>JAODJX010000081.1:1240487-1257271 GCA_026776945.1 Isichthys henryi
CCCCCCCCCCCCCCCCCCCCCCGCCCCCCCCCCCCCCCCCCCGCGGCGCCCCCCCCCCCCCCCCCCCGGGCCCGGGGGGGGGGGGGGGGGGGGGCGGCGCCGGGCGGTATTGACATCAAGCACAAATTAATTCAGCAAGACTATTATTCCCATTTTGCTGTCACATGCCAGTCTGCAAACACCAGCACGGAGTGGTTGGTAAAACCTCGAGTTGCTCTACCAATGAAAACATCCCGTGAGTGTGTGATTAAAGAGTCGTAGCCTATAGATGCTCGACTATGAATGTGTCAGGTCCAATGGGGGAGTGGGCAGCTACCTGCAGGAAGCTCTCAGCATACTGCAGCAGGTAGAGCCCACAGTCGCTGCTGTTGTCCTGCAGGGGGACCCTGCAGTGAGAGCCGACCACCTGCTCTGCAGTGAAGCCGCGAGGAGTCCCCCGCCGCACCTCCCACTCCACCTCCAAGTACCTGGGGAAGGCAGACACTTCATGACTGACAGAGGGCACGCTGCTCCTCTGATATACAGCAAATACTTTCAGCAGAATCAGCTCCAGAAGGCAGTCCTTCATTTCAGCATGATAACCATCAAACCACAAGTAAAATTACATTAAAAAAAAAAACTACAAACATAAATCCGGATATTAAGGAAAATAATAAAACGGCAAACCACGTGACACTCCACATGACGGTTGTGGGAGAGAAAATATTCTGAGGGCAGAAGGAACACTGACTGATTCATAGAGATAGCCAATCACATTGTAGGGGGCGGGTGGGTCTAAGCAACTAGAGAAGGCAGGACCAAGACAACTGATTGGCTGGTCCTACCTCTTCTAGCTGCTTGGACCCACCTTCGCTACAATCTGATTGGTTCTCTCTCTAAATCATTCATTGTCCCTTCAGCCCACAGAATATTTTAGTTTTAGTAAAACTCCCATTAGCCAAAAAGCTGTGCTCACTCTCGTAAGAGTGTGAAGATCTGCTCGTGCCGGGACAGCTTCAGGGAGTCCATGATCAGGATGCAGGGCCTGAGGAGAAGCAGAGATGCGTCACATCGGTGCTCTAGAGGGCAGTGAAACGCCTTGGTCTCTAGTACACCAATCACAGTCAAGATCACAAGGCAAATTCAAGGATTTCCTTTACCTACGCGCACCCGCCACAGAAAAGGAGACAAACGTCATGACGACAAGAAGGGGAGACACCTGCCTCATCATTCAGGAGGCTTGATTGACGTGGAACTGCGTATATAGTAAAGTACTAGATGTATTACCGTTAATGTGGCCTTGTCTGGCCTTACCTCTTGCAGACTGTTTTCCTCTGACATCCCAGTTGTGTACATTCCTACAAAGAAGCCAGAATACAAAAAAGTGATCTTCAGAACGTACCCATAATGCAAAGCAGTGCTCAGTTTCACCTTGCAGCGCATACATGGCAGGAAATGACGGGGTCCTTCATTACCGGCAGACTGCTGGGTGCCCCCCGTGCCACACGTGGTCCTGCCTCCGGGCCACCTGCAGGGGGAGACAAACCACCCACATCAGCCATAGCAATTTAATTCATCAAACCTTGGCCAGAGAGAGGATTAACTGGGAACCATCCGTATCAGGGGGACAGCGAACAGAAGATGCCAACAATTAGCCTTCTAGTGAGCCGTGTGCAATGTATTAGGGCTCAGCAAAAGTGGACGGTGAATACTCTCTGTGAACGGCAAGCGCTGAACTCAGGAGACATGCCTGTCTCGAACAATGACTCCCAGAAACAGCAGAGGGGCAGAACTTTATCCCCCAGCACAGAGCATTCAGCTCAGTCGCATCCTGGGAACAAGTTATAAGTGCAGTAAAGGTTTTATTTCCCTCTCTAAACTCGGCACCCCCCCTCCCCCCCATTCACCACAAGCTGCCCCAGATTTGTCACAGGCTAAAACCGCCATAGCCGACCATCTCCTTACACGTTACACAGCAAGCAGGTTTTAATCAACGGCACACATACTAACCCTGGTAGGCATAACTCAAGTCAAAAAGAGTCTCCCCCAAATTAAAAACGCACGTAGCACACGCACAGAGCAGAGACGTACAGTGTGTAATATCGGGGGAGGGGGGGGCTGGGTTTTTAGGTGAAAAGTGACCTTTATACATCTCTCCCCCCCGTCTGACGTCAGCAGAGGCAGAGTTGGACTCGGCGGTCTCCTTTCCATCATCGGTGGCCGGGCCCGCAGCCTGGAAGCGCCTTCTCTTCTCCACACCGCTGTTCCCGTGGGCGGATTGGATTCCCCGATCCTCACGCACGGGGCTTTCCATCCAAGGGAAACAGATCACCACCAGATACCAGTGAGCCCTAGCGATCACACAGAGAATGAAGGCAATTCATCAGCTGCGCTGTCTCCTTGTAGACAGAATACCAACACACAGTGGAGCCAAAAGGTACTACAGGGTTTCAGCTGAAGCTCTTTTTACATAAGTAATCCGTGTTTCCCTTTGCTCATTTGAACAATCAGAAATATGTACACATTTGTTTACAGCCAATTTATAATTCTGCATGGAGTTCATAAACTCACACCCCATGGAAGGGTTAAGAGGTCACAGTACAGGTATGGGCTTTCTCTGTGTGTGTGTGTGTGTGTGTGTGTGTGTGTGTGCGCATGCAGCTATATTATGTTATTTTGGCTTTTAACATCATGCTGGCAAACAGGGATATACTCATGGTGAAAGTGTATGGATAACAAAACAGCCTGAACAAGCAAAAAGGTAAAAACTTCACGAATGAATATAAAATATTACAAACAGTTAAACAACCTAAATAAGATGCTTAACATCAGCTTCTAATAAATGAAAAAAAAACTCAAAAGCCCCATTAACTTGACCTAAACTAAAAAAAACCTCCCTAAAGCTGTTATCTGACAGTGTTCTGCATGTAAAACATGCAAGAAGATCTTCACCTGTAAGTCAAAAAAACATTTTTGTCCATATGTTATGACACTTATTTTAATAAAAACGCACACACACTCACTCTTGATTGACAGGCAAAAACAGGAAGTCCTTATTAAAAATGTCCACATTACGGGTCCAAGTTCTCACCCTGTGGTGTCGTCTGCGTTTAGGCCTGAGAGAGAAGAATAAACATCAAAAACAAAAAAAACCATCAGGGACCCCCCAGCTTCTCACAAACAATTGTATGACCCACGCGGGTCAATTTAGGATCTTTCTTACGCGACACCGGCCTCCTCCTCTCCAGCACCGCCTCGCCGTGTCAGCTGTTTGTAGAAGAAGCTGCTGAAGATGTGGGATCGCTCAGCCATCTCCTTGGGAGCCTTCTCCAGTATGAGGTACCTGAGGAGCAAAGCCAGCTGGGACCACTTACTGCTTGAGGAGGCCTGGGCAGTAAACCGTTTATAAACACACAGCCCCTTCTGCCGTAACTCTGCTTTACGGCTCAACAATCCGTCGCGTACGACACTCTGTTTCAAACACGCTTCGCACAACATAGCTCAGGACAAACAGCACTAACTTCAGGTAGAAATCAATGACAACGTCATTCAGGAACTCGCCGCTGTTCAAACAGTCCAGGTCTTCCATCCTTACAGTGATTCCCCCTTTGGATGGAGGTGGGGGATATTGAATCAACCTATAGTGAGAAATTACTATTCATGTCAATGGCCAACGGCAAATCGGCAAAAGACAGGACAGAATCTCCATCAGGGCGCCCTACCTGCGCGATGCACTGAGTTCTTGGCTCGCGGATGTGCCCGTTCGCCTTAGGCTGCGCCGGGTCTGACTCCCAAGCTGAGGACACGGGTGAAAACAGAACGGCCAATAAGGAGGCAGGGTCAGGAGGAGGATGAAGGCTTCTATTCAAGAGGGTCACTAACCCACGAAGTTAACTCAAGCTGATCCTGTTTGTCCAACGCGGGGGGGGGCTTGCTTTCCAGGAGAGGGAGTAGCGTTTTGGCCCAGGGAGAGCTCTGCACCAGGGCAGTGGCCCGATCCCGGGAGACAGCGAGCCTCACAGTGAGCTTCGCACAACGCTGGCCCATCACGTCCAACAGAGAGGCCAACAGAGCCCCCTGCAGGCCATCAGCAGACTCCTTCAGAGTCAGGAGCAAAAATGGACAGGCTTGCTCTGCAGAAAAACAAGACCATGAAGCATCTTTGTGAAAAAAAAAAAAATCACACATTTCCTTTTTAGCATCCATATTGTCCTTCATGAAACACATCACTATGTACCCGAAGAAGTGCTTGGAAACCTCTTCCCAAAAGCATTAGCAGATTCAGTTCAGATTCAAAGCAAGGCTCAAAGCAAGGCTCAAAGCAAGACTCAAAGCAAGACTCAAAGCAAGACTCAAAGCAAGACTCAAAGCAAGACTCAAAGCCCTCAGTTTTCCACACATAAAGGCGACAGCAGGGCCATCCAACCCTTTTCGGAGCCCTAAGCAAAATTTAATTTACTTAGTTGTCATCTGTCACCCTCCTTCCCATTCTGACAGGTACACCAGATACGGGGCCTCCTGGTGGCCCTCTGGGCCCTAAGCAGTCACTTAGTTGGCTTCTGCCAGCCCTGGGTGACAGATTTGAGGGCATGTCCTGGTACAGCCGACAAATCCACATTATACTCATACTTCTTTGCTCAGCTATGTTCAGCTCATTATTCAGCCAATGATTTTTTTTTCCATTTCAGTGAACTCACATCAATATGTAAAAATAACAGCATTTGGGAACCATATTGAAACAATCCTCACACCAAGCAAACTGTGCAATATAATCCTGCTAGAAGGAAACCTGTCAAATCCAAGACCTTCTGAGTAATGGTATCTGATAGCTACAGCCAGTTAAAGCTACTATCAAATTCATTAGAAACCTGGCCAATGAAACTGACAGCCACACTGCATATGATAGACACTTTAAAAACAGAGCTTCTGACTTGGTGATAACATGGTTACCCACATCTCACCATGATGTGCTGCACCAGAAATGTGCTGCACCAAAGTGGCGAATAAGGCAGGTCATGGAGGTTTCAAAGGTCAGACGTCACGAAGGTCAGACACTGTGGGCTCACCTGGCTGCCCAATGGGCCTCACCACCGACAGCTCCTGCTGGACGAGCCTCGCCTGCGCATCGGACACCCACAGGAAGAGGAGGAGGGCACTGGGCTGCCCAGCCCACGTACAATACCCACGTAGCTCCGAGGGCACCAGAGCCAGTGATACCACTGCCTCACCCGAGGGATCTATGTAGAACAGAAGAGGTAGGGTTACGTAGGGCAGGGCAATTATCGAATGTTAATTCCGAGGACGATGTCGCCTTCCAGCGATTATTCGTTTTATCTTGATTGTTTTGTTTTGATAAAGTGCTACATTTTATTTCACAATGATGCTCCTGTTTTATCCTGCGTTATAAATTAAAGCTGAATTAAAACTTGAATTCAAGGAAATCCACTGTTTAAAAAGTTTTTAAGTTGAATAAATAAATGATATTTCCAAAGTTAATGACTAATCATTTGAAATAATCGTGATTACTGTCGAACAATGTTCACCAAAATAATGGCGATCGTGATTTTCGCCACAATGGCGCAGCCCTAGAGTTACGTCCTGCAGGCTCGGAGACGAACATCCATAAGATGCCAAGGCTGGTTAGCAGTGAAACGAAGACAACAAGCCGCCCCTTGATGGATCGATTCACCACGTTATACTGTATTATTCTCAGGCCAATAACAGTGCAGCCAAAAGTAGCACTGAGTGAGTTTACACTGAAGCAAAGCACTCTGGCAGAAAAGTGTAAACACACCGTCAAAGGCACATTGCTCACTGGGATAACCTCGGTACTGCCGTACGTCGCCCAGTACAGCCCTAGTGTAACTGCTGCCATAGCCTGGGGACTGCTGGATGTCCTCATTTACCGGCACAATACCAGATACTCACTGCCCCTTCATCAGAACAACAAAAACTAAAGATTACCTTTCACGGTTACAATTAGGCAGTGTGCTGTGACCTGTAGGGAGGAAAAAAAGGGTGCAGAATTACTAGGTACATGAAAGTTTGTTAACAGGATACGAAGCAAAGTTTGCCTGGAGGTGCAGCCGTAGAAAGGACGGACACTGCCCCAAGGAGTCTGCGAGAGACTGCCATCAAGAGCAGTCACATGACAAATTGGAGAGCCAATCAGAAGGACCCCAACAGCCACGGCCCAGCCTGACCAAAGCGAGTCTGCAGCAGGACGAAACAGACCCCTTAGAGACACGCAGGGCCGAATCAAGCTTGATTCACGCTGCTTTACCTAATTAATAAACTTGGCTTCATTTTTCACAACCTTGTTATATCAACACCATAGTATGCCTTAATTGCTCATTAAAGCTTTTAAAGGGTTTTCATTCTTTGAAGCGTAAAACTCTAAATAAAATACTGTAGCGAACAGAGGGCTGCTTCAGACTGCCCTGCGACGTGTCTAAATAATCAGTACAATATGGGCGACCCAGGCCTCGTTTACACACTCGGGGTGTTTCCAATTAACCGCAAGAAAACAGTTGCGCTAGATGTTGGGTCGCCCCTTCTAACTTCGTGCCACGGTTTGCACCCACCAAATCTGAAACGCTATGAGAAACACTATTGTCCAGCAGACCAGGCATCTGGAGGACGGTGTGCGAACCGCACACACCACAGAGCCAGTATCTCCAGGGTAGGAAACAGCAGCTTCTCCCCCCATTTCTCCACCAAGGGAAAATGGAGAAGCTCCTGCGTTTCCGAAACTTTCAGGATTTGCTGCAGAGTCGCCCCGCACGACTTCCTCCGCGGGGCAAAGGCACCCTCACCATGATGTTTCCGTTAGCCTCAACCACTGCTCCCCCTGCGTGCAGAGTCAAGAACTGCAGCTCCACCAGAGAAGACTCCTCACTGCAGTTTTCAGTGCTTCCCGTCGGCCCTCCTGCTCTCAGACCTGAAGCTGATGTCCTGGACTCAGCCTACAGGGGGGAAAATGTGCAATTCAGACCCTTATTCTTGACAGTGGACTACAGATAGAACCACACTCAAGGCTAACAGGCTGTTCCAAGTTGGTCCTTGATGAGGGAGGTTCAGCATTTTAGACAATCCATACCAATTCACCAAGCTGAAGCTTCACCTATATCAAATTCAATTCAGCCGTCCAGTCCCACATTATGCAGGGAAGAATCGCAGGAAATTCCTGTGGCATCCTGGACACAAAGGCTACACTTAAGCACGACATGTTCTTGTTAATGAGGACTAGCTTTCTAGCTTAAATGTCCAAAGGGCACAAAAGGTAAAACAAGCCCCCAAACTGGCCCTTTAATGCACACAAAGTCTGCATCTGCTCAGCATTCCAGTCAAGACGATGCTGGGACACCAAGTATTATCAACACAGATAAGCACAGTGAGTAACCAAAAGCCAAGTACACATCACACAGGACAAGGCCATGCAACTCAACGCTAAAGCCCCGCCAAGAACATCATGCAATACACAGTAAAATATTTCACTGAACACATTAAACATTTGTGACCACGGATTACATCTTGCCACAGGACGTTTTAACCATTTAAAATGGCCAGTAAATATTTCCAGCAAAAAAACTACCATAAACCATAAGAAACATCTGCTCAGAAACACCCATGAACCATTTCAGTCCTAGTATAAGGACCTGAAGGTATACTGTATAACTGGTCCCACAGCAGTACCTCCTGCCGCTGGTCAGTCGGCACATACCGGATGCGTGTCCCTCATCTCAGTCTGAGCCCCCGCACCCTTCTCAGCAGCGAGCTCATCCTTGCATTCCAGCGCACTCCGACTGCGCGAGATCCCAAGGTGCTGACTCCGCCCATCTTTCTCCACCTCCTCCTCGTCGCTGGACAGCACGACTGAGAGAGATACATGTCGCTCAGAACTGGCACATGTCACACAGCGTCACTGAAGCGTTTGTGAGGGCCACCACCCAAAATGAAAAAAAGTTTATAAAGTCACACGTTCAGCTTCACTCCTACTAGAGTATAAACTGACACCAAAATGAAGAGCTTGTTTCATGTGTCAGAATGGATCTAGTGGATCAGACGCACCGTAGTTAATCTGCCAGGAAAATGACCATCCCAATATACTCTGATCTTTATTCTACTGGAGCAGCAAAGCTTCATAGGAAATAGCAGACTTATACCATGATGCTGCCTGTTTAACACTGACATCTTGGTACAGGTGTGCTTCTTCAAAAAGTTACATGCCGCTGGAAAGAAGATCATTAAACACACATACAGCAGAAGATCAGATGATCTACAGAGCACAAAACAATTTGACTCCCCATGACTTCAAATACAATTGAACAGAAATGAGTCCTGGAGGTTTTCAGATTGTGTTTTTCCAAAGGACAGCAGGGCAGCTCACTGTATGAAACGTCGCCCAGTGACAAACAAATATATCGATTCTGGGTAGATTTCCCCTTCTAATGACTCCCAGAGCCCCCACCCTGCCGAGCGAACATTCGGGTTTGTACAAATACTGCATCATTTATACTCAGAGTCACTCAATTAAGGCTCAGCGGCTCAGGTACACCCAGCACCAGGGACAGGGCCCATTAAAGGGATCTGGACCAGCTTTCAAAGCCCCTGCCCTTCAACAGCTCAAGTCCGGAGAAACTGCCGCTGGTCCAGCCACACTAGCACGGCCAGAGTGTGTAAAAAGCCCACATAACATCTGTTTGGGTACCTTTTGGGGGAGAGCAGAGTTGGTGAACAACCAGAACCACTCCCTGAGTCAAAATGAAGATACCTGCCAGCTGTCGCAATACACACCCTGCCCACCGACAGCAGCACTGAGTACAGGAAGCAGTGCCACCACTGATACTTCTCCAGGCAAAACCCACCTAAGGCAACATGCTCATTTATTTCCTTAATCAGTAATACAACTCGTCAAGTACAAATGATGAGGTGATTCCTAAAATATTATTTGTTTGTGGAGGACAGCAGCATGAACCAAAATGCCCTGGACCTCCTGAATCTCCAGATTAAAAAGCGGGCAACAAAAAGGCAGACCCTGGAAAGGACATCCCCTGCGAAGGCCCCCGGAAGAGAGAGCCAGCAGGCCGGGCCGATACTGACCCCAAACACTCTGCCAGATGACACTTACTTGGCTCAGTGGGTCTCAGTGAAGGTTTTCTAGGATGGATGGGAGGGAACACCTTCTCCACCTGAAGCCCACGTCTCTGGGAGGCACTGCTGACACGCTTCGGGTCCTTCCTCAGCAGCAAGGCCACATCACTGCCTTCCACCGAGCCTGCAGGTACTGGCAGGGAAACCCGCTTATCAAGAGACTCCTCGCCCCTCGTCCGGTTGGGGTGGTGTGGGGCACTTGACCTGGGCAGCCCAGTGGGGTTCGAAGACTCCACTGTGACCCCCGTGTCCTCTACTTTCATCTTGGGCCCCAAAATAGCTCTTCTCTCTCTCTCCTCCTGCATGCAAACACACACACACAAAATAGCCCATAGTGGGCACAGGATCTACAGAGGCATCCGTCCACCACCTTGCTTTGTGCAGATTTAGTTAAACCACTCACTCAAACCTATCCTTTGTATTTACACACATTAATGTAGCAGATCAGACATAACAGGCATAAATTCACCTAGAAATCTACTCTATGTCTAAAACTACAAGGACGTGATGGTTCATGTCGTCACTGAATGGCTGAAAGTTCCTTCACCAACAACCCAGATCCCAGGCTCTACCTCCTTGATTTCATCAGAACGAAAGGATCTCTTCGATTCTCCAGGCGAGGAGCCACTGTGTTCTAATATCGTCTTCTCTCCCACTTCTTGTTCCTGTTCCAGCTGGAGCGAACCTGGAGGAACGAAGGAAAAGGATCAAGAGTGACGAGTGAAAGGAACCGTTAGCAGGTTGCAGGCGTTTCTCCAAAATTGACACCCAAAGGTTGTTGGTTCATGTACCCCTGAGTGGTGTTTACAAAAGAAGAAAGAAAGAAAAGAAAAACAAACAGTCCCAACCACAACTGCACAGTCAAGAGCCCAACACTGCAGCACAGGTGGTAAGTGGGTAAAGCTCAGCCAAGCCAGGGCACAGATCCCCAGATGGAGAACTGTGGCAAAAAGTATACAGACAGAGAGAACATCTGGGCTTTAAACAGGCCCATAAACTTAGGGATTGTTTATTTACTTGAGAGCCTCAGAACATACAGAGCACATTACGACACGTATTCACTGTCTGATAAAAGCTACAGCACCAGTGAGGAACACTGCAAGGAAAACTCAGGACAGCCCCAGTGAGGAACACTGCAAGGAAAACTCAGGACAGCCCCAGTGAGGACGGCGTTTGTTTTGGAAGCTGTCACTTAATATCGCCCTGCAAGGTTACGGCGTTCAATCTAAATCACATCTCACTGTTACAGCAGAATGTTCTTGAGACGCCGGATGCCAATAATCCTGACCGGATAAATTTAGTGAGAACACGTGCATGGATAGTTTAGTCGACTCCATGCTGACTACTCTGCCCCTTTTCAATTTCTCACCCCTAGATGCTACAAAAAAGATAAAGTACAGAACACATTGTTACACCGCACCACCTCCCCTATAATTGAGCACGATGACCTGGTCGACGCTACGCAGTAATTTATTCACTCTCACCTCTCAGTCCCACATTGCTTCTCCTCCCCTTGGGAGAGGAGGGAGGCTCCTGCATGTTCTCATCTTGGCACAAGGTGTCTGATGCCCTTTTGGGCCGGAACCTAGAACGCAAACTCTGAGCGATGAGCACAAATGCCCAGCGGGGCAAAGGCGCAGCAGTTATGCGTGACCTGGATTCTACCTTTTCAGCGGAGAAGACAGAGGACGGGGAGGGAGGGGCCGGCGTGCCGACCTGTGCACCCAGGTATCTGAACAGGTCTGAGGTGCCGCCCCTTTGTGCCGGATCACAGGATCATTCTGCAAGCTGCTCACATGTATCCTTACAGCTTCGCTATGCATTTCCTGAGGGGGGGCCACCTTCATGACACCCAAAAGTGCTACCCTGTATACAGAAGACAGGCACACAGGCTAAACACCATGGCAAGATTGGGCAGCTTAATCTCAACCAACTGATCCTCTATATAGTAATGTGCCTTAATGGAGTATTTTGATTTTTTTACCCCTGCCAACTACACTAAAACATTTTCTGATCTGTGTGCACCACCTGGTGGACACTAAGGAAATGCACCTAAAAACACACTGGACCCAAAAGGTGCAGAATAAGGCTAACGGACAACATGGAAGAATCACCGACCAAAACATCTGAACACATCTGATACACAGACACAGGGAGGGTGGAAGCAGAAAAACCCTAAAGTGCACATTTCTTTACATTTGAAAACGTTCAGTAGCATTACTTTGGGCTTATGGTAGCGACTGTGAACTGAGAGCAAGACACGACTGATAGAATCATTACGGAGTGTGTCGAGAGGATTGATAAACATGCTTAACAGAAAAACTGCCACATGCATTACTTCCCGAGTGTCCACCGGCTGAATAAAGGCACTCCACCTACAGAGAAGTCCAACACCAAGGCGTTACAACACTTGCCTGTCCGTTCTGCTGGCGTTAGACATCTGGCTGATGTCTGAGGATCTGGTACCATCCAGCTGACCCAGTCCTCTTGACCTCATGCGGTCCTGAGACAACCGGCCCCACTGCACCTGATAAGCACATCAGATAAGAGATCTAAAATTGGACTTCTCCAAAAATTTTTTAAATCTTTCATGCCACGGGTGATGCTCATGTGGGATCACCTTGAGGCTGCTGGACTCCGGGAGGCGGGAAAGTGGAGACTCCATCTGTATGCCAGCGCCACTGGCAGGAAACTTCCTCTTGGGAATTCTGAAAGTGTTCCCTAGCTTAACATACATGAGACACAGCATCAACACCAAACTCCCTGTCCCAACCAAACACCAGGCAGTGAAAAAGGTGAACGATGGCTATTATTTCATCTAATGACGATAAGATCAATCATTTTGTAATTATCGTACAGCCCAGCTTGTTAACAAAAGTCAGAAATATACCTACACTGGGAACAGCCAACCTGTCTGAAGAAGTCTTCCCCTGGTCCATCAGAAGAGCAGTCATGGCAAACTCAGCACCTTACCCACACTGCACCTGCTATGACCGAAGACAAGCAGTGGCTAAATGTCCCACTCACAGATAGAAGTGTTTGCTGCACAGCGCTGCCTTGTGGCACTGGGAAAAATCCTTAAATGCTCTGGGGTCCCATAAGTCACAGATCCTGGAAGTCAATGATTTCAGTGGATACTCATACATTTAACGGCTTCAGCAATATATTCTGTAATGTATAGCAGTACCATTAAACTGTAATAATGCTAATTTCCACCTAGGTTAATTCAGAAATTAAATCTGTCCTGTCTAGTTCGGTGGGAGTTGAGTTTTTGTCCTCTCCTACCATAACCTATCGCAAAGCAAGGCGATTCTTCTTCCTTTTTTCGCTATGAACACGTAACGACATTTCAAAACAAAACAAAAAAACTGTTAGCATCCAAGTTTCCACCGTGTGCCCGGATAATTAAAAACGGGTCACGAAAATAAAACGGTAACATTAGTTAAACATCTTGTCATCCAATACTAATGACCCAAGTCTAAATATGTTGGAATGGTGAGAAGCTTTGAACGAACGGCGAATTCATGTTGCTTTAATTTGGTGGCGGCTTGGTAGCCATCTGTGCAACTACATTACTGCAAAATCCGACTCCGATTATCTTGTATCAAAAGAAGGTTAAGACCTATTAGACTAGATTAAGACTATTTAACACTTATACCTACCAGAAGTCGAAGGTGGGGTAAGAAGCATGTATATAAATTAAAGGTAAAACTATCTGCACATCCCACACACTCGTATAAAGACACAAAGCAATGCCATACATGCCAGTCCGTAGATGCAAGAAACAACAAAATCTGTTTATTGCGGAAGTTCATTCTTCTTTGTTTATGCCAGTATAACCGTGACAGGGACCTATGGATTTGGCTCCATCTAGCGGCCTGGAGTGCACCGCACAGGTAAAAACGCAAGCTGGGAGGTCGCAGACGGAGCGGTCGGTAGGCGTCACATGACGTATAGGCCTACTTACAATCTGCGGAACAAACGGTCAAATTTGTCGACCTGCGTGCTGGGGTTTTGCCACGGTATGATCCTGTACCAGATCGGGTGCTCCACAATAAGTTGTGTCAGACTGAAGATAAAAAAATATGAAAATTTGTTTTTGCGGGTGATATCATAATGATGACGATTAAAATGATAATAATAATATATGAATAGCGGTGTAATATTTCCTGACGTACAATTCGGCTAACAGCAAGGAGTGTTTAGTCCATTATACTTTTATTTGGTCATTAAAGAATTGTAGTTCTGACATTTAAAAAAGCGTGACTAACATAACGTCACTACATTGCGAGTTATCTCTTTTTAAAAATTCTCACTGTAAAAAGTGAGTGACCAGACCTCTTATTTAAATGTGTCTAAACAAGATAAATACAATATATGAAAGTTTTGAGACAACCACAGGAACCTTTATGACATCCCATTCTAAATCCATAAGCATCAGTATGGAGCTGGTCCGCCCTTTGCAGCTATAACAGCTACCACTCTTCTGGGGGGGGCTTTCCACAAGATTTTGGAGGGTGTCTGTGGGAATTTTTGCCCATTCATCCAGAAGAGCATTTGTGAGGTCAGGCACTGATGTTGGACGTGAAGATCTGGCTCACAATCTCCTTTCTAGTTCACCCCAAAGGTGTTAGACGGGGTTGAGGTCAGAGCTCACACCAAACTCACCCAACCATGTCCTTATGGACCTTGCTTTGTGCACTGATGCACAGTCATGCTGGAACGGAAAAGGACCTTCCTTCCCCAAACAGTTCCTACAAAGCTGGAAGCATAGAATTGTCCAGAATGTCTGGGTACGCTGAAGCATTAAAGGTTCCCTTTATTGGAACTATGGAGTCTAGCCCAGTCATTGTAAAACAACCTCATACCATTATCCCTCCTCCAGCAAACTTTACTTTGTGAGTTTCTGTTGCTTCTAAATGCTTTCATTTTGTAATCACACCACTTACAGTTGACCATGGAATATCTAGAGAAGAATTTTCACCAAGTGACTCATTGCAAAGGTGGCATCTTATGACAGTACCACGCTTGAATTAACTGAGTTCTTCAGAACAATCCATTCTTTCACAAATGTCTATAAACCTGACTGCATGGTCGGGTGCTTGGTTTTACACACCTGTGGCAATGGGTCTGAATTCAGTTATTAAGAGGAGCATCCCAATGCTTATGTCTGTATGGTATAACTTTGTTTAGAATTACATAGCAAGTTTTTGCGCCTGCAGTTCATCAAACAGAGCATCGCGTCAAGGCCCTTCCCTTCACTATAAATCGCTGTAGATAAAAACGTCAGATTTTGATGAATGTGTACATTTGTGATTCGCGGGTTACATCCGGGTTTGCAACATATGTAGGTGTTCAGCACTCCCATATTCTCCGAGCGTAGATTATGCTAAAATGAGTGGAGAATCGCCCCTTTGGTTGGGACGAACCCTGTGATGCTTCTTTGAAATGAGGACAGACGTGCGTGTGATGCGCGGAACCGGATGCGGTTGGCAGCGGTGGCGAGCAGCGGCGCTCACACGCAGGCGTTCAAAGGTCGGTGACGGGCATGTTCAATATCTGTCTTTCTTACTTTCCGGGAACCTGCTGGTGTAGGAACATTTTACCAGATATTACAAAAATGCCAACAATCATTACCATTTTACCCCCTCGACCGTAGTATGTGGCAGAAGAATGGATGATTAACATTTCAGATTTAAGAAGACCAAAGATACGCAAGAACATCGTAATAGGTAAGTCTAAGTAAATCTTTACTTATGTTTTATTTAGTAATTATTTTCGATCATGATTATTCGTATGTTCATTGTAAAATTTAATGTCACTGAATGCGTCTTAACTTTACGGAAGATTTATTAGCGAACTTTTGTTTTTATTATAGAAGCACGGATTTCGTTCGTCCTTTTCAGTTTATAGTGTTGCGCATAATGTGATAGGCAGAGTATTAAAACTGGGTGACGTACAAACACAGTTCTGTAATTAAAGCCTCCGTTCCGATTATCGATCGGCTTCTTCGTTGATACAAATTTTGGAAAGTGAGCTGGTACCGTATTTTCCTAGTCATTAAATACTAACGTGAATTTTGTCTTTATATTTCAATGTAATTGGGCTGTACGCAGGCTACCTCGCCTTAAATACATTAAAGTTTTTCAGACATTATTGTTCCCTTGAGTTCATAACTAATCCTGTCTTCTGTAAAAACGAAGCCTCTCCTGAACTACCCCCCTTCTTGCCGGTGGGTGAAATGTTCGTCACACCTACTTGCGCTTGTCTTTGAGGACTTTGCAGCGCGTCGTTGGTCATTGCGGTGAACTAGCGAAGAAACTGCAGACGTCTGACTAAAAGACACTAACACTCGCACGTCTGGCTGTTTGATAATCGCTGTTGATTTACAGAGTAGATTTTACCTATCAGTCTGAAACAACCCGCGACCAGATAAGTGGCTGGATGGGTGAATTGTTGGATAAAAGGAAAGGATAACACAACAGGACATAACCTCACCCTAGTCAGAAGTATTCTTTCAAAATGAATCTCAAGTTATTTCCTCCCGTGCACCAGCCAGAGTGCCACTATCCATGCCGGGATAGTCTGAAGGCGGTCTGTGAAATGCATAGGAGCGGTTATTACTGGACTGTGTGGAGAACTGTGTTTGAGGAACATTTCGGTTGCAATCAGGGTAACTTTGGGTGTCACTCATTTATAAGTACAGTACGTGGAATCCGCGATGTTTAGTGATCTTCCGATCCGTTGTTTCGTAAAATGTTGCATTCTTTCACTTTTAGTGCAGATGTTGTTTTGCAAAATGAGTGAATTCTACCGTGCAAGCTGCTCGCCGGAAGAAAGCTCGTGGGCAGGTGACAGATTGAATATCAAAAGTTTGGTAAAACGAGGTGGTGGATTTATTTGACGTTTGCGAATTCTTTACTGGATGCATGATGTAAGATATCGGATGTGCAGCACATCCAGGCATAGATAGCAATTACTATATTAAATGAAAAAAATATTATATTAATAGATTGCAAAGTGCTTTGAGTATGTCAACTGTTACGTCAGTGAGATTCCCGCAATACGAAACTGACTAGTGACTTGTCAGGTCAATGTTTTTTATACAGGAGCCGCAACTGTCACATGACACAGAGGAGACTGATAGGATCTAAGTACCAGGGGATTATATGCTGGTTGTGTAGTTCCAAATGAAAACTAAAAATGCAAAAATCCTGTGGTAGTGTGGTGACACAGTGGTTAGCGCTGCTGCCTCACAGCAAGAAGGTTTCGGTCCTTTCTGTGTGGGGTTCGCACGCTACCTCCGCCGGGGGCTCCGGTTTCCTCCCACGGTCCAAAAGCATACAGGATAGGTTTATTGGTGTGTCTAAGTTGGCCCTGTGTGTGTGTGTGTGTGTGTGTGTATGTCTGCCCTGTGGTGTGCTGGTGACTGCCCAGGGTTGGTTCCCACCTGCACCCATTGTTCCTGGGATAGGCTCTGATCTCCCCCACAACCCCAGTTTGGATTGAGCGGTTTCAGAAAATGGATGGATGGTGCTACACTCCACCCCCAGCCATAACGGGTCAAAAAGCATCCCATCTCTGCTATAGTAAATGAGCAGTGCTGTTATTTTTAATTACACAAATATCTCTGCAAACTGACTTCTTCTTTA
>JAODJX010000081.1:1274992-1290515 GCA_026776945.1 Isichthys henryi
CTTTTGTTCCGTGATTTATGTTCTATTCTGAATAAAATATTAGAAGTTGGCACCTCCACATCATTGCATTCAGTTTTCATTCACGATTTGTATAGTGTCCCAACTTTTTTGGAATCCGGTTTGTACACCAATTTTTATACAAGTTCTTATCATTCAACAATATCTCGTCACTTAAGCATCATCATTCCTTCAGCCATTCACAATCATTGTTTTTTCCGTTAATCCACAGCCCTAGGTGATAAAGTTTGTCAGTCATTTCTTTTACCGTTTGGTCCCTCGACCGAACATTACGGTGGCACGACCATCTTCACTTGGTTTTTTATTGAACTGGAGGCGGGTGGAAGTCTAGTCGAGTCCCTTTTGAGGAAGGGACCTTTGGTGACACCCATGCATGACGTGGCATAGAAGCTTCTACCTCAATGTTGACTTTATACATACAAGTGGAGCATGGTAAGTCATCGAGGATGCAAGTGTGTCCCAATACTGCTTTTTGTCCATCCTATCTTCCTCCCTCACTCACTCGTTCCTTCCATCATCAGTTTTATGCACTTTCAATTTTAGACAGCGAGTCATCGAGGGAGGTAACGAGGGAACCGTCAATTAAATAGTTTTGGGATGCAGATAATCTGTTGCACCCCCCCGAGAGTGAAATGTCTTCAAGTGCTGATTGGAACCCAGTATTGTGCTCTAAACTGCTCCCCATGCCACAAATCGCCTCTATGTTATCATTTCCAGATGTGAAAGTCACGAGTGTTTAAGCATTAAGCATAGTCTCAAAAATATTACATAGATAGACAGACAGACAGACAGATAGATAGACAGACATTAAGTTGGCATAGCAGCCAGATACATTTAAAGGTGTATAATTCATGTAAATGAATCGCTGAGGTGACTATTTGCACAAGCAAACGTTGTCGAGAAGAAAAGCATAACTGTCGAATTTGCAACGTTTTACAGGCGGTTATTCATCTTAACCTGATGTTTTATTGTAAAAGACTATAATAAACCAGTAATGTGAGTTTTTTAGTCTGCTTAAGGCAAAAAAATGAAGTTACAGCAAGCTGGTGCCGGTCGAGTGACAAGCATTTATTCCGGACTAATGACTTGAAAAGGGTTCAGGAACCACCTTCACGGAACTACAATCGGGCCGGGTTCCTCTTATGGGAGGGCGACAGAAATTCCCAAAAAGGTTCTGGTTCCTAAAAAAAAAAAAAAAAAAAAACTCCTGCGGTGGGAAAGCCCCTATTAATATTGAAAAGAGAAGATAAAAACTGTGTTTCCCAGACGGTTTTTTAAACGCCGGATATCTAGACACGCATATATTGCACGGTTCTGCCGCAATCATCATCCTTTTTAAATCGTTAAACCAGTCGTTATTAAAATGAAGCATTTGATTAACAAATGCTTAAACCCCGTGCGAATGAGGACATTTTCAGAGATCACCGCAGACAGAAACACACCGGTGCCGAAGCTGCACTTGGCTCTGTCGGTCCTGCGCGGCGCCACGGCGCGTCGCTCCTCCGCATCCGACGGCTCCTTCTCGGAAAGGAAGTTTGCGATCTTCCTGGCCACGTAGGAGCCGGCTGCGAAAGTCAGGGCCGAAGGTGCAGTTAATCACATTACGTTTATTCATTTTGACCGAAGAATACGTTTTGTATGTACGTTTTGTATAAGTATTGCATGTACTACAAGGCGGAAGTTAAAGAAAAAGAAGCACTGTGCGTTACCATTGATTAATAGTCACACCATTTCTGTCTTCGGCCTGGACACTTTACCGATGCACAACAACGTTCACCTTTCCTTTTTGGTTCTACGGAGCTTTATAGTTGGAAACAGGCTCGATAAGTATTATATAGACCCGCACGCAACCACCGAGGAAGGCGGGGCGTTTGCTGTAGGCGTTGCGCAGGCAGCGTTGCGGTTGCGCTGCAGCTGCGCTGTTCCAAAGGTCTTCGTTAACCTAGACTACAACAGCGGACACGGCTGAGAATAGATACACTGGATGCTCAAAAAACCACCGGGCGACTCCATGTGATGGTGGTTCGTGTCCCTGCACTTTCTGACAGGTACCCGAAACGAGCCCTGACCTAAGCTGTGTCACTTTTCAACTGTCCACCAAATCACGATGTTGGTGGGCCGACAGAAAATCAGGTGGGACAGTCCCGCAACAGTTTGGTGGTGGCAAGGCGGTCACTAGCTAAACACCATAAACATGACTGATGCCTGAATATTATTGACCCAGAAGTGCCTATCAACTGACTATATGACAACAGAACCCAACGCTGGTTCGTAAAATCAAGCATTAGAAGCTGCCTTTGAATTAGCATATGGGTTGACATATCTAGATAATAGCATTGATATACTAAGAGCTGAGGTTCACCTGGGGGTTTTTCCACAAAGCTCAATTTTCTAATTAGCTGGGTAACTTAAAAAACTGAGATGTAAGTGACATTGCTAATGGACAGCCCTTACCATCTGGCTTAACTTAATGAAAATGAATGATGAAGAAATACTGTTTTGTGGAACACCCCCCCCCCCCCCCAGGAGTACCAATGCTGAGCTCTGGTCAAGTACTATGTTGTGATGCTATTTTCACTGTGAAACTTTCATCTCAAAGACAGCATTATCAGCCAAACAGAAAGGGGGACCTAGACGCTATTTCAGGCTCATGTACCCTACGCCTTGACTCCAGAAGTGCTGTCACAGTTCCCTGTCACATTGCAGATAAAGGCCTGTTGGTGCTCAAAAAGCATCTCCATTATCTCCAACAATTGAAATTACACTTACCCTGAAGGACCGGATTATATCTAAAGGGACTAATTGAATGCAGCTGGACTAGATTTCTAATCTGATCCATGTACAATTCCTATTTTTCTTACCTCATAAGTATTTGTAGGCAAATCTTGCCAAAGAGCTTCACACCATTAATGTATCTAATGGTGTTTGTCAGGGTTGCCCTCCGGCTTCTTCACCTCTCAAAATCCGCTGGGCAACTTGAGGAGCAGGAAATTAACATTGACCTGCAGCTAGGTAATTGTTCAGTTGCACAGTGCCGGACTGGTCTGCTCCCTTTTCCGGAAATTATACTCAAATGCTTATCCTGGTCTCCTGTTTCATTGTACCTGTTTATGTGACGTCACAAGAACAGCATGAGCTGTAGATTATGGAAACTGGTTTGTGGTTAATCTTATATAAGTATATAAATACACATGCAGGGTACATACATGTGCCCAAATTGGTATCATTTCGCATCACCACTAATAAAAATGTTACAGCAGACCAATTCATTATAGATAAAGGCAATAAAACTGTGCTATATGTTGTACTAAGAGGAAAATACTGATTAATTGTCAAGGTGAGGCAGGTTTAACTCCGGGGGTCATTCCACAAAGCAGGATTTCTTGCTTAGCCAGATAGCTTGTTGATTTTAAAGTAGTGTGGGGGCGAAATGTCAGTGAACGTGAATGAAGATAAAGTCCAATTAGTCCACAAATTATCCAGCTAAGCAGGGACACCCCCCCCCCTCCCCCGGTCACTTCAGTTCCACATCCTGTGGTCCATGTGGTTCCTTCTCCCACTGAATGGCTAACCCTAACCCTCAAAGATAGAGCTCAAAGTCACCCGTAACATCTGCATGCATGTAAAACCCCACGATGACACTGAAAGCAGATACAAACTCCACAGATGTACAGCCAGGGCAGAGGCTCAAACCCTGGTCCCAGAGATGTAATATAACATTGCTAACCACCACACCACCCTGCAGCAGAATTTTCTTGCAAGCAAATACTCAAACAAAAGGCTAATTAAAAAAGTTAAAGATCCGGGTGAGAATGCACGGGTAGCAGATCCACAGGTTTAAGTATGAAAGCGCTTTTAAACATTGCGTTTTAATTCGGTCCATTAAACGGGCAATACTTCACGTCTTGTGCTTTGGCGACACGTAGAAGAATATTCTTGCTAATTTCTTGCTACTCGTGACAAAATTGCCGGTTATATCCTGATAAAACTTTGCCTGACAAAGGAACACAAATGTTATCTAGTTAATCATCACAAAGAAAAATAATTAAGATAATAAGTGTTCATTATCTTGTCGGACAACAAGTAATTTGCGGGTTCGAATAATTGTCAAAATGTACGTTGCATTACCAGTAATTACCGCTTGATGGAGATATTTGATCATATTCCACGCAGCATCGTATGGCAGACAGGACGAAATGTCATTGTGAGCGGAGATCGTCAACCTGCTAGTACGCGGACTAACGGGTCCCTGGCAAGACAACTCTGTGTCCTCAGAGGGAAAAAACTGTGTATCCTACGTTTTTAAATGCAATATTCGTTGTAAAAATTACATGCTACGTCATCAACTGAAATTGCAGAAATAGTTTTAAAAACTAAGGTAATCCAGAATATTTCAAAAGGGCAACGTAAATCATTAGCAATTTGATTTTTAGTTTTCTGTGAGTCACGGATGAAACAGGTGAGGTATACATACTGATTTGTGTTGTAAAAGTCGATGTTGGATGGGGCAGTGTCCCGCTGCGACAACTTTATACCGCGTTTCCTCCATGGCTGACGGAGACCGAGACGCATTATCATACCCTTGAGACAAGTGGTCTGTCTGCGACTGGATTCTCATTTAACACTTAATTATAAACTGGGTATTAGCCCACGTTTGAAGGTTACGGCTGCGTTCTCTCGAGGATAGCCCTAGTAAAAAAGCCTTGTATTTTCTAATTGAATTATATTTCGCCGAATAAATAAAATAAAGTGGTGAGAATAAAATAATGAAAATATGTTTATGAATTAATTGGCTCGTAATTTAGGCCTGCCCTGATACTGCATATGCTGTTGATTTAATTAATCACATGGCGATTGCGAGATTTCACCTTATAGCTGTCAATGACCTGTTGTATACATCATTTCTTACAGTCGCGCCTCGACCTCGACCAGGATTAACCGGTTCAAAGATTGATGGAAGGGGTTGTAATAATAATAATAATATGACCTACAACCAGAACACTAATCAATACAGTTTATGACATTAATAATTGTGGCCCAATAAGCATTTTATTCGTAGAAATCACTACCAAGATATTCCAAGATGAGCCCATGTATCAGCATCCATTTTCAATAAGCACTATTTGGTAGAAGTTATTCAAAGCCGTTTTGCATAAGATGCCAGCCACGTTATGCTCCCACATACCGCAGCACATTAATGGCGTGTTTCCACTGGCATACAGGAACCGAGCCGCACCGCGAAGACAGACTATAGTTCCAGCGCGGTTCCAGCTGTCTTCGGGTTTCCACAGCAGAGGGTCGGTTCGGTAAAGGTGTTGCTGTATTTACTGACGTAAAACCGAAGAGACGCTTATTTATTGTTCACACAGTATACATCATGATGAACTATGTGCGATTATTATTATTATTATTATTGTTCTTGTTGTAACATTATCATACATACAATTACACTAAAATAACATACGTGATGAACAACATAGGAAATAAAGACAATGTCATTAACTAATCGGTGGCATGGTAATTATCACGACTGATGATTTGAATCTCACTTTGGCTCTGCGTATGTGTAGAATTTGCCTGTATTCCATGTGTGTAGTGGAGGTTTCGTCCCGGATGTCCAGTTTCCTCCGGCAGGCCGGAGTTTACGTTAATTGAGGACTTCTAATTGACGAAAGAGTATGACTGTGAATGTATTTGCCGTGTCCTGTATATTGCCCCTTCTCCTGTCTGCATGGGATAGACCTCTCGTAGTACAAACTACAGCACAAGTGGTTATAAGATGGATGTCACTCACTAGGGCAGGGGTGACCAATCTTATCCATAAACCGCCGTTGTTATGCGGTTTTCGTTGCAACTCGATGATTAGATTACTGAGGACTGATTGCCTAAAGAGTCCTCACATCTGAGTCCGAGGAGCTGACCTTTATCGCAAAAACCTGCATACGCACTGACTCATTGAGGATAACATTAGGACTAAGGTGTAGAAAAAACTATTCTGCCATATGCCTGTGAAGTGGTATGGAGACGAAAGTAATTATCGTGAAATTATTTAAGTTATTCTTCGGAAATTTGGAACGAGGCTTGTGCAATAAATTTCTGCAGTTCTCCGAGGTTTTATGGAGGGGGGGAACTGCTGTTTCACGACCCTGTCCGAACAACGGCAGGAATACTCTGAGTGAGCTGTGGCAGTTCAGAGTGTCGCAGAAGATGGGTACGTTTGTTGGCCAACCTGGAATGAAGACCTGTTACTCCGTTAGAAGCCCTCCGTGGAGATTATGAAGGCACTGTTACAATAATACCGTGTAGATGCAGTGGCGGTCGAAACCCACGTAGCTCCCTGGGCAAGCTTCACCGCCCAATTTCTCTCTGTATATCGGATATACGGGGGATGGTGTTTGCTAAATTGGTGCCCTCTCAGAAGACGGCGCTATAGGCAGCTGCCTTTGTCGTCTAAGAACTTGGCCGACACTGACGCAAAGGCGTTAGGGAGACGTAATGGTTTCAAATTCAAGAAAACACCATCTCCATACAGTCAAAACATTGGGCTGCATGTGCTTTACGTGCAATATCTCGCAGCAAACAGCATTACTGCGAATCACGAACGAAATGACTCATCGGATCCGCTTGTCTGGGAAGAAAATTAAATTGAACGTTCTGCACACGAAATGCATCTGCCATTAGGCGGCGCTCTTGTCACTCAGAAGAAAATATTGCCGCAAAACGAGGTGCCGTGGGGGAGCGAGGCCACGACAAACAAGCCTTGGTCAGTAAGAACTGATGATAAGCCTGGAATGCTATTCTAGCGCAGGTCCAAGCCCCTAAGAGGATTTACACGTCCCTTTTGAAACGTTTTATTATTATTATTATTATTATTATTGGCAAAAGGGCGACCCGGGTTCCATACTGCTCTTCGTATTTCAGGGACGTTAAACTGAGATCCTTTGCCATTCGCAACGCAAGGGTGGCTATAGAGGCGGGATGGGTAACCTCTAATCTGCAATAACGTAACGACGTTTCCGAGATACATAAATATGGTTGGGCTCTTATTTCCTGGTGCCCCCTTTACCTTAGAAATATATATTTATGACGAAAATCTTTAGTTTGTTATTTCTCCCTCAAATTAAAGAGTGCTTTAATAATGTATCCATCTAACCGGTCTTGATTCTGTGAATGTTGTAAGTTCCTAAAAGCGCATATGAGAATTAAAGGTAGCCTAACCTTTGTTCCTAACAGCTAACAGGTGGATTTTCAAATAATCTAGCCAAAGTTCCTCGTGATGCATTGAAATCGTGGTACATGTGACCTTATACAATGTGGGCAGTGGTGGCTTGGTGCGCACTTGTAATTGAAAGATTGCTGGTTCGAATCCCTGACCAGCAAGGCACCACTGAGGTACCCTGAGCAAGGTACCGCCCCCAAGCACTACTCCCCGGGCGCCGAATTAGCTGCCCCCTGCAATGTCATTACGTCACATATGGGTTAAATGCAGAGGACACATTTCGTTGTGTATCAACACTGATCACTGAATTCTAACTAAAATGAGCTTTTTAGTCGAATTTACTTGCATTACTCCTCTTTGCGTTTGAATGCATTTCATATCTGGGGTTCAGTCTGCATGATGATAAAACCAGGAGCCTGTATTACGAAGCGGGGTTACTGTCTTATCGGGGTAACTTGTCGGAATTAAGGTAGTCTGGTCAAAGTGAGAGCGAATACGAAGTCCATTTAAACTATGGTATACCTTAAATCCGACAAGTTACCCACATAAGCCAGTACGGGCCATAGATGGATTCGCCCCCCCCCACTTCTAACACTTTCCTCAACTCCAGTTCATTAAATAAGATTCTTTTTACTAGAAGGTGACTGCTACTACGTCTTAGAATTTTTTTATTTTAAAAAGACTAAATAAATAAAATGGACAACGTCGGACACTAGACGGAAGTATTATCTTATAATTTTACTATATCAATGTGTTCGACTCCCAGGATATTTATGATGTCGTGAAGAAACTGATTTGTGAAAATATACTAATTATTTTTGTGCACATTTATGTTAGTCGGCTGGAATTTATTTATTAGTAGATTAATCATATTTTTACTGACTCCGTCCCTTGACGGACGTCGTTTCAGCTTTACGACACTTAACGTATCTTCAATAATGAAAATCTATAGCCTACTTGAACTGTAATTGATACAGGCATAGAGAAACGCGGCGCACCATCTATCTGTTTACGTGGGATATCCCGAAAAGATTCAACAAGCATATATATAGTTCTCTCTCACCCAGCGTCAAACCTGCCACGCATCTCCGCGCTTCCTGTGTTGAGTCCTAATTCGTTTGCAAATTAAAGACAATTAAGTCATATTCTATTTTTATCGAAACGTTTAATGCTTTTTTGTTTTAAATCCATTTTCAGTGGTACTGAGAACATGTTCAGCAAAAAAATAGCGGTTCAATCTATTACCTTTCCCCGAACTATCCATTTTGGTTGGCTTTTGTACATTCTGTGCGCTCACACACGCGCTCACAGGCGGGCGAGCGCGCCTGCTTCTCTGCTGGAGTGAAAGCGTTGCGCGAATGATGGATCGTACCTGCCGGTGGTGATTTCGTGTTGATTGCACATTATCACTGGCAGGTTGGGCTCTCGCGTTGATAGACGGCTTATGCGGGTGTTTTTTCTCTGTCTTTTAGGGAAATGCGCCTCCTGCCCCCGCCCATGGCACTAAACACAATATGGGTCGAGGTGGGGGGGGGAGCGCAGGTCGTCAAGTGTCAGGACAGATTAACCACTGAACTACCAAATCCCAGTACCATGTGTTTTCTCCGTTCTTTCGCAGTCTTATTATTTGGTGAGGAGGAGATGTGGGTTCAACAATCCTTGGGGTGCTAGGGTTAGTATTGTTGCTTTGTTATTGTTAATATCTAAGGCTTAGGTTACTGAAGGCTTTGTGAAAGTGCTCAGGAAAAATTGAATTGTTTGACCCCAGCAAGTTTAGGAACGGCAGGCTGGTCTCCTTTCTGTAATTTCTCGTATTGTTTAGTAGAAATACAGCAGCGTTACTGATAGTGTAGCCACTGTAATTCCTAATTTTAATAAGAAAAGCGTCCGCTGTATCGGAGTTTCGGCAAAGTGTTCAGACATTTCGTGCCTTCTAGGAAAAGAGGAAATTCTGGTTTCTTCTCGCAATCGTGCAGCTCCTCGGGTACGCAAATGTACAACTGGGGGTCGTGAGAATATTTTACGAGGTAACGATCCGGTCCAAAGTGATTAACCTTAAACCCTTGAAGAGGTATGCAGCGGCATATAGGAGGCCTAGTATATACCGAAGGGAGCCGTACCTACATGTGAAATGCACCGATTTTAATGGTTAAATTACACATGGTGAACTCTCGCCACCCGATTTTGATAACGTGATGTAAAAAACAACATGTTTTAACCAACATATGCATCTACACACAGTATGTATTTATATCAATATCGACATACTATACGAACGTATAACAACTTCATATGTAAGTATAAAAACCCATAGTCATCCAAGTCTACGCTTCACATAGCCTACTGATGCATCCAATGCCAGGTAAGATATGATTTAAACGGCATTGTTGATGAATTAATAGTCATGTGACCAAATGCAGAGAAAGCCTTAACATAAAAGCAAATGCCCCTCGAGCCAACTGCTCTAAAAAACCGGAGTGTGCTGCTGTTCTATAGACGTCGATCGGGTAGTGAATCAACAGAGAGCCGTTATCGACGGTCGAATGGTTAGGGAGGGTTATGGAGGCCGTGTGCATGTGGCAGCCAAGTCATGATTAATGCGATCTGTATGAATGGTGAGTCCGGAAAGCAAACACGGACCCAGCGCTTAATGGGAACCCAAAGCCAACGCGCCGTAAACGTTTTATAAACGTTACAGATAAAATAAACAACGCGAACTGCAAAAATCTATCAGGAGAAAATGGCAGTGCCGAGAAAAACAAAATGGTGATTTCCAGGAACTACGAGGAATAACGTCGATATTCGGTTTGCAGTTGAATTAAGCATTACGAGTGACAGGGAGTGACATGAATGAATTAGTGTAGCTCAGACTACCGGGGAAAATACAGGGGAAATATAGTTTGGCTGAACCTATAGTTTGGTTATCCGGCTGGAAAATGTTTTAGTTGTAAGCCTAAACCCGTTGTCTTTTTCTTGCCACTCACAAAACGTTCCGTACTGCAAGTTGGATTTCTTATGTAGAATTTCTTATCAAAAATAAATGTAACTAGTATCAGATGACTACACGCTTTCACTCAACAACAAAAACAAACGTGCTAATGTGTAGTGTTGGGTTTTTTTTTAAATTTATTTTAATAGGCATTAGCTGTCTACAAAACCAAGGTGAAAGCAAGTGAGAAACGAAATGATTTTGGTTAAGAGGCTGACTTACATTGTAGACTTTGCATATTAATCTTGTTTCATGTGTAAAATATATAAAAACATAATGCCGAAAATGGGTCTCTCTTACCGCATGTTAGTTTTAATTTCAGGAAACGAGAAACTGAATGTGTTTCTTTGGAAAAAGAAACCAATCGCGAAATGATGTGCATTGGAATGAGTCCTGTCTTTGTATATCGTCACCAATACAAATTTTAGTAATAACACACACATAGATAAATACATATATGTGTGTGCGCGTGCGTGTGTGTGGATGTGGCTGCACATTCTTCGGTTTCTCCAGTCCCTGCTTTGCACTTTCGGTAGCACGGCACTGTTCTTCAGCGATGCATCGAAGATCGGAGGTTAAAAGGAAATTACTGCAACTATGCAACTGTTAAAGTTTCAGTGGTCGGTTTAGATTTTTAACAACTACAGTGATTCGGTGACGGTATGCATATACTACTTCTAGGCCCCACAGTCTATGGCTGAAGTAACCACTTTCATTCACATTATAAGGGACTATTACTCTTCAGTGGTTTTCCTAAAGCTATTATGCACGGAGGCGCAACCTCGGACACGTCGTGGTTTATCTTAAGAATGACGTCACTAAAGGGAAAGGGGGCTGACACTGAGCTACGAAGTATTAAATCACGTGATTTCCATAAGGGCGAATAGTCATACTGACATTGTGACTATAGCGGAATATGGGGTCATATTATATTGGCTTTCAAAAACTCAAAACTTGTTTACGGCACACTTTCAGACCCTGGGTGAAATACATGGCAGCCAAGCAAAGAAAAATGTCTCAAAGCCACCTGTATCTCCAGTACTTATACATGTGTATATAATCTAAGTAAATGAGCGTTAGGTTCTTCTTAAACTTAATGGGCCAATTCTAAAGTGTTCCTTCAAAACCACGGCAGAAGTTCTAACACGGTTAGAAAAGGCCGTCTAATTTACTGAAAATTTTAATTGACGTCATCGTAAACATGGCATGCATGTCCATATTTTACTTCTCAAGTTTTAACCCTGCCACAGGTTATTGTTTAGACGGCTCTCTTTGTGACTAGTCTGATCTGGCATTACGCAATTTTTTTGGCTGAAGTGAAAGGAAGACGCCCGCCGAACGCTCAGGCAAACGCCTCGAAGTGACTACGCCTACCCAGGCGCCGAGAGCAGATTCGGCGCTTTTCGGAAACAGTGTGCGCTGGCATCCAGTTTGTCCTTCCATCCTCTTGCCTGTGCCGGTAAACGGGATCATACATATCTAATACCAGTCGTACATGTGTTGCGCTGCCCACTCGTATTTCAGTCTTACTAAGTAACGAAACCTAAAGAGCATCACGCGGAGCTACTTCAGCGAAAAGTCAGAAGGCGCGTTTCTGGCGACCGCAGCTTGTACGTCTCGCTTGTCGGACTTGGCACCTGCACTTCTATGCCGGGCGTTGCTGCGTTTTCTAGACACGCCAAATGAGAAGCAGTCGCCGAGCTCCTTCCGTGCTAAATTACAGCCGAGAGCGTTTCGAAACCTTTCACAGCTCTTAAGCTAGCACATAAACTGGATCATCCAATCCGTCCACCCATTCTTACGTGTATATTAAAACACTTGCCCTAATTAGGCTTATAAATAAGTGGTCTGAGCGATTGCAGCTTTTAAATTATTATTTATTAAATTAAACTTTTAAATAATTGCTTAGTGGATTGTTAGTTTTCCTTATGTTTAGACATGTTTAAGCTTAAATACAAAAGAATGTTGGCGTCTTTACGCTATTGTTGCTCTTTGCTGTCTTATTTATCTCGTCAGATAAGACGGACTATACTAATATGTGTGTTTAGTGGTTTTTGGCCTATAATTGTATATATTCAAGATTCGGCCTATAACAATTGCATTACAAACACCCCATAATGCATACGCCGATGTGACAGGCTACATAATTCGTAGATTTGTTTTGTTTTAGGCCTGTTACAAACTGGGTGATGTTAAACTAACGGTAACCTACGGGTAACGGCTGCACACGCTGTCCACAGTTTTCACCGCTTCTCCTTGCCGGCGTGTCCGTGGGCGTTTTATAATAATACGCTCATGGGGATTTAAAAAGCAGTAATGGTGCGCGGCTTGCCCCCTCTTAGCCGCTCGATGGGGGAGGAAAGATGGGGCTTAGAGAAGCCCGATTTAGCGTCTGTAAGGTTCAGACAGGTCAGTGAACGTGAATACGACGCCAAAACCGATTTCGCCCGATTATGACGACGATGTGCAGGACCAAAGGGATCTCTCCATTTTTCACAATAATTTAATTTTCGGGGTTGCTATTCCACGTTAATATTATTAATTGTTTTATTGCGGGCTGTTAACAAGGCAATTGTGCTTGATACGTGAGTAAAAAATGATCTAAGGTAGTGCCAGAGTAAAATTATCATATTGTATTATAAGTGAAAATTCAGCAGCGCGCGCAAAAAAAAATTAAAAAAAATGCAGAAGTCACTTTTCATGGTGTGACCGCAAAGACACCACACTTACTGCTGATATTAATTGCGGGTGGTCCGTGATACACTCTTAGGCGGCATAAGTCTCTGGGAAATAACATAAAACGCCGAACAAGACAAAAGAGGCACGTAGGATTTATACCGGCCCATTCCAAGCAGCGGTTGGGACTTCATGTTGCTAAACGGCAACACGCGAAATCCCGTAAGCATGTCATCAAAACAGATACTGTCTGCGTCATTTCCCTCGATCGTTATATTATAATTAATATCGATAATAATCGTGGTAATCGTCGCATTATTGTCTCTGGTCACTAGCCTGTTCAATAGGCAATCTCATAACATTAGTAAATGGGATGAGCGCTACTAGTGGTATTGCCGTCCTCCTTCTCATAGGAAATCCTTCCCGCGCTATAAACGCCTCACATAGCGTTATGACCTTTGGGTCAGCTCCCGAGGGAGGAGGTGACGGGGGCGGGCTGCTTGTCAGACCCTACAGGCAATCCTATTACCACCACGGTGTGCGTGATTGTCCTGCTTCCTGCCGCACGACACTGAGCAGTATTCTGGCATTGCTTGCTTATACAGCGAACGCTCCGCATGAAGCAGCGGATACCTGAGAGGCAGATGCCTATACAAGTATATCATATAGACAGTTCCTTGTCGGGAACAAAGACGAAATGGAATGATATCGGAAAAATACCTATAGCAAAAGGCAAAAATGTATATGAAGCATATCAGACAGTGACGCCTCGTTTTAAATGTTATTCCGATGCATGCCTTAAGAAAATGTCCTTCTTCTCATATTTAACCTATTAAATAGTCTAAAATTCACGAGCGTAACAGCATCATGTTTCGTCTCGGACGCGCCCGCTAACGAAACGTTATTGTAATATAACAATTGCCGGTTGGCGAGACAAAGGAGACTCCGCTACGAAGCACTAAATTCGGAGCGTTTCAACCATGAAATTTTAAAAAGAAGATACGATACGCCACTTTTGACCAGGGACAACGGTGATCGGGCCAGTTGGTCCGCTTGCTCTCTCCCTCTGTCCCTCCCTCTCTTCCTCGCTCGCTCGATCCCCCCCCCTTGTTTTGTTTTACACGTCCGTCGAAGTGTGCTGGAGGTTTATGGTAATTGCGGTTCCCCCGACTGGCCTTCTGGGTAGAGTCTGTGAGTGGGGGCGACTCGCTCGCTCGGCTCTCATTCTCCGCCGCACGCACGGAGACGGCAGCAGCTGGTGCCTCATACGGCTCCGAGCAGCAGAGACGGAGAGAAAGGGAACTAAGGCGAAAAGGACGGAGACAGGAAAAACAAGATTTAAACACTGTTTAAAACAAACCACAAAGGAATCTAAGGAACAAAGATATTAAAAATGGACTTATTGAATTTGGTAAGCATTTACAAGAGAAGCGTGTAACTATTCTCCCCGTTTTGACACGGCGTGGTCGGTCAGAGCTATAACCCAACATGGCGCGGTAAGGCATTACCAAGCTGCATTAATTGTTGAAGTCGAAGGATCGTCGACACCTGTACCCTTGTACAACACTCACACAAAGATCATCGCTGAAGGACCAAAGAATATATTGAATCTGGATATTAAGCCTGTCGCTTTAATTCTGAGGATGTCTATATACCACATCTGTTTTTTGCAGTTTTTCCCCAACTGGAATAACACCGATACTTTGGATTGCTACAAAAGTATTCTCCTCATTACTTTCCGCGAAAGTGGTCATGAAAATCTAAACTACTTTTAATTTGCTTGTTCTAGGAGTCGAGTGCATCAAGGAACACTTGTCCGTATAGAAGGGCGACCTTAGTTTCTTATCGGATGTTTGGGCTTGTGAAATACCTAACAGGATCGTGTCTGGTTTGAACTCAAGTCGGAAACTTGGAATAAAAAAACCTGACGTTCAGTAAATTATTGGATTCTACTCCGAAGTAACACTTATTTCTCTTGAGGTAAGCACGGTTTCTGTGTGTTTAAGATCAGAACGATGTTATGTGTCTTTTTATGTCATTCTCACGCCGCACAGTTCAGCTGATATCACAGTTATTTGGACCGACAGAGTTTTAATCGTGGATTTCCCAGTTACTTTCCCGTTTCCAGATAAGCGGAGCGTGGTATTTTTACACTGTATCAGCGGGAAGATTCCCACAGAGTAGTACTCCGACAGAATGGTCCGATCTGATATGATGTTTCACACTACGTCGAAAATAACTTTTTAAAATACTACATCGAATTCCCCGGCAAAAAGGGTTTCGCAAAAGTTTTTTTTTTCTTTAAAAATAATGTGGTGGGTAGTGACATTCGGTTGATAAATGAGTCAGATTACACTGCAACGATTGCAATCAATTCACCCTGAGCTGGTAAAAATCTAACAGACAGTAATGACTAATTTCCAGCGTCGCGACTGGGCTTTCGGCTTAGCGGACCCGTCTAACGCCGAGCGGGCGCCGGACCTCCGTAGTAGCAGCGCTATAATTTAGAAGGTTTGTTGTGCGCTTTGGTTGTTACTGGTTTGCGCCCTACTGATGTTGCCGGTGCTAGTGAGTATCAGCGACGGTCGGGAATATTTAACTGTATTTAGTGAAGGAAGATT
>JAODJX010000081.1:1417979-1429429 GCA_026776945.1 Isichthys henryi
CCCCCCCCCCCCAAGTCCACTAATGTGCACTGGAGCTGCCAAATTGTCCATAGATGTGTGTGTATCTTGTAGTGGTTTGTTGGTGCCCCATCCTGAGTGATTCACGCGCCTATAGCTTCTGGGATTAGATCCAGACCCTCAGGACCCTACATGGAACAAGCAGGGATAAGAGACTGATGGAGAATATTCAGCTGTTTCATAGAATGAAAATTCAAGTCACTCAGACCACAGAAATCAGTTGAGTAATGCAATAAATATGTCATCATTTATCTCCATCGTCCCATGTCACTCTTATACTCATGAAAGATTGATTCTTCCTCAAAGCCAAAAGCCATGGAAGCCAGTTGGGGCGGGGGGGGGTAGTGTCTGGCACAAACCTAAAAAATTTTTTAGCTAGAGAGGAACCCGCCCAAAAGACTGTCGGCATTCTCTGAATCGATGAAACCGGATTTCAGATGAGGATCAACCTGCAAAGCAGCCGAGCAAAGAGGAAAGTGCAGCACATGCAGACACGGCCATCTCACACCTTAACCTCGTCCTGTAGTTTCGCAATAGATCGGAACTTGCTATCTGCATATACCAGTCTTTAGTTTTCACTTAAAAATCTTATCTGCACAAAAAAATACCTTTGGGTCTGAAAGTGTTTGATTTCTGAGATGAGACGTTCATAATGTACATGTTTGTGACAGGATTCTTTGGCTGTTTTGCTCCAGGCGTTTTGGATTCATTATTACGCACAAAAGGTGGTTTGTTTCAATTGTCAAAAAATGGAATAACATAGAATGTGTTGCAGTTCACCTGCGTTGACTTCCAGAAAACGCTTCAGAATGGACAGTTTCATGTCCTTCAGGGACAGATTACCTGTCCCGCCTTAACGTCATCACTTCTGGTCTGCGTTTGTTTTTCCTACCCCTTGAATTTCAAGCCGTCTTCTTATGTATCTTTTTGATAAATTATTTAAGGAAGGTGGCTGCAGCCACAGTATGAAAGGTTTCTGTTGCACCGAATATTTCCCTAAGTCCACAAAGTAATCATCGTTTGTAATTATTGTGATGTATGATAATGGAAAACAGAAATCAGTCATACTGATAGATTTGTAAAAAAAAGAACATTATATTTCTGTGCAATCATTTTTCAATACAAAGTAAGCAATATTAATAAAATTCTCAAGTATTCTCGCTAACATCATAATGCCCAAACAATCTCATGGAAACTATTAATTCCAGTAAGCAGAAATATCATTTGATTCACATTCATAGATCATTTGGTTCATGTGAGATTTAGCGTAATACAATCACAGCAACTTGCTCACTGTAAAAAATAAAGTTATATTTTAGTTATTGCTTAATACAGGACCTGAGTTCAGTATCATTTGAGAGATTAATCATCTTTGGCCATACCGGCCATTTAAAGAATATATGTGCAGTCTGATATAAATAAAGCTTTCAGGTAACCTACACATTTCACGGTTTGTTACATATTTTAAATACACAAGATTAATATGCATAACCCTAACAAACGTGAAAGCAGAAATGCCCATGTAGTAACCACTGCAAACATCAGTGCAAAAATGTGGGTAAGTTATATCAATATGAAACACAGAGCGGGGCATCTCATCAAATCTGACATTCTTCATAAAATGAGATCACCATGGCTACACAACCATCAGCCTGAATGGCTTTTCACCGTCCATTCATTGGAACTTCATGGGGTTCACGACGTCCCATCGGGGTGGCGAGGGGCAGCAGTTTAGTGTCCCCAGCTCCCGATTCCGATCTCTTCCTTGTACCGGTTGGTGAGGGTGTTGGCTTTGCGGGTTAACTTGGAGAGCACGGTGTGAAGCCCACTCAGGTGAAAATGAAAGAGCTTCTCGAGGTCATCGTCTTCACCCTCCTGTTCCATCCTGGACATCTCCAGGGCCGACGTGCCTAGCTTGTCTCTCCTCCTCTCCTCAGCTGCCACGATTCCCCATTCAATGTCACTCCTGATGGACTTCAGGAGGACGTAGTAACTGTACATGTCACTCTCGCAAAAGCGTGGTGATGCAGTGCCACTCGTCCTGACGGAGTTCATATTCTTCTCCTCCTCCAGAGGCATGTCTCTCAAAAGACTTGGCACCATCACAGTCTGATCCATGTTGTTGACCGCACTGATAAAGCGATTCATGGCATTAAACAGAGAATTCTTCTGGTTGTAGGAATCTGAAATCTGCATCATTTTTGAAAAGGCGTGTAGATGACCCACCAACAGGTTGACAAACTTCCTGAAAGTGCAGAATATAAAGACCAGAGGCTGCAGAAACTGGCCTGTATGAAATGTGGCCGACTAAAGCAGCGTAGCTTCCCCTTGTTTCTGTGTGTGCAATCGGAAAGTTTTTCTTAAGCGCCTTTTCAAATCGGCTTGCAAAATAGGGAGACTGTCGTCGCAGCAGAAAGTGGGAACCGTCGTCACTGCGCGTCTAGGTACTCTTCTGTCAAACCTCCTTTCTGTCCCTAGAGTGGGCCTCCAAAGCTCTTCTTCTTTTTAGTTTCTCATCAATAACGCCGAGGTTTCATGCTCGCGCTTATAAAGAGGTTGTTTTTCGACACTTGGGCGTTTCCAGAACCTGTCCCTCGGTGTTTTTCTTTCAGTCAGTAACCGGATTCCAATGACCTGATGCACAGCAGATCAGGCACAGCAGGTTTGTTCGCGTCTCGATTACGAGCGATTTTTTTAAATAGCTTAAGAATTCCGAGGGTGTGAGATTACAGCAAAGCAATTAGCATTCAGCAGCGCTACCGCGACCCCGCACGATAAGCGCGCGGGGTCCCGGGAGGAGGTACTGCGCGTTCGCGTACAGCGCGCTACCAGTGTTCTCGTTCCTCCGACTCGGAAAGATGACGACTCTGCTCTGCAGTCTCTGAATTTACAAAACTTCATTTTAAATTCAAATGCAGTGACACACTCTACCCAAACGTCGGACAGAAAGAGGCGAACTCAAGTGCTCACAACAACGGGAAGTGATCTGATGTCTCCCCCCCGCTTCGTTTGTGAATCCATCTATTTTCAGGAGCCGTGCGCACGACCAAAGTGAGCGAGTCACGCCAACGAAATAAACAAATTATATCACGCATGGCTCGGAGCCGAGGCAGCCGCCGAGAGCACAGCAAAACGCCGCCTGTTGAATATTCATGAGGCGGCGCATCAGCCCACTACGGGCTCCGTCCAATCAGGCTGCTGCCGGTTGCTTTCAGTCTGACCCGGGGCCAGACTGTCGCGGGCCAGTCGCTGAGACCGAGGTCGCTGCGCTTCTGCCAATTTGCGCAAACTATCCGCTGAATGCCTTTAACCCCGCCGTACCCAAGCCCGGCCTTACCCCATACTCCCTGATAACCACAGCCGCATCGTTACGGTCCCACAAGACGGGATACGCCTTGTATAAATAACGGGCTTAGACAGAACTTTAGAATATGATCCGGACCCCAAATAAAAACAGAAAATGGATGGACTGATGGATGGACAGAATGGATTGATGTTTAAACGTGCGGTTTTCAGTGGATGACCTGTTTGTATTTAGTTACCTCTCTGCTTTTCAGCTTCTGTAGAAAAGTATTGGTTTCACGTCTTTTTGTTTGTTTACGAGTGATACAAATTTTGGAAAGGGTTTTGCTTGTTTTGTGGTCTCCCCAAGGGATGCATTCTTATTTCAGAGGGGATGTCTTTTGACTTTCTTTCCACACACGTGATACACGGTGATTTAATATAACTATTTATACATTTGATATAACTTGCAGTCCCTACCGATGATACACGCCCTGCGCTTCCTACAGAAATTTCGACATGTGGTAACATTCTCTTTGCATGAGGTGTAGCAAGGGTGCTTTTCGTGCTTTAAATTCTTAATGTCTGAGTCTATCCCCTTGGCAGGAAAAGAGATGAGAAATTCATTCATTGTTTAATGTTTATTTTTCACCAAAGCCCCAGTTATCCATTAAAGTACGGAATTAATGTTGTCAGGATTGCATCTTCATTATAATAATGTAAAAGCCTGTGTCTTTATCTCTGATTTGCTTAGCAAATTTGTGGTGGCGTCTCTATGCAGCGTGCTGGTGTATTTGAACTTGAAACGGTCCCAATTCCTGTATTCTGCCACCTCTGTCTTTTGAGAGCCAATTAATGGCTAATTTAAAATTTTTGGGATTGTCAGCGGATGTCTGACACATTAAATAAGTTGAGCTGCCCCAATTAAAGACAGCGGTTGCAGCGAACTTAAGAAACTCTTCAAAGGCACTGGTTATCCCTGTGAATTCAATTACCAGGCACCTTGCGGTCAGTCGGGCGGCACAGCGGGGACATCGTGGTCTGTTTAGTGGCACCACAATCTGCCAACGGCTTTTGGCCCTAAAAGGATTTTTTTTCTTCTTTTTTTGCGAGTCAGTAGGTAAGAACAGCAAACAGCATATAACTGGGACCAGGGGGTAATTACCAACGATGATGTGAGGGAGAGATGACGGGCCAGTAACCGCAGGGATTAAAGAGCAGGTAAAGAAACGTTTACACATGTAATAAGGTAGCACTGATTAGCTTAGCAGTGCCTCCCCCCACCGCGAACAAAACTCAAGTTCAAGAATTAATACAGACGACGACACTGGAAACAAACGTCACTGTAGCTTCATTTACGAATGCATAAGGTTTTATGGCAGGACACGAGCACAGCATGGCTTACCATAAACGGCCTGAAACGTTACAGTGCTCGTTCACGCCAGACTTTTTCAGAAAGGACGATCGATGCTGTCAGGGGCTTCTTAGCACCAGCGTTGCCAGAGTTTAGGGGGTCAGGCTATTGGGAGCCAAATAGCTCCATCTTCATCCAGTGCCAACGTGAAGGCACTGGCCCGAAGCCTCGTTACCTGGAAGACACCTCTCTTGGCACTGACTGCATGGCTGGAAGACCGAGGACGACTCAGGACAAGCCAGTCACCGTGGCGCGACGGGCTCCAGGCCGCAATGGAACCGCCGCCACCAAGCCACGACAGCAAAACGCGACTCATCATTACGAAGCTGCCAGACCCTTTACATGTCGGATCCCTGCAGTTGGGACTGGGGGCCAATTAGACCGTCCCAGCACACCGATATGTCCGCTCACTGACCCGCTGAAGGACAGCTTGTCAGGCTGCGTTAGATTTACCCGCTGCCCAGTCCTATTTCCCGTACACCCTCTATTCGCTTTCACCTCGCAGTGCCCGTGAGTCGCATTTAATGACCGCTTGCCGCAATCTACTACCAAGCATTGCCAGTTGATGAGAAAATCTATCTTTTTCCTTTCCCGGTGTGTGCGGGGTGTGTCATGCTTTAACGTGTTTGTAAATCTCTGCGGCATTTCTCTGTAAAACGGATACTAAAAGCGCTCGCCGTCACCGACGGTGGCCCGTCTGTGTGGTGCGGTCTCTGCCCGACCCAGCGTGCTGAACAAAAGAGATCCGTACAGGCAGTCGTTTAGTATGCGGCACAGACACGCTTCCGAAGGCTGCGTTATATAGCTCTGGCATTCGGATTAGCAGTGCCCCCTCGTTTCGGCTTTTTTTTGTTGCCTAACTTGAGATCACATAAGCGCTTCCCTACCCGACTGTCATGACCCCATAATTAGCGCTCATATCATGAGATTGGAAAGCTGACAAACACGACAGAATAAGCATTCGTTAACTGATTAAAAATGCTCAAATATATGCATATTTCTGTAATCGATTACACAACTTGTGTCTAAAAACGTGAACCGAGCAGGTATTTATTCAATATTTTTTGCTTTCATGATTACGTGGAAGTACTGTGACAGAAATACGAAGACTGATATGTTTTAACTTGAGTATCTCAGCAATCAATCAGGAATCCCCAAAGCCTCCTCAGACAGAAGCAAATAAACTACAATAGAAGCAAAACATCTCGAGGTTTACGCTGTTCCTTTGCAGCCATCTGTGTATTAAAACTCATTTGTCAATGTTGGGAATTAACGTTGCTGTGTGGCTGCCCATGGTTTTAAACAGTCCTAACAAATATCCCACACTCGCAGGGCAATTCCGGATTGTGGAGGCACCAAAGGCTTTTGTTTGAGGAAGGTGATTGTTGCGGGAACTTCCATGGCAACCGCGAGAACCAAGCATAGCTGACACTGAAATGATCAACTAAGCCCTTTCCGACGGAACGTGTTTGAATCCCGTGTTTTATACCCATTCTCACCTTCCATATGCCCACCTGTAGCCATGCAATAAATCTATAAAATACACCCAATGTCTTGTTCGGTGTAATTATACGTTACATAGGTCTATGTGCTGTTTAGTATTAAAGCAAATAAATTTATTAACATATATACCGAGCATTATAACCAACATATCCAGAGGGACGGTTATTCAAGATTATTGCCAGCCAAGGCCTCTCGCGCCCACGGGCACCAGAATTAGCTGGAAATATGTGAGCGCAAGATAAATCGTGGCCTTTCACTGAATGTATCGCCACACCAGCTCCCATTGGTAATAGGGTAAGCGGTTTCCTCTCCACGAACGACAGGAAATATAATTTCCCCTCTCCATTAAGCAGCATTGACGCTGGGCGCTGGGAGCCGCGCTTGATTATCAGACAGACTGCTGATACACGGTAATTTGCTTAACAAGATTAGTATCCCCGGTTAGCTGTCTCTCTGGTTTACCGATTCCTATCTCGCACCTCCTTCTTTCTTCCAACGGATCATTTACGCTCGGGCTTGGACAGACATGGACGTCTGGACTGCAGACAGAAATCGACAGATTACCGGGCAGATGAATACAACGCTAAAATTGCGCCACTGTTTGCTCACACTCATCTACAGTATATGATTGCACGTTTTCATCCGTTGGTTCCCACGGGAGATACAGTTGGTGTTTAATATAACATGAGAGGGGCATGGAATGAATATGCAAGAATAAGAAAAGGCAGATATACGGAGACCGGGTTTTGACAACCCCCTACCCTCATTCCCATTTAAAGGTCTGTTATTCTGCCCGTGCATAACACAGTCTGTCTAGCGAATATATTTATTGCACCAGTTTCTTAGTGGTGGAAAAAAATGCTGACCCCCCAACGAAATGATGAAATGCGCCAAATGGCTGCTCAGATACTGCTTGCAGCGCAACGTTCAGTCTCCGCGATCCTCCTCCAAGACTCGTGCTTTTCTAGCTGCTGAAAAAGAGCCAAAGCTGTCCGGTTTATCCAGCATACCCCGTAGCCTGGAAGCGCCCGGGTGATTCCGGATCGCCCCTGAAAAGGTAATAAGACGTCCCGGGCGAAGCGAAGTGGCTGCCGGCCGCGCCTCCGTGTCTGCTCCTATCTGACTCACGCTTTCCACTCGGGTCCCGGAGAATCGTGGCAGCCTGCCAACGTAGCGCTGAGCACGGTTTTAGCGCTCATCTCCCTCGCCGCTTTAAGGCCTTTTGGTGGTGGGTGGGGGTGGTGGGTGGTTTGGTGGGTGGGGGATCCATCTAACCTCGCAGAGCGCAGGGACAGGACCGGGCCAGATCGGCCCGCGAGGCGATGCGGCTGCCCTCCGTCCCCTTAGAGGGCGCTCACCCTCACCCGCCCCGCGCCTCATCGCCTCCACATTTTAATTTGCGGCCGAAAGGAATAAGAACATCACTGTTGAGTGGTCATCAAAGAATGGGATATTTAATCATTATGCACGAATTTCTATTAATTATCAATTGATTGATGTCATTCGTGTTATTTTAGTTTCGCGGTGCAAGCTCCAAAAAAATTTGAGTGGACGATTATATTTTAGTGTACAAGCCTTAATGCCCGTTTAATTGATTGTTTTCAACCGTAGCGAGGTACTGAGGCCTCCGACTCACTGGCAGTCTATCGGTCGGTGCCTGGAACGATCGTCTCCCCATTACGTTTTTCACCAGTGTTTCAGCGCCACCTAAGGGTACGAAGGGGAAAATACTAAGACCGTCCGCCCGTAGTCCTATAACCCAGTGATTATACCTGAAACGCTTTCCAGTCCGATTTAAAGCAGGTTAGTTCACAAATTCTATCCGAGAAAGCAAATGCACGAATTTTACAGTGAGAATATTTACAGCCATACGCTAATTGAAATTATATGAATTATTCAGTGAGGGCGCCGGTTCCGTGGGCTTTTGCGATTGCCGGGGGTCGTTCTTGGTGCCCGATCAATATGTCGATTCCCAGTCTGCTGTTCCCAGTCGGCCCTCATGAGCAAGTCAGCCGTTCATGGTGTGTGTGATTTTTCTCGTCTCACCAAGACGTCAATGCACGCCGATTTGCTCCAGTACTGCGAGGATCTAATCAACCACCAGATCATTTGTAATGCGGTAATTCAGGGAGACAGACCGGCGTTCCCGACGTGTCTCCAAACCGCACCCATGCGGCCGGGGTTTGTTTGCTTGAGAGGCACACTCCAGTCCCACATCTGACCCTTTAAGGGCTCGTTTTTAAATCTTCCCGACTGTACCCCCTTCCTTAGCTGGGCCCATGCTGTTTCTGAGTCCCCATGGCTTGCGGTTTATTTTCATCGGGATTTCTGATGTGGGAGTATGCATTTAATACTCTTAATGGCCAGATTTAAACGGATTTAAACTGAGTTTTTTTATTCCCAATAAGAGACCACCAGCGTGGACGGGTCTCCCCTGCAGCAGAGCATATGACGGGACCTTAAAACCCAGTTTTTCGTTGCTCGTAAAATATCGCCTTGTTGAATTTCCGTAACTTATGTACTTTTGCAATGTGCTGTCGATTCATTTCCTAACCATTATCTGCTAAATTTAGACAGACGTAAAACCGTTCTGGCCTGTCGTGTCCGCCGAAGGAATTGGTTTTAACAACAAAAAAGCACAGAGTAAAACAACATCTTGAGCACCAAAGAAACGAAAAAAAGGGCACACAGGTTTTTGCGATACATATGCAAAATATCCTTTTTATACGTCTTATATGATATGCATCATGCCTCACCACAATTGCTTTACTCGGATTGCCTTGAAGAGGCGCAAACTGGACGTTTTACTATGCATTGACTGGGGTCAGTGAGAACTCCCGATGTGAAACACAGACGCTGCCAAAATAATTAGCCAGAAAAGAGTTTATTTTTAATGCCTGAGGTGAATATTGGCTACGTCAAATCGTATGTAACAGCGACTATATGCCGAAACGGCGAGATGTACGAACCTTACTTATTCAAAAACAGATATTTTGATGCCATGAAGGGCTCCTTAGCGTGCAACGAAAAGTATACGTGTGTTTTTTAATCCAAGATATGCTGGCAAACCTGTTATCAGAATCCCATTTTGGGGGTTTATGAATGGCTTTTTCTGACTCCATTTATTTCAGTCCTATGTGGTATTTAGATTTTGGGGTTTGATAAACCATGAACTCCTGTTTGTATTAGAGTAAAATCTGCCGAATCGTTTTCTAGACCACCTAAAGAATAACCCTAAGTGCACCAGGATTTAATCCAATAATATAACGCTTGCTTGCATATGAAAGATGCTGGAGTCCCTCCCAGTTAATTCTTCAGACACAGAACCCAAGAAGAGAATGGACCAACAGAAAATTGGTAATGACCATTTATTAATACAGAGATCACAGTCCTTTACAATATCAACACAGTTGGCATGCTAGCTGGTGCTGTTTTTAAAAAGGTTTTCATATAAAGTTATTTTTAAATATAAATTTATTATTCACCGTTTGACTGTGAGATCTACTCCTCTACATATTTCTATATTGGTGGTAATAAGGACCAACTACTGACTTTACGTTACGACTTTAAAACAAGGCGATAACCACTTACACAGCGATACAAAGTATGGTTTTGTAAGTCCCCCCAGCCATCACAGTTGTAAATAAGTGTCATTGACTTCAGTGTTCTCCCTCCTCTGCTCCCAGGCCTCCAGTAGCTCCTACACGTTACATCCTGTCCTTCCGGGGATCTCCCTTGGCCCCGGCGTGTGGACCTCAGCAGGAATGCTGCAAGGCTGCGTGACTCACACTGGCACTTTTTAAATTCGAGAATACCGATGGCATCTACGTCCCCATAGGATCCTGCTCTTTTATCTTTCACTTTCAGGGTGTGAGGGGCCCCCTAGACACACACACACACACTCTTGTCTTTCAGCAGCACACGTCACTCCATCGCATCGTCTCCCACAGCTTTGCCGAGTCTGTATAGGGATCTGGAGCGGCCTCTGTGTAGGAGGACCCTGGCCTCTCTGGAGGGGCCTACACAGCCAGCCCGCTCAACCAATCAGAAGGCACGATCACGCTCGCCCCCCCGCGCAGCTGTGCGTACTGAAAGTGACATCCTCCCGTTCACTTTTGGGAGCTGGAAACAGCTCTGTCTGTGTCACACCGGCTGGGGGGATGTTGAGTAGTTCCCGTTTATGATGGAGCGCTCGGCGTGCAGAAATTACATCCTGGAGGCTTTCTGGTTCAGGATGACAGACATCAGCGTCCATCACTACAACGGTAGGAGCTGCAGAGTGCTGCCCCTCCCTCCCCTGCAAAGCTAAGGGTTCTGTAGCGCGAAAAACCTACCCTGGCTCTCCTTAGCTCTCTGGTGCGGGGTGATGATGATGGTAGCCTGGGCCCTCTCAGGGAGGCACTCAGGGTTCCTGCAGGGTCTCTACCGCTTAGCCTCTATGACTCAACTGATTCATTAGACTGCAACGATGCAGTCTAATGTCATACGAAGGCCCTGTATATTGGACAGAATGTGCCATTTTACTGGAACATTTGGGGGGGTCCGGCAATACGGGCAGTGTACTCTAGGGGGGGTGTGACATTCTACTGGCATGTTGTGATAGTGCTGGGTCTGGTAGGTGCGGTCTAAACTGCGTGAGGTTGTGCCGCACATGGTGGAGTGCAGCGGAAATATGACAACGTGTGACACCTCCCAGTCCTCCCAACGTGGGATTCCTGATCAACGGCAGCAGGGAAGCAGGAAATAAGGAGGGTGCGACTGAAACCTGAACCTCAAACAAACTGAATCAGTAAATAAATAAACAGCGGGTTACGGGAGGCTCAAGGTCAGAGTGCCGAAGAGCACTGAACCCAACGAGAGTGTTCAGGGGGCCGGGGGTGTCCAGATGCGGCGCTGACACGGAGCTCGAGTGGCACAGACAAGCACGTATGATTGGCTGCACAGTTACATACAGGGTGGTCTGGTACGTAAAATCAGGGCTGTCTAAAAGACAGTGGCTGGCAAAGCACAAGGTATTAAAGCTTAAACCCCCCCCCCCCGTTTAATTGTACTCGATGTGGGGTTAATGCTCTACGGATGATAACGCGGACTCCTTTTTGGTTTCGTACGGCATGCGCTTAGAAAGTGGGGGGGGGGGGGCGTACAGACTGGAGCATTACCCCGGTGCTTTTGTCTATGTAGTTCAGCCCAAAAAGCAAGCTGCAGAAGAGGGAATGGTGACAGGTGGGAGGTG
>JAODJX010000081.1:1435948-1453356 GCA_026776945.1 Isichthys henryi
GGCTCCAGATTACTCAAACAATATTTAATTTCCTCAGCATGCTGTCCCACCCTCCATCCCAGCAGCTTCAAACATGCCAGAGGACAGAGGCTCCCACCAGTTTGGATATACCCCCCCCTCCCTCCCACTATCTATGGCTGGGGAGGGGAACCACAAGCTGGGAGTCCAGAGCCAACATGGCAGAGCAGAGTAAGAACCTTCCGGGTTCAGTGAGATAAACAGGACCGTAACCTCGAGGTCCGGGGGGCAGGATGGCAGACTTCCTCATCATGAGAATGGGACTGCGGAAGGCAATGCGGCAGGTCACAGGAAAGCCGAGCCATCCAAGCCAGTGTGTCGCTGAAGTTAGCAGTTCCAGAATGATCCCTGTGCCACCTCAACCCTGCTCCACCCCCACCCTGCCCCTGCCCCCACCCCCTCACCAGCTTCAGCATCCAGGGGCTGCCCCGGCATGTCGCCACGCAGCCAAAGAGCCCGAAGATGATGATGGTGATTCCGGTGCCAATGAGCACATAGGGGGCGTTGGTGGTGTTGTCAGCAATCAGGGAGATGTAGGGCCCCAACATCAGCTTTCCCCATACTCCAACAGCAAGAAGGATGGCCCCTGTGACCTGCAGGAAGAGGACAAAACGAGGGTGGACACACCATTAGTGCAGTGTGACGACACCGAGAGCTTCGCCACTATCCCGATCCTCGTCCTTGAACAGCCAGTGTTTGCTCCAATCGTCCGCCCATGACACAGGAGCGACCACGCGTGATATTTTGCTGCCCCCTGGTGGTAGGACCAGGACATGTCCTAAGAATGTTAAAGACCTTCATACCTAGTATAAAAAAGTACTGAAATAGTAACCGGTGATTGTTTTTATGTACTGCAAATTGCCTCCTATGAAACCAGGTTTGTATCAAGTAGCGCAGCACTGACATACAGCACTGACATACAGCACTGACTGGATACAGAACATCTTGTTCTTTTTTATTAATCCTTCACATTTTATGTACAGCTTAGGTTAAGCATTGTGTTTTGGAAGGAGCTACATAACACAGACTAATCCTCACTAAATAGACGGGCCCCTGAATCGGGCCCCTCTCAACAAGCTGTTCATACCAGCAGTGTGCTATCTGAGCTCGGACCTGCCTAAGCTCCTCCTCTTCTATAAATGGTTTATAATCTTCATCGACTCGTGTCTGCTTTCAGCTGGGTTCGGACATGTCACAGGTCTAGCCGCTAGCCCTGGATTCATAAAGCAGCCTCTGTTTTGGTGAGGAGGCCTCCAGGCACTCGGAGTTCCCTATATTGAAAAGCTGCTTTGAGGTCTGGTGAAGGAGCAGCTGTAGACTGCGGAAGACTCTGGTCTGTTGGTTGTATTGTTCTTCATTAATTCCCTTTGCATACATTATGTCCCATTTCGGTGTTGACCATGGTGCCAGTCTCCCAGAAGGTTGGACGTACTGGCACCATGGTGCCCCTATCAGGCAAGGATAAACCATAACCAGCCTGGACCAAAGATGTGGACTGACTGGCAGGTAGCTCAGAGGGAGCAAAAACATGGACCGGCTTTGGGTTCCCGAGGACCACATTTGGAAAAAACTAGCCTCAAGCTTTTTTGATGACTTAAGGGTTGGCTGTTGTACCTTTGAACAGGTTCCTGGATTGTTCTTGTAATTGGGTAATGTCATACTAGTTCTGTCCCTTTGGCAGCAGGCTGGGAAGGGCAGTTAGCAGACAGGCAGTCATGTGGTTGTCCCGGTATGTGTGCTGGCTGGGGTGAGGGCAGGCACATCGGGGAGAGGCATTGTAATGCCTGGTAGCAACACGCAGAAAAGATCCGCAGGAGCATTTTCTAGCATAGGGGTCCCCGGCAGCCATGAGCCATGACAGGCTTCCCCTGGGCCTGTAACCGTGGTGAAGTGTCACCCCCCCACCCCCCAAAATTAACAAGGAGAAGCAGGAGGCCCAGATAACACAGCCTTGAGGTGACAGAAACAGAAATGCCCTGACATCAGGGTGTGGTCTGATAACCCTTCTTTCTAAGTATGTTCCTACACCCACCAATCAGAGGCTCCTCCCACTCGATGGGGCTGTAGCACTTCCAGGATCCTAAAGAGAGCAGCACGTGCACCAGCACAGGCGAGGGGGCCTTCAGTGTAGGGCAGATTGGCCAGGGCAGTGGGGTGGAGCCGCTTAATTCTTAATGAGGAGACGAGGTGTCCCGTGGTGATTGCGCTGTGGGCCGCGGTGATCCGAGCGCCAGCAGAGTGAACAAACAGGACAGCAGGAGCACAGATGGGTTGTGTCACTGGGACCGGCCCAGAGCTGTGACGCACAGGCCACCTCCCTCCTACTGGGGCTCATGCATTATTCAAGGAGCTGCAGACTGCTTGCCCGCACCCCCAGTACTGGGCCAGGGAATTTTCCGTATTGCCTCTGGGGACACGACCATCCCAAATCAACAGAGACGGCACTGGCGACAACAGCCTCTCCGGGATTCGTGCAGGAGAGGTGTCTCGCAGCATGTCCCAGGGGAATGGAGAAAGAAGCGGGGTGGGGGTAACTACATTGGGTTTGCGTAGGTATGATGTGTTTGGAGGGGGGGAGGGGGTGTTGTGAGTCAGATGGAAGCCATTTTGAGGATTTAAAAACAATAGCTTCAGCACAGAAATCGAGATATCCATAATTAAATCGACGTGGCACCGGCCAGATCGACAGGGCAATTAAAAGCTGAACAGGATTAAATACGAGTGGCGGAATGGAAGCGCGTGACGGGAATGTCAAAGGGGGAGGGGAGCGTCTCCTTCACCACAGAGACGAGATTGCAGCGGGTCTGAGAAACCGGGGGTGCCAACAGCATCCGGCCTTTAATCACGTCTGACAGGGCTGCCAGGCGTACACCAGCGCCACCCTGTGGCAGACCATAGAATCACTACATCACGACAACCCAGCAGGGTATTAAGTATCATGTGACTCTACCATACCAGGCTGGTCTGTTGGATGCTCCTCAGTATTCACAGCTAGCCTGAGCCCGTCATCATACCGATGTCCACACAGGCTGTCACTCTTGTTTACGAACTCGGGGCTACTCACTGGAATCCTGCCCTGGGTCCTAGTGTCAGCTAGTGTTTTGGTCCTTTTAGTTGATTGGTTCAGAGGTGGCTCTCCTTCCTCTGCAGTAATCATGTTTGTGTATGAGGGCGGGCAAGGGGAGGGGGGGCTTTGTGGGAGCCTTCTAGGTTCCCCACCCCCCAAAAAAATATGACACAACGCAGCCTGGAGGTAGATGAGCCGAAGTGCATTAATGAACGTGCAGGGAGCAGTCTGCATTTGCGACAACATGTGTGACGCAAAGCCTCTAGTGGGAGCCAACGGAGGGGGTGGCAAGTATCCAGGAAGGTGTGAAGGGCACCCCAAATGACGAGAGGTCCTTTTTTTGCCGGTGGGAGGGAGTATAATCCTTGGCGACGCACACGCTTGGGGGGGGGTGCAATTTAAAAAAATCGGCCTTTGATTCAAAGGAAGTCACATCTCTTGTTCTCTTCCTCTTAGCATTTCAAATGATGAGGCCTGATCAAAGCCACCCCCCCCGGTCTGCCCGCTGCCGCTTCGCACAGGGGCGGAGGGGCCCGATCTGCCCGCTTTGATGACAAGCAGGCTGCTTTCCATTTTTGGCTCGGGCAGGTTGTCTCCCACCAGGCCAGTCTGTCTCGCCATCCTCTCGGACCGCCTTCCTCTCCTGCCTCCGGGAGTAGCGACAGCCGCAAGCGGCTATGATTACCACCTTCCCTGAGTCATCCTGCCCTGACTGGCACAAAACTGCCTGTTTATCAGAAGAGCAGAACCTGAGCTCACTCAGTGGCCAAGCAGTTAATATGCTTTGACTCGACTGTGACTCAGGACTACATATATGGACATTTTAAGAAATTGAGGAAGGTATCAAGCATCCAACGCAGAGTAATGACCTTGAAAAGGTTAAATGACCTTAGAGCACATGCAAATAAGATTTCGATCTAGCCGGGCAGGGCAGTGTGCTGAAGGCCTGATCACGTTTGGCACAGCTTTATCAGCGAGAGACACTCTCCTCAGAAACACCTTCTGCCGTCTCTTACAGCGCCAGCTCTCTCACGCCCTCTCTTTCTCTCTTTCTCTGCCGCACATGCTCTGTCACTCGGTGCTAATCAGGCACAAGCAAAGTTGGTGCCGTTCTTCCCAGCAAAGTCGAGTGGGTTCCATCCCATGCCCTGATAATCACCAGCGCTGGGAGAGTACAAAGCTCAGGGAGTACAGACAGGAGGCGCGGCACTGCGGGGGAAAAACGTCTTGCCAAAGCTGTGATATGCTCTGACGTGCTTTTACACATCAGAATCTTAAATGCAGATAATCTTCAGGTTCTTCCTGAGGTAACGTGGTAAGACAAAAGCACAGCCGCCTAAACGACTCCATAGTCCATCTCCATAGCAACCACATCTACCCAGTAATACCCTACCCATCACCCACCGGTCCCAGTGCTTTTACATCTCACAGCTTGCTTTTCTGCCCCTTGTCACCCTACCTATGCTGTGACCTGACCTGTGCGGCTGCCACAGGGTGGAGTTCATGTGCCCCGGTGGCTAGTGGCCCTCCGTTCCATGCCAAATTCACACCGGGGAGACATCCCACCTGGCCAGATGTCACCTCTTCCGTGCCCCTCAATTTCCCTGCATGCAACACACACTCTTTCACCCCTTTGGCCCTCTGAGTCACATTCAGAGGAGTAAACAAACAGAGCATAAACATGATGCTGCCCTGATCCTGTGCCAGCCGCACCACCACAGATGGTTAAAAAAAATGTCGGTCCTGCTTACACAACTGCGAGTATGCAGTGAGAGCTGAGACAGAGGCAGACTTAAATACTCACCAAGCTCAGGCTGCTGTTGTCCTCCCACCTCCCACAGCTGGGCCAGTGCGCTAATTAAGGCTAATTGATCTTTTGGAATCATGGTGCAATGGCGCTGCCAGTGATTACTGAAAAGTGTTGAACCATTTATCCCGTTAACATGCTAATTAACAGGAGCGGCGATTAGTGGCTGCGCTTTGCGTTGCTTCCCGCCACCGCGCTGCTCAGTGTCCGCTTCAGAGTCAAGAGTGCATCTAAAGCCCCATCAAAGATGGCGATCGAGCGGGAACTGATTCAGCCACTTGCTTTCAGACAAAAGGCAGCAGCACGAACACATTTGCCCTCCTTGTGGCGACAGTGCAGAAAGAGCCCCCCCTACTTTTGATATCAGCATCTGCGAGTGATGGCTTTGGGAGCCTGCCTGGCTGCAAATAGCGGGGGGAAACCGCAGGCCACACGCGTGGAGAGATAGCAACGGCAAACGGCACATATCGTGCAGAGCGGGGATTACAGCTCAGGCTAATTATCCCCCGAGCCTGAGTGCTGACGGGGTGACCCCACTTGACTAATGAGATAGCAGCACGAGCCAGGAAACAGACCGGGGCTGGAATTTAATCAAAGCGTCCGCCGTTCAGTTAATCTCCAACAAACCGCACCATGTCAGATTTTTCCCCACCCTTGTTTTGGCCCATTTCGATGGTGAGGGAGGGCATGGTAGGGACGCATTCACCCCCATTCACACCACACTAAATATTTTCCAGTGACCGGTGCGTTTACGTTGAGGCCTGACCCCCCTCCCCCAGGGCCCTGACACCACCACCAACACTGTACCCCACCATTTACATGACAGTTGCCGTTAGATGAGGCCTTATAACGAGCTGCATAACGAGTTGGGGGGGGGGGAGGCTCTCTGTTTACATGAGTCGCTCATTATTCAAACTGCCAAGGGGCCAGATGCTGCCAGCGCGCATGCTAATGAGTGCTAAAGACAAAGCAGGGATTAATGCGAAGCTGAAACCTTGCAGCTTCATAGAACGTAGCATTTAACCCGCGGCGTGGCTCCTGGCTGCCTTAAAGGAAGAGTCGAGTAAAGGGGGCGACACTGTTTCAACGTCGCGAGCGCGGAGTAAGCACAGGGTGGCGCTGTCTGGGGTTTTAATAGAGTGACCCTCTGAAGAGGAGGTGGCAGTGCCAGCCTGACCTAAGAGCAAGCAAAATGAAACTGGCAAACAGTAGCCATGGCAGATCCCTGGGAGGCCAGGAGGCTTGGAAATGGAAATCGCAGCGTAAATGATATTTCCACAAACCATGATGAATGCGTGACACCCCCCCTGCCCCCACCTCCACCAAAAGCCGTTTTCTATCATGGGTCTCAACGGGGTGTCGCGCTCGCCTATCAGCCGTGAGACGAATAAGCGCAATAACACTCTGCGCAGGGCGAGGGATTAAATCACACACCGTGACCATAAATGCGACGCTAACTGCTTCCTCCCGCTCTGCCGCCCACTTCCCGGGGAGGAATTCATCATGGTGACGGGGCAGCCCGAAAGCACGGGTGGGGGGGCAGCGCCGGACACCTACTTGCTGACGGGCAGCTAATTATAGAGCCGTTTTCATTAGCGCTCACCCTGGAACTGCTTCCCGTGTAGATCACCGTGATCTTGCAGTCAGCAGCATGCATTCTGAGGGTTCCTCTGAATTTCTCACTGAAAAGCTAAATGTCAGGCTTCTCACAATTAACTAGCGAGCTCTTTATTGCCTTTTTGACTCCACCCATTCTGGTCCTGAAGGCGGCATTTAACACAGATGGCATTACTGGTTCAAAAGAACCGGTTAGTCTGCCACACCTTGTGCATCACCTTTGCTGCTAAAGCTGCCTTTACCACGAGCCACAGTGCCATCAGTGTTTCTTCTAATTCGGCCTTTGGGGACCCACAGATGGTCCACATTTTTGCTCCCTCTCAGCAGCACCAGGCTGGGAAAGGTAGACAGTCAGGGCAGAAGCACAACTGGCAAGTTTCCCACTCAGTGTTAAAAATACTTGGTCATAAATCGAAACAAAAGTCACAGAGAGAGCTTGACTGGCACCCATAGATTTCAGTACTCAATAGACCAATTGGATTCTTACCTGAAACACTTGCAATGTCTCTTGTTAATTCCTCTGATGTCTGCACCAGCTAGGGAGAAATTACAGCCCTCAGATCTGTCTTTATGACTCCTAGAGCCCCCCTGAAGATCCCGCTGTCACGCTGAGGACCGTCACATGATAGAGAGACATACTGTACAGGGTCAGAGAATCCAGACCCAAAACCACACGCTGATTGACTCATGAAAGTATAGATGTGATCACATAGGATCTAAATAAGGATTTTTTTTTAAGTGACTAATAAGGGTGAAGATCACGGGTACAACTAACCCATCATCTAAGACAAAGTACACATGGTACCATGCTACGCATGAGCTAACGGCTTAACCCCAGATGGAGGATAGTCAGGGCTCCTTTAATCTCCGATTTATCCGCTCAGAAACACGCCCATTTCTCCGGAGCCCTCTGCTACTCCTGCCAGGCGTTTCCACTATTGTTAGTGGTAGCATATCAGCACCAAACGAGGTCAGAGGTCACTACGTTATTGCCTAGCATAAACAAATAAATCGGTAAAACAAAATAAAATAAATAAACAAGAGGCAGGACCATTAAAATACACGACAGATAACTGCTTACAAGTCAATGCAACTACATGTGCGTTAGAAAGCGAAGACAGGTGACTGTGTGGGGCTGCAGCAAATCAGGACTGTCGTAACTAATCCCGTTAAACTAGCGGTAAATGATGGTGCGTGCCGCTTGCATGACTCCGGCGTGACCACTCCACCCCCCCCACGCCGTCTGTGTGACTCTGGCATGAGCACCACGGACCCCCTGCACGCAAACCTTCAGTCAAACTGGCCTCGTATCCCTATTAAGGCTCATTTAGTTAGCCACAGAACGTCCACCCCAGGTGGCAGGAAGCTGCACCATTGATTAATTTCAGACAATCGCACAGTGCAGGAGCGCGAATTAAAACACGCAACTCGGCGAGCTCCCCGCAGATTAACACTTGCGCTACTCCGCTAATCTGCACTTTATTCAGAGGCGAGTGCGGTCACATCCATTCATCCACCTCGCATCGCCGTCCCCCTCTTCCCCTGTCTCCGTTTCATCATTTTCATCCTCGGCGACATAGAAATGTCTACACTTTACTTCCTATTCCATCGTTTTTTATTTCCTATCTGCCTGGTCCTGATCCATTTATGTGGTGTACGGCGCCTCCGGATGCTACGGGCCCCATCAGGCAGAATCCTGATTACTTGCCCATTCTGACGGTGTTCATAGATGACTAGCAGAGCCTTCATAAATTCAGGCTTGGTGCCTGGACTAAGGGTCCAGCAGAATCCCTGTGCTCAGGATGTGACCCAGCAAGCTCTCCACTCAGCGAGGCCCTGTCAGGGACTGCAACCTGCAACCTGCCCCCCGCTCCAGATCTGACTCCTGCCGGTGGTAGATACATGGTTGATGGATCTATGTCACCATCGCTATGTAACCTGGTCCTGCTGAAGACACCTGTGTTTGCCCTGGTGACTGGCTGCTTGCTTATCTACAAGCAGCCTTATCTACTGACCAGTGGGGGGAAGGGGGGGACAGGTCCTGTTTATGAGCCTGAGTCCCCATGGCACCAAGATCACATCTCACATGCCGCTGTGATTTAAATGCAGTATGATGAGGGGTCTCTCTCTACTTCTTGTTTTTAAATTCAGTGGACTGTGGTTACACTGAACGGTTGCTTAGTGACAGTGCTTCTTTGGTGAATGTATTATTGTTGATCCTACACAGTGCTGTCTGCTCTAATACAGCTTTTTAAGTACAGTTTCTCACTATGGCGGAGGGGGTCTCACTGTGCCAGGAGAAGTACAGGTTGTTACAATAATCAGTTTAACCAGTGGGTGAGGTGTTGGGACATCCTGATGACCCCAATGCCAATGCTACCACTGATAAACGCAAGGATCTCCATGGTAACACTCAAAAGATCAGTGTACCATCCAACTACACTGGTGCTCCTGTAACCGCTCTGAACCGTACAATTCCATGCCACAAGCACCGACACCAAAGGATCACCGTACGAGACAGTGTGGGATCTTGGCGGCTTTCACAATGTGCGACCTTTTCACCTGTCACCCCCCCTAGCTCAGAGTGGAGGACAACTCTTCCAGCAGAAGTCCCTAAACACGCCTGTACCGCATTTCCTCCCCAGAAAACAAAAAATACAGGAAGGTAATTGTGCTTTTCACTGAGAATTTTCACAGCAGGCGTAAGCAAACCAAAGCGCATTAACTAGACTGAATTTAATTAATGGCACTCAGTGGGATGCAGTGGTACACAAACTGAATCCCATTTCAGCTGCTGTCGACGGATATATTGCTACTATCTTGTCTTCTTCTGCATGCAACCGCAGAATCAATTACGTTGAGCAGAGGGCTGGTTTATTAATGACTAGCCAATGCCCAGGGCTAACGGCCTGCAGGTGGTGCTCTTCCACTACGCCAAATGTTAAATTTGAGTTCACTGGCTCATCTGTTTCTGCAGCACTTCTACCTTCCTTTTCATTTATGATTATTGCTTATTGCAGATGCAGTTTTTTTGATACGCAGAACAGCAAAAGTAGAGTCTGTAAAAAGCACGGCAATGTCTCTTTTATACAGGGGGAAATTTAATTTGCTCCAAAATGCAATTCGTACTGCATGTGGTGAATGGAATTAAACAATGAGGTTCTGAATTTTCTCTCCTCTCTGCCTTAAAAGTAGCCATTTGATTGCCAAGTTGTCTTCTCCCTGGCATTGGGGAAATAATCAGATTGTCATTTTGCTGTGTTAGGAGATGATGTCACTGCTCTCGGGTGGGTAGCAGGAAATCTTTTAAAGCATGTAAATGGTGCATTAGCCGGCCAGCACATCCGGGGAATATTCTTAACAATATTCTTAACAGCGCCCCTAATTTATTTATGAGGAAGGCGAGTGTGGTATAAGGAAAACGGACCTGAAAAAAATCTCCGGGAGGAAACAGTTACATGTGGACTGTGGAGTTCTGGCTGGACTTGAGTCATTAAGGACAGAGCAGGAACACAGTAGAGAGCAGGGAACCCCCACTTACAGTCCCGCCCATGAGACACTCGGCACCCCTCAAATCACAAACATTCTGAGACATCTCATCTCATCCAGGGGCCACATCTGGTTTCTACAGCTTCTGGAGAGCTCCATAACGGAGAGGCATCTGATTCGGCACTGCACACAGCTATGTCTCTGCCAAGTCCAACAGACTGTACCCTCCAAATGTTTGCCACATTCGACTGATAAACACTGTCTACTGGCTAGAGAAGCATCACTGCTAAAAATCTCACAGATAAATTCCTTACTGTAAATGGCACAGCACACACGAGGAGCCGCTTACAAGGGTTAGGACCTCTTAAGCTAGCATTTGAGAGTGCATCGTGACACCATGGTTCCCAGCTCAAAGATCTGTGAGATCCCGTATCACGTATACACATTGTTGCATCCGGTGAACATGCACGCACGCAGCGAACATCACAAAGCAGACGGAGCAAGCTGGAGCGCAGTTGGAAACACGCTACACACGGAGAGTCAAAACGCGTGACTTCGGAGAAGAGGGGGAGAAGCGGAGAGCTGGGGGAGGCCACGTGTGACCCTGCAGTGACAAGAACCTTGGCACTGGAAGCAGAGCCGGCTGTTTGGTGGAAGGGGGTGAGTCATGCTCTGGCGTCATACCGAGCCCCATACGGTAACACGGAGGTGTTAGGCTTGCATTTTAGCCCAACACCACCCCAGCGAGATAGGTAGCTCTTCACCGCCCCGCACATAACAAATAAAATTTGAAAATGGACAGGAAGAAGCCACAGAATGAGCCAATTACCACAACAAGCAGAAACGGGTTCGGGTGTGAGGAGGTGTTTACTGCCTCCACACAACAAACCCAGATCCCAGGGAATTGTGGGACAGTGAAATGTTCATCCATCATGCTGTTGAGGTTCAGCATTTTAAGCTGTTTGTGGCACAAGAAAATAAACCAAACCTTTTCTCTAAATCAGGGGTGGGGAACCTGTTCCATGGAGGGTCGGGGAGCAAAAATGTGAATCGAGTACGGGGTTCCTGAGAGCCGGGTTGAGAAACACTGCCCTAAGTGAGCAGTCAAGAAGATGAAACACATATTTCCTTTTTCAGCTTTGAGTTAACTTTAATATCCAGGGATTGTGCCATCCACCACAGGTGTCTTCAAGCAAAACTAAAGTTCTAGAGAGATACTGAATGGTATTTCCTGTCATAGCCCAAGGCAGGGGTATATGTGCGTGGTATAGAAAGTCGTGTCCTGCTTAGTATCAGGAACGTCTATTACAGCTTGTCCCACGGTTTTAGATCAATAAATTCTCTCTGGAAAATTCAGACAGCCTTGTCAGCCAAACGGAAACACTGGCTGATCACATGCAGCACGGTAGGAAGAGAGCCAAAATGTCTCCTGAGCCCTCCAATCACACCATTGCCTGGCAGGGATTATAGAATATAAAATTTAAACAGTCTCCTGCTGCTGGAACGGATGGCTGCTGTTCCAGGTGCACGCTGGCTGGCCGCAGGGGTTGGTTTTCACGACGCCACAGTGTCACGGACTCCCCGAGGGTGACAGGAGAGTGTCCTCACCGAGCTGCCAACACAGGTGACCAGCAAGCACCTACAATCGTCCCTAACAACACTTAAAGGGGGGGTTACTCACAGTGAGAAGAATGAGTCCTGAAAACAGAGGGGGGAGTTAAGAACAAGAGACGTTCCTCTTAAATGGTTTTTACTATGGTCATCAAAGTTAACAAGTCAGCATTAATTTTACAGTCATAAAGCATTATTATTTTTTTATCGTGTCACCGGATATGTTCATTTTAATACCCCAATGGGAGAAAAGTAAGGGCAAAGACATTTAGCAGAGAACTATAGATCCCTTCTTGGTTATAAACAACGCAAGAGGCCCGGACATGATGGTGCAGAGGGAAGCTGATGGAGGTGGAAGACACACGGTGAAAGGCGGGGAAATATTCTTACTTGGATCATTTTGTTTTTTTTTTAAACTACCAGATGGCTCAGTGGATAAAAATACTGTAATTTGCAGTATTTGTATTTTTCCATTAATTGAAAGCTAGTACCTGAAACTGAGGATCTGTTCAGCTATTAAGTGCACTTTCAATGGTTGACAGGCTTCTATTTTAAGAGCCATTTCGTTTTGTTCCTAAACATTCACCTTCTGCGTTGTGAGTCATGTCAGATACTCAGATAATAAAATAAGAGCCTGTTTGTGGATTCAGTCCAGCGAAATGATCTATGTTGTAGCTGCTTTATTTGCCCCCTGCAACACTGATATAGTCATAATTAAGTTTTGTCTTTGCTTTGAAATTGTGTTTAGAACATGGTGTTTACACGGTATTTAACGGCATTGAAACGTAATCGTCTTTGCAATTATTTGTACAATGATTCAAATAGTCATGGTAACTTACAGTTTAGGGGAAGATCAGGGCTGGAGCACCTTGAAGGTTTCGCGTTAGAGTGACTATAATCGATAAAACCACCACAGACAAGAAGTCCCTCCATGTGGCCGACACAGATCAGGAGCAGTAACAGCAGGTGGGTGTGGCAAGGAGTGTCCGTAAACAGCACCCCAGATGATTAAAGTGCTGACAGAAGACACTCCTGTGTTTTTACAATTCATTATTCCTGAACAACAGACACTTAAGGCAAAGGTGTATCTTATAACTGGAGAACTTAGAAAGACTGGAAAATCTTTAACGGCTGAGTCAGAAGTGCAATCTACCAGTAAATGGCGCGAAATATACTTAATTTTAAAAAATCTGAAATAAAAAACTTAAAGTGTGAATTCTACCACCGCAGTCAGTCTTCTGTGGTGTAAATTGGAGCCAAGGAACCTTAGGACAGCTAGTCCTTAAATTAACTACTAATGAGCCTTGAAACTCAATTTGTTAATGAATAAGAAAAAAAGTATAAAACACTGAAGTAATGGGGAGAATTCACACCTGGGCTCACTTATAAAAAACACAGCACTTTTCCCCTAAAGGCAAGAACAAAGTAACACGTTCCCAAATACCCTGTAAAAGAATCCCAAATATAAGCCACCCATTTCCTTTCCCTACAGTGTGTACGTGCGGCTGCGTAGGTCTCCGATTGGTGAAATTAAGGTTTCGTAAAGTGATCCTGCTGACTTTAGCCCAAGGGCAAATGCTGAAACCGGGCCGTTCGCTTTCCTGCCCGGACACGAAGTGGCAAGCCTCTTCTAACCTCCACCCTCAGCGTAAACAACAACTCCGCTTTCTGTGTCCTTCTGTAAACCCCCCACCCCCCCTACCAGCTGCCCCCCTGCCCTCCAGCTCAGGCTTTGGGGGAGGAGGCTGTGCTAGTACGTTCTGAGCGGACAGGGAACAGACTTGCCATGCAGTGTGGGTACAACCCAGCCCCTTACTCCCAACCCCAAACCCTTGACCCACATCTCCACACTTGGCCTGTTATATAGGATGTGGGGCCTATCTGGTTACCCATCAAACCCGCAGCTGCAGTAACACAGAGCATTCTCTCAGTAACCCCCACCTGCTCTGGGGCAGGAGTATTAACACAATGCTTAATAAACTAAGCTCTCGTTGGACTTTTCTCTTCATTTTTCATTTAACTGAAATGCATTCACTGGGCACCTTACATACCCAATGATTCCAGTTAAAATAACTTAATACATTAATATTAGTTATGAATGCCACCAAGGCTGTAGTTTTGTTCGGCTGTAACAGACATACAGGCTCTGCCTACAAGGCACGTGGCGTGCCGGTGATATCCAGCGCAGATACGTAGTTGGGATTATTAACAGTCACGCATCTGGTCAGGTAAATCATTAGTGACGAGACTCGTGTTGTGGTGGCTCTGCCTGCAGCTCCATCACAGCACGTCTGTCAGGGAAGGGAACTGCTGTTATTTTGTTGCTTTTACAGGTCATCAGGGACCCAGAAAGAGCCTCACTCTCTGGCCCATTTTGTTTTCTACTAAGGGCCGATTCGCCAACTTGAAGAAAGGCTTCTGACCTTCACAGTGCCCACTCTGGACCGTGCCACAGCACATACCGTGTTGAAAAAAAATGGCGGTTTGGTAACTGGTGGATTGGTGCGGAGTCTGGCAAAGCAAGCCAGAAAATGATGGACTGATCACAGGATGGAGCGGCTGACTTTAATGCTGAGAATCCTGTCTGGCACTCCACCTGGATGTCAGTGGCCCACAAGTTCTCCTGAAATATTAACGTTCGGTGGTTAAGGATAATGCAACATTGATTTTAATACTTCTGGCATCTCATCTGGGGAGTACCACATCCACCGTGTTACTAAGGACAGGTTACAGACTCTTCACAGTACTGCACCGCCTAAGAATTTACAGAAAAGAGATAGATGGATGGATGGAATTGACTACAGTAAAATCCCGTTATAGTGGACTCGCTAATAACGGAATATCGTCTATAACGGACGAGATCCGCTGGTCCCGGCCGTGTGCCTTTAAGAACATGCAGAAAAAGCATTGGATATAATGGACTCACACATCACGGAATTTCACTTATAACAGGCAAACAATTTGGTCCCCAGGGCCACTTTTAGCTGTAGTTTTGTTCGGCTGTAACAGACATACAGGCTCCGCCTACAAGGCACGTGGCGTGCCGGTGATATCCAGCGCAGATACGTAGTTGGGATTATTAACAGTCACGCATCTGGTCAGGTAAAGTTGGATTACTACATGTACAACATAATAATCTATACCACAAGCGTGTCTGCTGGGGTGTGACATGAGTAAATGGTGTCCTGTAGTTGTGTTCTGGGCTACAGCAACTCTGGATATAACGGACTTTGGAAATAACGGACCGTTTTGCCAGGTCCCTTTAAGTCCGTTATAACTGGATTTTACTGTACTGCTTATGAAATGTTATACAGAAGTTAGAGAGCTAATATTAGGAAATTGGAAGTGCTCTCTCATAAAACACCCCTGCTTATAAGCAGTTTACCTCTGAAGCATATATATCGGCACTCAAACTTCCTTCTGGGTCACATGAACAGGGCCTCCTTGCAGCAGAAGTGTTGACAGGTGAAATGTTATATGCGGACAGGTGTCTTGTTACGAACTCCTTCACCACACAGGATTAAGCTTCGTGCAGATACAGCGAGGGTGGCTATCTCAAGCCCCCCATCCCCAGGGCCCTGGGTCAGCCTGATTTCATTCTTCATTTGCAAGCCATTACCGGGGGAACAGAGCTGTGTCACCTTGTATGTCAGGCATAAATCCAATACTGAATGACAGATAACACACTGTACCCTCTAGCAGTCAAACTGCCCGCCCTGGACCAATGAGGATCTGTTCACGTACTCTGCAGTTCTATAATCTCTGTATCTAAGAAACACATTCACGTGGTAATGCCGTATTACTGATCACATGCTAATATATCGGTCGTTTCCAGGTCAGTAATCTAGCTAAAAGGCGAGCAGACTTCCTTTCTAGCTCCAGTCCCAGGACTTGATAGGACTGTAAAAGAGGTACCCATCCTGTCCGTGTCCCTGATGTACCCAAGAATGACAGAGCAGGATCTATTTTTAATGTTAGTATGAAAACACTGCCGGCAGGAATATGAGAACAGTGATAAGCAGCGTTTGCTGCGGTCTCGCCTGACTTCTCCGGAGAAATACGCTTTCGTAACGTAAAGATGTCAGCCTCGCCGCTTGATTTTATCCACCGTTTCTTTTTGGGGGGCGGCTGGACTCGTCAAACCAAGCTGTATGTCATTATCCCCGAGGCCTGCAGTATTAACCCGCTGCCATTAACCGACGAAACGCGTATCACCGATTTCACTCTGTAGGGCGACAACATTTTAAAATAGTTTGTTTCTGAAAAATGGGAATCAGTTTACGATCTGAATTATAGCCGCTGAGATAAAATACCAAGTTATTAATATAAAATGTGGTATTTTTATTGGTGAATTCCACTTACAGCTCTCTTTGGTGGGATCCTTAACGCATCGTTATCACCCACAATACCTTCTTTTGTTAAGTTTTAAATGCTGACTTCCATTTACCAGTAGTGTTGTAGGTGAATTTTACATACTATTAACTTAAGCAACTTTGGCAGATAAGTTACAATATCAGTCTCCGAAATACATTCCTGCTCACCGGCATCAAAACACCCATCTGCACATCTGTACTGTCTCTTCCATGTGAAATTCCTCAAAAGCACGTGTGATATCTAACTTTTCCCACATCAAAAACAGAGACGCCCGCAAACATACCTAAATACAAAGTCATTCTTCACAATTTACAATGTGAGGCCTCAGATGTACCACACATACTTCGTACTCATTTAAATCATTTAGTTGCGCTAAGCACATTAATAAATCTAATCGACACAATACGTTTGATGTAAATACCAGAGCCAGCAAGCAGCACGTCCATCGGGCGTGTTTGTATACAAGGAGGCATGTTTCCACCCGAATGAATGGCAGATGGCTGATCAGGGTGCGCTTTTCCAGTGTAAATACACACCATGTCACCCGGATTAATAGCTGAAGCAATAAGGCATCCCTTAATATTTTCTCGAAAGAAATGCGAGAAAAGCGAACACGGATGGCTGTTTTAGTCACATTTTTCCATTTTGCTGTATTTTCGCAAAAAACTCGTAACGGGAGCGTCAACGCCGACGGCAACGTCTGACAACATATTGAATCGCCAACAATGAGCAGTTTGTCAGTTAAATAAAACTAACAATGAGAATAAAAACGCACTGCCTATCATACCAAACATCCGTCTACATCAGTAAATTAAATGCCTTCATAGAAGGATGCTTAGGATCTCGGCCGCACCTAATCATGTGAAGGTCAAAAGCAGTTTATGAGCGATTCATTTATGCCAAAATAATCAGAAAAAACTGCTAAAACAATAACAGTTTATATTTTCAATATGAAAGACATGGGTCCTATGAAAATTAAAAATGTAACTGTATTATAATAAAAACTGCACCTAAAAGAGAAGCATGTCAAAAATATAATAGCTGACGTTTCAGATACTAGCATGATGTATATACATTTGGTTTTCAGCAGCAACGCAGTACCACGTAAGGTTGTTATAATAATCTATAAAATACGGATTCGAAAACATGCCATTACCTTACGTAAGCATCGCCCAAGATAGAGCTCCAAAATACGGCATTTGCTTACCCAAAACACGAAGGAATAGACAACCAGGAGCGTTTTGAGGCAGGTAATCACCGGTTTGGTCTCCATTCTCCTAGATGCCATACTACAGTAGAGCCGAACACAGACGCACTTGAGATCGGCGAAATTCTCCGCCGGGCTTAGCTGCGCCGGCCCGCTGCAGTCACCCACGGCGCAGTCGCCTACGGAGCGCGAGCCAATGAAATTGCGCCGCACATCAG
>JAODJX010000081.1:1453375-1472744 GCA_026776945.1 Isichthys henryi
CCCCCCCAGCGAAGTAACAGTAGGACGAGTGCGTTGTTATGGATTGTGAGCATTGCAGAAGTCTTGGGTAATATAATCATAGGCCAAACACTATTTACAATACATAACACATATATTGTGTCCTTTTTAGATTTTCATAATTGTTACATTTTTTGAGACATTAAGGTATTTACTACATCATCATTTTGTCGTCCAGCAGAGGCACCATCAAGCCGTAGAACACAGATAATATAGAACAAGCACAAAAAATAAACACAAATATATTTAGACGTGTGTATTTCGGGAGGAGCCGTAAAGGTACGTGTGACTCAAATTCGCTACAAAATGACCACCTACCAGACTATAGGAAATTGTACAAGAATATGTCGGACTGGATGTCTGGCTCTCATCCACTGCCTTAACATCTATATTAGAAGGTGAATCCCACCTTTCTCCTAGGATAAGCAAATGAGATAATGTGATATTAGATTTATAGGGCTAAAGTATGTGTTAGTCGAACTTAACAGCTTATTTTGAGAAAGATGCTGATAATTATTCCTGAGATTATCAAAGAAACATCACCGTGATTATGAAAAAACTTTTTAATAATACGCCTATATTCCCTTACTGATGAAACAGGTTGCCAGGTTAAGATTTTCTCATGTGTGTGTGACTGTAAAGGGTCACATGACTGGGGAGGTACAATCAGTTCACGCTCCTGCTTCAGAATTTGCAGGCTGGTGACCTAAATAAAGCCTATTCAATTTGCAAACTATTGTGAAGCCAGGAGAGTGAGAATAGCAGGGGTGGGGACTGTTACAGGTGGACTAGAGGGCTGGAGCTTCCCAGTTAGCCCTGAATGTGACGCCTGATCAGATGTACCCAGTCTGCATATACTCCACATCTCTGGCTATTAGCACATCTGTCGCTCAGAAGCTCATTACTCACTAGATATATTAGCAGATTGTCTGTGATCACTTTGCTCTTTGGAAGCCATCGCATGTCCACACCTTACTGAGAATTAGTCCACATTCTCAGGTACAATTTTTGCCTCATCCATCAGTTTTGCCTTTAGGTTTGCGTGTCTGTGCTGTTCACCGCACTGCCCTTGTTTACTTTACAATCCACGCTTGTGATTTTAATTAGGGATTTTGGAGTACGGCTTGGATTTGGGTTTTCCTCTGCATTGCCCTGCTCTGCACTTTTACATACTGCCTATGTTTTAAATTACAGTTTCGCATTGCGTTTTGAAAGTAACGCTTGTATTTCTGCAACCGGACCCTGCATCATTATGTTACAGAATTCCTCGCTGGCTATGGATCCAATGGAACCGAAGGCAAGAGTGATGCGGAAGGAGAGACGCAGAGCTAGTTTAGGTTTTGCAAGCTAATTTGCAAACTTCAGTGCAGACAGGTTCCCTTTGTTTTGAAATGGTGCTGTAATCTGAGGCGATGGCCAGCACAGCATCCACACTGTTGCCTTTGGCTGTTTTTATTGCTATCCTGGAGAGGTATGATGGTAATCCCAATAAATCTGGGGGTTTTCTGTTGCTATTCCAAGTACATTGATTACCATTCACAGAATAAAAGAGACAAGATCCATTTTGTTATACAGGGTTCCTATGCAATCTGATTTAAAATTCCATACTTTTGCATATTGCATGCGGGGTGGTGGATGAGGGTCAACCCCCCTTCAGAATATGCCTTCCTGGTCAATCGTCTATCTTGCCCTCACCAGAATCCACCACTTAGTGAGACCAGATTCTTAGTGAGACGCTTCTGCCCCGTCATGTGGGTAACAACTCATGTAAAATAAATTCACACATACTTTGCATTTCACTTTATGTTCACATCTGGGATCCTAAGCCAAACAGTTGCAATACATGGAACTGGCAGTCTTAGCAGGTGAACGCTTCCATTTCTTTATTGTTAGCATTGTAAATTGTAAGGTAGCCTACATCTATATTTCTTGCTGGAGATTAATCAGTCATTCACCCCACAGACACACCCACAGTCCTTGGGTTGAGATGTTGCTCTTCAGTGGTCAACCCTGCACATTTGGGTGCTGGCAACCAGCTCGCGTTAATCTTTTCAACATTGATAACATTTTTTACGAATACTTAATGTTACTTAATGTTGCAAGAATGTGAAAAAAACAAAATATTTCCATACTTTCTTTCCAGATATGGAAACGACCAAAATCAAATTCTATACTGCTTAGGAACTCTGGGTATATCTGGGTGACCGAATTGTGACACCAGAATAAAACTACTGAATACTGAGACACAATTTCACATGCTATTTAAGGAAGCATTTGGCCATCCTGCTGCCAGCCAGGATCTAGGAGTTCAGTCTTGCGATATACGACAGTAAAATCATTATACACATGGTGGAATTCCAGATGTTGGCAGCTGGTATAGGGGCTGAGTAAGCCTGTGCCACTCTCCTCGTGCACTAAACGCAGATCCAAAAGCGGAGCTATCTTGCCAAAGGGACTACTCGAACAGTCAAACGTGAATCTCCATCGATAATCTGCTACAAGACTGATGCCAGAAACTTACCTCCAGCCCAGTAGCTCATCCATCAACCTTTGTTGCTTCCTTGCCTATGCGTCCAATTTCCCCCTCACCTGGTCCTGAACCCATGCAACTCTCCAGAGCTCCTTTATCACTGGAGGTATGCCAGTTATTCCCAAATTGTGGGGAAGGTGGACATCAGTGGCTGCAATGCCCTCTTTGCATCTAGAGAAAAGAACCGTCAGGAATCTGGGAAAAAAAGAGTTATGGACTAATACATTGAGGAGACCCTCAGTTTAGGAATTATTTGACTGTCTGTGTCACCTTCAGCCTCCAGTTTCTTCTTTGCAGACTTCAACCCTGTATCAACCTTCAAGCACTAAATGACACAACTTCAGTTCTGCTACCTTCTTAATTCCTGCAGCCTTTGGACAAAACCGCAAGGCAACCGTGTTGAAAACTAAACCTTCAAAATGTATATAACCGCATCAGGATGCAGGAAGAAAATTTATTGTTGCAGGTTTGTGTCCAGTGGGTGTTAAAGGTAGTTATGGTTGAATACCAAAAAATTAATATATATGTATGTTCCAGTGAAGTAAAAACACAATAAGGCAAGTACTAATATTTATTTCCTATAACCAGCAATAAAAACTGCATAAACTTTTTTTTTGGATGAAACATCCTATTAGATTTATATTTAACAAGAAATAGATATAGATATAAATATCCTGCAATACCAGGAATATCACTTATGCGTCTGACAGCTGCCATCTATGGCACAATGGAATTGGGTTCATACACCTTTAAAACCAGACTAAGAACTCACTGCTGTCATGTGATATCATCGAGCCCCTTCACTCCGGAGGTGGACACCTAGTTTACCTTCAGTCAGGCTCCTCAAAGTCCCATAGCACTCCTGGGAGATGTGGGAGAACTTTATTCAGGAGGAATATGAAAACACACAAAACAAAACAATTCAGCTTAAATACCCCAACAGCTCCATTTTGGGACTCTAGTAACCTTCTGGTTACGTCAAGCTGCACTAACCTTGCTGCCTTCAGTGTCTTCACAAATACTGGGCTATTGCAACACTGCTGGTCTTCAGCAAGTCTCAATGCACACTGTAGTGCCCTCAGCGGCCGTTAGCCCCAGTGACATCGGCAGGGTCCCTTTAGGGTCAGGAAGGTCTGACAGGCCACTGACAACAGGAACAGATGCTTTCTTCACCACCTCCAGATTTATGGCTGTCAAATCAGACAGAATCCTTCAAAATTATTGCAAGGTTTTCATGCACACTACTCAGAATGTCCCATTCCCTGTTTAATACTGCAAGTATGAAGCAGTAATGAATAATAGATTAAAAGCTTATAAGCTTTCACTGCCCTCTGTGGTGAATGCTGGTAGTCCTAGTTTAGATTGACAAATGAAAACTTAATAAATTTTCTCTATTCGACCACATTTTGCAGTCATGCTCAAAGTACTCTAGAAGTACTGTTCCTTCCAAAAAACTTTGAGTAGAGTAAAAGTATGTGTCTTAGAAACTACTGAGATAAAAGAGAAGCTTGTTGAAAAAGTACTCAGAATTGTTTCCCTCATAAAATTGTAATTTTCAAAAAATGAAGCACACACATTAATCTTTGCTTAGAGGATACAACACAAAGACCATTTAAATACAAAATTTATTACAAAAAAATACCAACTCATTACGTATTGCTGTAGTATTGCATGTGCGTAGGCCCTTCCACATAAAAAAAATTACTTCAAGATCGCACAAACTGTACACTGTATACAGCATGGACGAGAGGCCAACGGTACAATGGTTATGTAGAAAACAATAGGAAATGTGCAGCAACATGTAAGCAAACTGAAACCTTGAGGTACAATTAAAATCCGTTAAGTTCCCAGGCCCGCCAGCAACTTTACACGATGGGCCAAAAGCATTCAATTTACATTTTTTATTTAGTAAGGCAAGCTAAAGCTAACATTACACTGCAAGTTAGTACAGCGGATATCTGTGACACACAGTGAAACCGCCACAGCAGCCTAGCTGGTAAAATTTGACTGTAAATAAAACTAAAAGTTTAACGTAGTTAAGTTTTGACAGCTAAAAAAATTAACGCTACACGTCATGACAGACTAAGACCGTTTCTAGGCGTTCGTAACTGACTTGATAGGCTAAAACGAAAGCCGAAAGATAAAACTAAAACTGACCTCTATCTGTGTTTTCTAATTAAACACTGAATTCCTGAATGCAGATATCTCAGCAGGCTTAGAAAGGCAAATTACTCGTCTTGGTTTTGCCTCCGATAAACCCTAACAGGCGCAGCCACCGATGCGCTCGTTCTGTCGCCAAGGAAACTCCTGCCACGAGCCCCGTGATTATTAGCGACGTACCTGTTTTTCAACGCGCTTTCATATGATTGGCTAAATACCGTTACAGCGCTTCATACATACAAAGTACTTAATCAAGTATAATTTCTGTGGAAAAATCTACTCAGTAAGGATAGTAGTTATAGCTTGTATTTCACACCCCTGGTCATGCTTGTTGCTATGAATAGTTAGTAGGCCTACAACTAAATGTACATATTTTTGCACTTGCCGACAGGTGGAGCAGTAGTTAATGACATATACTTATTACTGAATGGAAGAGATTCTTTTGATGTACACGCACGCATCTGAGATAAACGATCTCTCGGGGGAAAATCACTCAGCTCTGCAACTGGATGAGCCATACATTGGTTGTTTTATATCAGTTGTACAGCTAGATTAAAGTAAATATTAAAACAATGTGGTGAGTAGTGGCACAAGAGGGTAATACCTTGGAGCCAATGAGGAGATCTCTCAGAACTGAGCCAGTGGCTGCTTGGCAACAGGAATCTTCCTGCGGTGAACCACCTACTGTTCTGAAGCACGGGGACGGGTCTCAGAGGTGCGAGCTGTCTGCACACAGCCCCCAGCGCAGTCTCACAGATGCGGCTCCGGCTGTTTCCATGCACCTGGCTCTGCACCCATCGCTTAGACACGGAGGCATCTATGCAGCAAACATTGCAGTTTGTCTCCAAAGGCTTCATTTCTGACATCGCTGCACCTTATTAGTGAGCTATTATGATCTTATAGTGCTCCTGGAATAAACTAATTAAATACTGAAAGTGATTTACGCAGTCAATTTTATGCATTATTACATCTATACAGATGAATGTTTTCAAGTGAAAGTATGCTCTCGCTGCCTTAAATACTTGCAGTCTATTTGTGATGTCTATAATGTTGGCATGCCCTCCAAGGGCCTGGCAGTCTGTTTAGGGTGCCCTGTTTTGGGCTCTCTCCTGCCTGGGATAGACGACAAGTATCCTTGTGATCTAGCTTTGAAGAAGAGGTTGGAAGGTGGATGGGTGGTTGTAATGTAAGGTAGTATATTTTACAATAGTAATAAAGTTATTCATACCATTTTTAGGGGTACAACAGCAGCATGGATCACTATTGGTATTTGAGCTGACAGCCTTGGTTGAGTTCTGCAGCCATGCACTAATTACCGACTGGCAATTCACAGCTCTGAAGGACACCATGTGGTGTATGGCAAACAGCATGTTCTTACAATGCAGGAAGTCCAAGCACAGGGTCTCGACTGAGCTGGCTGCATCCTACATGCTTTTGCTCACCCGTAGGTGGATAATTTGTCAGTAAGTAGGGGTCTCCCTCCCAGCAGAGCAAACCCTAAAATGACACGAGAACAAAAGTTTTTAAAGGCCCCGTGTCTACACAGAAGTCCTCCCCCGGAGACGTTACCACATCACTAGTCTCCTGACGTCTGTTACCGCGAGCCTTTCATCAAGCATGTACAAAGGCGACAGAGGGAAAGGAAAAGGCGATTCATCTGCTGTGTGAGAAAAGGATTTTTGATGTGTCGCCCGGAGGGTGCGGGCAGAGGGAAGAGACGACGTCAGCGTCCGGAGGGAAATCACCCACACCGCCTTGCTATTGTGTCCGGTCCCTTTCTGTGGCTTGGGCGAACACGACAGCGGACTTCATCACCCGCATCGAACATTTTAACGCACATAAAACACACCAAAACCTGCCTCTAACACATTACCAAAAACATGAATGCTTCTAAAATAATTTCCACGTTTTATCAGTTTTTTTCAACCATTTGTTTGACAAGAACTAAGAAGTTTAAAAGATCATATTCCCGACCGTAACAATATGGCAGGTTAAAGGCATCCTAAAAATTATGATGCTGTAAGGAACAGCTGGTTTCTGCGGTTTATGATGTGACATAGTTAAAAAAAGTCCAATGATCTACAATTATAACTATCGTGTGTAACTAACAGGACCACCCCTGATTAAACTGATTATTATGCACCAGCCTCTGGGGGCTGTCAAAACTACAAAAAAACCCACACCTGTCCTTCAAGTTTAATCCCGCGTTTCAGATCGTGTGGCATCCAAAGAATATGTTTTATCTGTTCTGATGAAAATCTTTTAATGTGAGTCCTTTGAGATTCGCAGCCTTTGAGGTTTTGCGTTCAATGCAGAGGACTAATTGTACATTAATATACACTAAACCGTACGTTGTTTTATATATGATCATATTTAATTGTTATTCTTTAAACAGGAAAATTATTCAGCAAAAAGTACTGTCTAAAGTAGTCAATAAAATAATTATAGCCATGCATCACAATGAGTTCTAAAATATTTCATATGGCTGCTCTTGAAGGTTTTCAGCGTGTATAAAATGGAATCATAGACAAATAGAGGGATAGAATTAAGCACAATTTACTCACACTGGGCATAGAAACCCAAAAAGCCAAAGCAATGGAAAAATACAACAGAATTTTGCTACTATTGTTATAACAATCTACGTAAGATATAAATATAACACTATTAACAATGACTTAATCGTTGTATCATTTAAAAATATATAATAATAATACACAGGTCGTTTTCTGATCCGAAATAAAGGATTTAATTAAGTGGGCGGAGTTAGCGATGATCTCGAACTCTCTCGCGCTGGCATCGTAGTGAACTCCGGTTGCTACAGGCGAAGTTATTTGTTTACTTCCGGGTCGCGGGTTCGCGAAGGCAGCTCAGCGTCGGATGTCCACAACACCAGACAGCTGTTGTCAAAGGGTTGGTGTCCAGGACGATGGCGGGGGAGACGGATGACGAGATACCCGGTATGTTAATCAGAGAACTCGCCCGATGCTCGGTTCCACGACTGCACATATTCCTGAGCAGAAACGTAAAGCTACTCGGCTTGCTGCACAGCAACCTTTCAGATATGGCTAGTGGAGAGAGTCAGATAAGTGATTAGTGAAAAGACAAGGAAAAGTGACACAAGACGGTGCTTCGACAATACTGTCAAATACTCCTAAAATTGCTAGCTGAACAAGTTCTACAAAGATTAATGATGTCTGTTGTCGTCTCTGTATGTTTAGTTGTTACTCATAACTAGTTCAACAGGCTTGCTAGTATCCCCCCTGTTTATAAGTAGGGACCTAGGTTCGCCTATTATTCCTTATTGAAATAGCCATTTTAAGCTATTTTTTGCCCTGATAAGTTATGTGATCGCATACTAGTTTATCCAGCTATTTTCTTTGGAGTTTTTTGCCCTTCCTATAACCGTTTTGTTGTGCCCTTCACAGAATCAGGTGCCATATTCACGTTTGGAAAAAGCAAGTTTGCAGATAACATTCCCAGTAAATTCTGGATGAAAAATGACAAACCTGTGCAAATATCGTGTGGAGATGAACATACAGCACTGATAACAGGTCATTTTTGAATCCGTGTGTCTGTGTGTTTTCGTAAAAACTGCTTATGTATATAACGATGTAAAAAATGAACAATGCACTGCAAAAATGACTTTTTGAGACGGTCCCGATTTTCAGTGTAAAAATAGACACTGCATGTTCTGCATAGCGGAAATAGGATTGTGTTAAAGACATTCTCTAAATATCGCTGCTTCATTTTTCCAAGATCACAGTGTGTCCTCCTTCCAGTGCATTCTCTTCTTCCTTTGTCCTGTTGTCTTTAGTGCTGTTTGTTTTCCTGCAGACACCGGCAAGCTGTACATGTTTGGCAGCAATAACTGGGGTCAGCTGGGCTTGGGGACTAAGAGTACAACATTCAGACCAACTTGTGTCAAATGTGAGTCATCCCCAGATGTGGCTCTCGCTTTTAGCAATGAGCCCGTGTCGTTTTGCTGGCATCTGAACGCTGCTCATTACTCTAACTATAAGAATAGAAAAAAAAATCATTTTGGGAAAGGTTAGAGGCATGATCCTAGAACCCCCCTGCCCACATTATTTTTTGTCACACTACATCATTCATCACATGGGTCACCGAACCCCCTTACTAAATTGGACTCATGTGTCATTCCCTAATTTGTACATTCCAACAACCACCTACCAGTCTATGCTAAGAATACTGTATTTTTTTTTATATACCACAACATGCACGGTGTTTACAGTCTTGTAATGTTGCTGATGATTTTTTGTGCACCAAATAAATTAATCAAAACGGGATTGTATTAAGGCAGCTGAACAGAATAATTAGGTAGAAGTTTATATCTTCATGTCCATTCATCTTATAATCACATGCAGGAAGCAGGGTGAGATGCACTGTTGCTATATGTGCTTTACAATTTATAAAATCATCCTGGTAACATGTAGAAATACCTATATTTGCACCTTTATAAGGTTCATCTCACACAGAGGAAGATGCATGGTTCGTGCACCTGTGCAAATAGACAAGTTCTGCGTAGGTAATTAGAGTTACTTAGCAGAAATTGGATGCTAGCCAGAGATTTTAGAAAAGATGTCATACAGGATTTCGTCAATAACCCACACAGCGATAGTCAGACTCTCACCCAAAAATACCTGCGGAACAAAGAAGAAACTCTGCCTTCTTCATGAAATATATTACGATTAGGCCCTAATATGAGCTGTTTAGTACTTTCAAATGTCAGATTTAATGGCAACTTGTTGTTCAGGGACGACACGGGCAAGAAAAAAAACAAAGCTTTTTAGAGACATGAAGTACGCTGTCTGGGTGCTCTTCTGAAAGAGCAGGGCTGTTTCCTAGGAAACAGCTGTGCTAATCACACATACAGCCCTTCAAGTGTACTTGTGGCGAATTGAAAATGGGCAGGAAGGAGATGGAAAGGGTCTGCATGAGACCCCGTTACCCACGGATCAGTGAGGAAGGGGAGAGGGGGGAGACTTGTCTGACTTTTCTCTCCTGTTTAATTCAGCTCTCAGTTCTTGAAATACAGCCTTGGGCGTCACATTTAAGAATCTTGATTTCCCATTGAAACGAAGGCTGTTTTCTGGTTGTGTTCTTGTTGTCCTTGTTGGACAGGCGTGGATGAGCACAGTTTACTCTAAGTGAAATAAGGACGTGGGACGAGGTTCACACTCGGTCCACAGATGTTTGCCAGCAACGGCACAGAGGGATATCCGCAGGAGATCCAATTAACACGTCCGTCTAGGTGCTGCAGGAGGAGCAGATGAGCTGTAAATTCATATTCCCGTCTCGACATGACCAAGGCGCTACTCCAATTCACACTTCTGATGGATGGGAACACCCAGTCCAGACCTGTAGACGTGACATAAATGCTGTAAAAGATTTGAGTAGCTGGGACACCGTGGCTAGGAGGCATAGCATGACTGACAAGAGGCTGAATTAGGGACCCTCAATGGAGTACCTGAAGTTGATGTGTAGGAATGAGTGTAGTTCTAACATGTATGGATAAATGTACTTGCGGTATATACGATGTGGCTTCACTGAGCTACACCTACAGCCAGCTTCCCTCCGCACAAGTGTCCCTCCTCGATGTTCCTGTCCACGGCCCCAACAGCTTTTCATTCCCTTTAGAGAGGGTCCTTCTGCAAAGCCCATTTCTTTGCCCCTTTTCACTTGCGCATTTTCCATGCCTTAGAAAAGACCAATTCGATTTGTCAGAGTCCGACGCGCGGAAGCCGCCGTCTCTCCCTGAATGCCCCTTCCAGTTTTCACTTGTCACCTATCTGCCTTAACTGGTTGGTTTTTCGCCCTTTTTGTTTCAGCTCTGAAGTCTGAAAGGGTGAAGCTTGCGGCTTGTGGCCGGAATCACACAATTGTGTGCACATGTAAGTCATAGTATCATACTGCTGTTTAGATACAGTCAAAATCATGCAGTTGGTGTGCAGGGTGAACTGAATTCAGCCACAATATTAAACTGTATGGCTAATGTACTTTTTGTGCTCAAATGTGTTCCAGTTTAATTGCACATGTGACAGTTCTCTGTGCTCACATTCATATTTTGCAGTAGTTTAAAACTGGATTTAGTCGAGTCATGCTTTGGTTCCACTCTCCTAACCTCTCAGCTATTTACTGACAATATACTGTTCAGTTCCCTGCATATTGCTCTTGGTTCAAAAGTTCATGGATTTTCGGTTTTGGATCATTTATCTAGAACCAGAGTACTTTCTTCTGAACCTCAATATCTGCAGGATTTGTTTTTAATGAAATTTTCGATATACCTAGAACTGCTTAGTTCCAGGTATACCACAAACACCTTAGTGTAAAGGCTAATTGAAGTCCACTTGGCCTGGGCTCTTGACGCCTGGGTGTTTGTACTGCTCCATCAAGGTGGGTTTGGGTCCGAATTCTGTAATGAGCACAGTGATGTTGGCGTGCCCTCAGCACGGGGAAACATGTATGCTGCTGGCGGGAACAGCGAGGGCCAGCTGGGCCTGGGCGACTGTGATGAGCGGACCTCCTTCCAGCTGCTGCACCCCTTTGCCGACACCGCTCCGATCCGGATGCTCGCTGCCGGCTCCAACACCTCCGCAGCCCTCACTGGTTAGAGCTGCCCGCCTTGCATATGTGTGGCTTGCCTCAGTTAGCGTGTGACCTGACGCAGCTACTTTGGAGATGACGTCATGTTTTTTTTTTGGTTTTTTTTTGAGTGTTTTGGTTTCACTCATCCCAGCATGTGGTTTTATCATGATCTTTGGTGGTTTTTCAGAGGATGGGAGGCTGTACATGTGGGGGGACAACTCCGAGGGCCAAATCGGCCTGGGGGACAAGACCAATACGCTGGAGCCCCAGAAGGTGTCAGTGGGGAGACCCGTGTCTTGGGTCTCTTGTGGATACTATCACTCGGCTCTTATCACTGGTATGTCACAGCCTCAGTTTGGGTTTTTAAGGCAGAGATCTGATCTGCAGTCACCTGTTGATTTGGTCTCCTGAACTCTGCTTCGTCTACGGGTGTGTTTTACAGTTGACGGGGAACTGTTCACATTTGGCGAGTCTGACAGTGGGAAGCTGGGATTGCCTCCTGAGCTGCTTGACAACCATCGGACACCCCAGATAGTGCAGGGCATCCCAGAGAGGGTCATCCAGGTGGCCTGCGGAGGGGGACACACCGTAGTTCTCACGGGTAGGGGTGTCCGTTCTACTTCTCTGTCAACAGTGAGGGACAAACCAGAACGTGACGAACCTTTAATTCTACCTAGATATGTCGGAGTTCCTCAAGGATACATTCTTAAACCTTTTCCGTGTTTTAAATTTACGTTGGTAAAGATGCTTTCCTCCTGCTCCTTCAGCTTGTTATGGAAAAGGGTCACAATGAAAAATCCCTCAGTTTTCAGCATTTAAGATATATTCCTTGAAATAAGAAAAGATCATTTCAGTTGGTGTTATTGTTTATTGACTTTGGTGACATCTGTCACCATTGTGGCCTATTAATATAAATAGACCACAGGCGGTTTTCCATCTGATGAAGTATTACATTGACAGTAAGCATTAATTTCCAAGCCCTGGGGGGGGGGGGGCAAGAGATAAAAGTTGGCTGCTTGTTTTAAAAAAAGTGAAGCAGAAAATCAAGTGTGACGTCCCTGAGGTTTGGATAATGTTAAGTGGATCAGTTATGGGAGCCTTTCCGGCCCTTATACTGTCAGCTCAGACCAGTGCCCCCCGTTTGCTCTCTGTGGTATATTTTCATTTGTGGCCCTTTGCTTTCTCAGCGGACGACCTGTACACGTTTGGGCTGGGCCAGTTCGGACAGCTGGGACACGGCACCCTTGTCTGTGAGTCCCAGCTCCCCAGAGCGGTGCAGCACTTCCAGAAGAGGAAGGTCAGTCAAGTTACGTGCGGCGAGAATCACACGGCCGTCATCACGGGCAAGTATCGCCTCTAATCTCAGCTTCCATCCTCTTATGCCCCTCCCCCGAGTGCTATCAAGGGTTCCTCGGGACATAAAACTTTGCAGTGCAGCCTTATTTGGGGTTGAGAAGTGCCTCACACCTATGGGACTAGGGTTCGAGTCTCCACCCTTAGGGTTCTGCACCATTAAGTACTGAATTGAGAATGGCCAATACAGTTTGTGAATTTGAATTGAATCTGAACTATGGTTGAAAAAAGGATGTAGAATTGCGGTTTGAATTAAAGAAAATACAATTACAATGAAATTGAATTCAAATAAATTAATATCTATACAGTGTTGCTAAAAAGTTTGCGAATCCTTTAGAACTAGTTAAACTTCAATTTAATAAAAAAAATGACACAAACATATTATACATGTTCCTTTATTTATTAAGGAGAATGATGCAATGCTGCGTGTGTGTGTGTGTGTGTGTGTGTGTGTGTGTGTGTGTGTGTGTGTGTGGAAAAGGTATGTGAACCTTTGTTGTGAGTAACCGGTGTGACCCCCTTGTGTAGCAATAACTTTACCTAGTAACTGTTGATCAGTCCTGCACATCAGCCTCCTGGAATCCGAACCCATCCCTTAGCCCAGAACAGCTTCAGCTGCGGGACGTCGCTGGACTTCCACTTCATGTCCTTCCACTACACTTCCGTACAGTTAGGGTCAGGATTTTGACTTGGTTATTTTCTGCTTTTACCATTTTTTGGTAGAACGACTTGTGTGTTTAGGGTCGTTCTTTTGCATGACCCACATTCTCTCGAGCTTCAGTTCAATGATGGATATTCTGACACGTTCCTGTGAAATTCTCTGGTGCAATTCGGAATTCATAGTTCCATCAGTCACGGTGAGCCGTCCTGGTCCAGACGCAGCAGAGCAGGCCCATGCCGCCACGCTCCCGCCGTCGCTAAGCTTCTTATGCTGGAATGCAGTGTTTGCTTTTTGCCAAACATAAACTTTTCATTCTAGCCCAGACTCATCCATGCACAGAACATTCTTATATTTCCAAGCATCCGTCTGGCTTGTGCTGTTTAGCAAACTTTATGTGGGCAGCAGTGTTCTTCTTTGTGACATTTGTTTTGTTAGGTCATATTTATGCATAGACAAAATTCTAATGGGTTCACAAACTGTTCACCAGCACTGCATTGTAGGCGCAGCTTTTAATAATACAGCTCAATATAAATTACACATAAAGATGTTAACATGCAGATACTCCATCCATCCATCCATCCATCCATCCATTTTCTACACCCAGTTTTCCTATGCAAGGTTACGGGGTCCGGAATATTACATTTTATATTAAAATGTCATGTTATTCAGAGTAAAATAATGCAACACTTGAAGTGTCACCTACATAATAAATAATTTTGTGTACCATGGTGAATCTTCTCAATGGGAAAGTTGAGTGTCTGCCCTCAAAACGCAGTGCTGGCCATAATGGCTGCAGTGCCCAACCAAAGGAATGTCCCAAACTCTCTTCCTACAAGCCCTCAACTGTCGCCAAAGCTTCACACGAGAGTCATCCACGTTTAGCAGAGGATGCCAACCCTTTGCCTACTGGAAAGAAAAGCAAACCAGCATGCCTGAGCTCACACAAGCTGCCTGCAAGTCCATTGCTACAGCACCCTTCTCTGCACCTTTTGCGGGAATCTTCAGTGTTGTAGGGAAAAAAAAATGATGGAAAAGCACTTGGAGAACAAACTTACACCAAATATATATTTATAGAACAGGATAAAAGTTGTACATCATGTCATGCAAATATAAAGTACACTTCACCCTCACGTGTAGGTCTACATATACAAGCTCAGCATTTACATGTACCATCTAGAAAGTAAATTATATTGAATTTCTTTGAATTGAAATGAATTAAATAGTTTTTTTCTGTTATTCCAATTCAACATCCTTGTGGGGTGTGGCCAGTTCAGTTAAAATTCCAATTCATTAATGGAATAAGGCATCATTTCTGAATTTTGCACCATCCTGTCTGCCCTCTGGCTCTCTTTGTGTGGAGTTTGCATGTTCTCCTTGTGCCACTGTGGGCTTTTCTCCGTGTCCTAAGGTGAAAGTCCATAGGTGTTAATGGTGTGTTTGTCCTGTGATGGGTTGACGCCGCACCCTGGGTTGTTCCCTGCGTTGCACCTGTACCCTCCAGGATAGGCTCCAGACCCCCACGTCTCCGCAAAGGATAAGAGGGTATAGAAAATGGATGGATGGATGGAATTACTTGCACATGTTTGGTGTCTTTGTCTGGTGGCACATAAGATGAAATAAGTGACCCTGAAATGTCTTTTGATATAGACTGTACGTTTATATTATCCAGCTCACTGTCAGTCTGCTGCCTCCTACTGGCCACATGCTATATTTTGCATCACACACAGTTGAGCCATTTTAATGCTCGCAGTTTACTGCTTTCAGTTGCATTCCACTTGTATTTTTTATGGGCACTATTTCCGGTAGTTCTGCTTGATTACCCTTTTTAATGGAGTCAAAAAATATTAAGTACATTTCCTGATATTGCCGTTTCGAGTTTTTGATTCCTCCTGGGGGAAAATTAACATTAATTACTGTGGGGTGCTGTGAAGGTTTGCAAAAATTAGCTTTAAGAAATAAAATTAGATTTAAAATGGTAATCTCACCTGGTGATTTGGCATTATGAGAAATTCTGCATGAATGGATAATTAACAGCCGGTGAGTAATGGCGCAGTAACGGTGCGGTATCCCTGCATTCAGACAATGGGCTCCTGTACACCTTTGGGGATGGACGGCACGGCAAGTTGGGCCTGGGAGAGGAGAACTTCACCAACCAGTTCAAGCCGACCCTGTGCCCACGATTTCTCAAGTATCACGTCCAGTCGGTAAGCAGCAGGCTAGAAAATCTGTTGTACCTTTCAACTATAAAATTGACAACAATTACTTAAGTATGAATGAAGCAAACACAGGTATGTAAATACTGTCCGATAAATGCCATCGAGTGTTTTGTGCATAGCAGTGCTGGTAAACGTGTCGATGGTGTGCTATGGGGTGTGCACATCTAAGGTAGCATGTGGAGGGTGCCACATGCTGGTACTGGCGAAGCGCAGGTCTGAGGGAGTCCGTGAGCTGTGCCTGGAAGAGGATGATGTCACAGAGGACTTCCTGGGGATGTCCTACACAGAGCTCCTGGGGGAATCCTCTCGGCCCAGCTTATCAAGGAGCCTCTCCGCACGGGTCAGACGCAGAGAGCGGGTGAGAATCCCTGCCGGGGGGGGGTCCCTCTTTTTAAGTCAGAAGGGTGATTACCTTTCATTTATCCATTTAGCAGTTATGCCATTTTTATTGCCTGTTTCTCCATCGGCATTGTAGTAACCCGGAGCTTTTACCGAGTTTTTCCAGGGATTACAGCTGCCGTACGAGTGGGTGGCAGTTACCAGATCAGTGTGTGCATTTCGCATGGAAACATATCATTCACATACATGTGGATGGGCTGCAGATTATACGCTGTGACTTTCAGATGAGGTCACAGGGTGACTCGCTTTTGTAGAATAGCCTTTGAAAGCATTACAGTCTTAAATTCAGTAAAGATTAGATGGAAAGGAGTTTTGCCGAAGCTGTATTTTTTGCATGGGTGCCACAAGGTGTCAGTGTGGTATCAGCAGTGGTTTACACCCCTTCTCAGCCACTGAGTGCCTCAGTCAAACCCATGAATTAATTTACTGTGCTGCCCACCTGTCCACATTCCCAGATGGGAACGACGTCTTGTTTTTCTTCTTTCCAGGAACGCTCCCCGGAGCAGTTTGATTTAAAATTCCACACCCTGCCCCCCCTGAAGTCAGGCTGCCTCGCTGCATCCTTGCCCATGGCCAGCCACACGGTGCCCACCCCGGGCTCCCACAGAGACGTGCCCGATGGGCGAGAGCGAAGCGGACAGCATCACCAGGCTGTGCCACTCGAGACAGGTACCAGTAACCAACACATGCCTCAGTTCCTGCATGAGAGAGCAAATTCTTACGAGGTAATGAACAGGGTTCCAGAGAATCGGCGTGTGCAAATGACAGCTGCCAACATGCTTTCCCCAAACTGCAGGAAACACAGACCCTAAGGGTGTGGAGGAGCAGACCTGGGTTGAGGAGATTATGGACGACAACGGGAGCGTGAAGGGGTTGGGGGACACCACTGACTTCCTGAACATGGTGAGAGAATCACGTATTTAAGTGTTTCTGTGTGTATGTTTACTGAACACACACACACACACACACAGCTACACGTTTATGTCCATTTCAGGCCCCTAATGACAGGCTGCTTGTTGCCCTGGAAGCAGGACCCTGACGCTCACTGGCTCACTGGCTCACTGACACTTGGCTTTTGCCATTTTTTGTATAAGCTGAGCAGCGACAGGAAGTGAAAACAGTTTCCGGCAAGCGCTTTTTCAGAAGCCGTGGGATCCAGTTTCTATGCCGGAGCCCGGCTCACCCCCCACCCCCCGCACATTTTAAACCCCTCCCGTTTCCCCTCTGTCGCAATCACTCTGCAGTTTTTTTCCTTCTTTCGTTTTTCCGACATTATTACATTACAGTGCCCCCCTTGCCCTCTCCATTTACAAAAAATGTATTTCCGATAGAACAGCCAAGACTGCAGTTGTAGTTTTCCCTGAGATTTATACTGGAGGGGGGTTAGTCCACGGAGTTTCCAGACATATGATGAGGTCTGCTGCAGGCATGGTCTCAACAGGGGGGCCAAAGCAGCCATGGGCTTGAGACCCCCCCCCACCCGGCCCCCCCAGACTGTGACTGTAATCAGTGCCACGTGGACAAAATAAGAGAACGCATCCCAGTCACGCAGCATCAGTGTGTCCCTCACTTCACTGTGGCGTGACTCTCCAGAGGCACCCGTCCAAAACACTTAATGTTTTAAAAATGATTTCCACATACTGCCTCGAATGTGTATGTGTATCTTTTTGCAGCAAACTTTAGTGTGTTGCACGTTCTCTTTTCCGTCGGAAAGTTGGTGTCAGTATTCGCTGTGTGAAATGCGAAGCCGGCCGTACTGAAGCTCTGTAGCTGGTCGTACCAAGGATCTGTAGCAGGAAAGTCATATCCGAAACGATCTTGTCATTGGGTGAGGTTCCTCATGTTGACTATCTTACATGGCAGACCCACGTGATGAAGATGGTCCCCGGAGGTGGGACTTTGGCCTTTTCTCCAGTTCAGAAAGACCAGGTAGGACTGCCCCTGTTGCTGACCTCATAATCTCACGTTTGGTTTGCTGAACCACATGAGATATCTCAGCAGTTTTCTGTTCGATGTCGCTCATAATCAACAACATTTTTTTTGTATAGTATTCAAAAGACAACTGAGAGGAGCTTAACACTCATCCCATTTCTGCAGAATTTGATTTAAAGCAAATGAGTTGACCTCTGTCTGATCTTGACTTTCTTCGTCTTTTCCCCCCACACTGTTGAAGGCTGTTTGTTCAAAACTCATGCATCTCTGCATGTGCACTTTACATTTTCTCTGTGCTCTCTCTCTCTTTTCACCCCTGATTTCTTGCGTTGGGGTCGAAGAATCTTAACGTGGCACAAAGGCATAGTATGGTGGTGGGGGCGGGGCCCAGTGACGTCATGGGAATGGAGGGCGGGGCATCACACCTGGCCCATCCCACCGAGTCACTGAGAGGTTCCAAGTTGGGTCTTACTGAAGATACCAAACATGGAATTATCCTGGAGGCCGAGAGTAAGAATGAATATGTGATTGAGGGGAAAGTAAATCCTAGGGGCTCAAGCTGACCTTCAGCTTGTAAAGGTTGGAAAAGATCAAAAAGGAGCCAGAACTGAACCAAACGATGAGATGAATCCACTAGAAATTAAGAGGCAGTCAGTGAAACATGGAGATCCAGCAGAAGACTGGAAGCGCCATCACCGTCCAAAGAAAAATCATTGCAGGGAAAGGTGCTGGTGTAGAAGGTCAGTCTGTAGAGGTCAAAGTTCCGAAAGTAGGAAGGGGAGGCGAGCACATCTGTCAGGACTGAAGGTGCAGTAGTAGCGGGACCCAAGCCGACAGCGACAGGGCTGCAACGGAAGGAGCCCCTTCGAGAGGCCTCAGCTTCAGCTTGGAGAAGCGGAAGGGGAAGCCGCCGATGGAACAGGCAAGGACAGACCTGTAGGAGAGGAGTGCAGCCCTGCTGATGTGGAGAGTGCGCTCGTAAGGGGGGGAGGCAGGAGGGTGGATATGTGTCACAAAGGAGAGGCAAGCTAGTGCTGGGGTAAGAGGCAAACCTACAGAAGTTACAGAAATGAACGCGATGGAGGGAGGAAGGAAAGCTGTGAAAGGGACACTGTGCTGGAAGAGGGTAAACAAACAGAGGGAAGATGGAGAGACATAAGGCGATTCGTTTCAGAAGCACCGAAAGCAGACCCATCGAAGAGGAAATCCGACTGCACGCCTAGAAAAGCCAAAGTGAGTTTGTGGATAAGGAGGGCGAAGAATTAGGTGTTAGAGGGTCACATGTAAAATAGAAAGACAAAGAAAAAGAGGAAGAGGGGAAAGGTGGGGAAAAAAGCACAGAAGAAGGAGACGCAACTGAAAAGAGTGGAAATGAGTCAAACAGAGGCTGAAGCTGAGTGAAAAGTGGAAGTAGTGAACTGGCGAGATTCGCATGTGATCACACACCAGCAGCAGGGGTAGAGGAGAAGCAGTGGGACTCTTGGAGGTGTGGGGGGG
>JAODJX010000081.1:1476082-1490372 GCA_026776945.1 Isichthys henryi
TTGCATGCCACGCTGTGTTAGCCAGTTAGCGTTAGCTGTAATGCAGCTTTTCCCAAAGTAGCCCATTATCTTATCGCTGAAAAAAAAAAGTGTGTCCTTTTCATTAGCATTTTGACACCTCAGTCTAACTGACGCCGTCTAACCGCTTATAGCCTTCTGGACACAGTGCAGCTCCGGAGAGTGAGGAAGAGGATGAGGAAGATGAGGAGGAAGAGGAAGAAGAGGAGGAGGGAGAAGAAGAGGAGGAAAATAGAAAGGAAGAGGAAGAGCCTGAGTGCAGCCAGAGAAAATCAGAGGAGATAAAGGCTCTGTCCTGCCAGGGCAATGGCTGTGCACCAGGAGACGCACCTCAGGTATCTAGCAGAGCGTCTGTTGTCAGCAGTGTGGGCACTTCCCAAACGCTGCTGGAAACACCTGGCTGCACCGGCATGCTTAAGGGTGACGTCATTTACCCAGTCTGCAGACAGTCCTCTCTTTGGCTGCGGTCTCTGCGCTCATTGGGTTAAATGCTCCGTCTCAGAGCCAAGATGCCTGTAGACCAGAATCCTTATACAGTCATTTGAAACCGAAGCCAGAAATGATGTTTTGGGCTGAGTTTGTAGCCAAGAACAGTAATAGTCACTTCACTTTGCTTATCTCCTGTATCTTCATTAACAGATCCACTTTATATACAGGCATTAAACCCCCCCCCCCCCCAGTTTTTAATATCCTGCAAAAAATTTTATTGGATATGTTTAAGTTAAAAGCTTTGCTGTTCTACAAGACCCCGAACCAAGACTCCACGGCCCCATGTGTTCTCTGCTTCGCCATGTGCAAAATCTGAGAAAAAATAAAATGTTATTAACCATTATTGGACATCTGTATGGGTGTTCGTCACAGTGAAGTCTGTCGTGTCGTCCTCAGGAACCTGAAGTTATTAAAGAGGAATCGGCCACAGACGGGCCGCTGAAGGGTGAGTTCGCGTCAACGTAGAACCAGGGTTTGTGAAATCTGAGTGTTTTCTGCGTCACTCTTCAAGGCAGCGTCCGTTTGAGTCTCAAGTTGTTCAACGGTTTGCTGGGAGAGTCCGTATGAGACGCTGGGCCTCACGCTGGGGTGACTGTTTCGCTCACGCTACTGCAGATGGTTGTTATACAGACCCACGGTTTGGCCCTTTCATTATTTTTTAAGCGATTTCCAGTCTTTGACGGTCCGTCGTTTGATTGCTGTTGCTCGCATACTCCGCTTCTGACTGAGGGAGCCTTTCTATGGAATAACAACAGAAAAAACAGAATCGCAATATTCACCGTCTAAGCTAATAGACGCAGACTGGTACCCTGAACCTGCTCTGGTACAAGCTGTTTGTCCTTTAATTCAGACCTCATTAACTTCATCTCGGCTTCTGCCCTTTTCCACAAGCCGCCAATGTGGCCGTCGGGTCGGAAGGGCAGCCAGAAAGCCAACAGCGGGCCAAGCGTTTCTGTCAGCGTCGCATCCAAAGCATTTAATTTCCCACGTCGCATGCAGAGGAATGTCCGTCGCCACGGAGATAAATAGTACTGCCTTTCCGGTCTTAAATTTAGTCTTTTTGCCGGCAGGGAGGCCACCTGACATCTCGATGCTTTCTATTGAGTAGTTTACCAGAATTTGCTGTATGATTCATTCCCTGCATTTTCTCTGTTTGTGTTGATAGAAATGCAACACAATCCAGGTCCTCAAGCGGAGAAGCCAAAATCCATAAACAAATCAGAAAATAAGACAGATGTAGTAAAATCCAAATTCTTTTTTGGGTCAAACCGAATGGTAAGACATGTTTTCAATTTTATTTTATTATTTTGTTCTTGGTGTCTTTGATGGTTCTTAATAACAACATTGATATTGCGTAAACTGCAGATGTAGTGTTTCCTGTACCAGGATATACAATGCTAGTTCAGTTTGTGCGATACACTTTGAACGCAGATGTTTACTAGCAATAGAGCAGATGGTGAAAATTGCACTTTTCCCTATGTGCTTCCGCAGATATCGCTGTTCAAACGTCCATCAACGACAGAGAGCGAACGGCCGAATGGGAAGGGCGAGGCTACACCAAAGGGCGAGGCAGAGGAGCCGCCGGCAGTGGGAAGGTCTGCGGGTGACACGAGCAAAGCGAAAGACAGCGACCCAGGAGAGGGTGTGGATGGCAGTTCACAGCCGGAGGCCAGGGGGCAGCAGAGAGCACGGGAACCCAACAGCAGGGCCTCTCGTTCTGCCACTTGCACTTTGGTGTAACTCCTGCAGGCGGCGCTTGTGTCTCATTCCAGGTGCCTTTTAAGTGTGTGGAAGAAAAACACGCACAAAATGAATACCACTAACACGTCACTGGATTCTCTGCATTTGTACAGTTACTGTTCGGTGTTAATCGAGATGCTTGCCAATCTCGCATCCATGACTGAATGCAGAAACTGAGCCATAAGTGGGAATTTACTGGTAAAGTTACAACTACATGCTGTTATTGGGGTTATTTTTGTCAGAAAATGATGAAGGTTATTATTGAGGGTATATATGCTGATATGTAGCAAATTTTGTATATTACACACAGTGACTTGGAGTGTAACACTCGGAAGTCGCACTTCCAACATTGTGAGTCTGATTCCTGCAGTTTTATATATATATTTTATATATTGATTATATTTAATCTACTCACTACTCTTGTACAGCACTGCACAAGGAGATAATTCATATAAAAACATAAATGGAAAAAGTCTAAAATGGAAAAAAATTAGAATACTGAACTACCTGGCAGCCTAAAACATCATCCTCAAACGACCAGAAGTACTGTAAGCATAACGGAATGGTTCACGCTGGCACTTAAAGCCATATTGTTGAATGTCCATCTCCAGTCTGTCAGCAGGGCTATCCGTGCACGTGCCCGACCAAAAATAAATACATCCTTTTGATTTGGTAAGGGGGCACAGCGACTTCTGTTGAGGAGTGAAGCCTCTCCAAAGTAAGCAGGTAATGACGCTGTGCTGAAGAGACTTTTCAGGGGCACGATGGCACATTACCGGGGCCACTTTCTCAGAGCGCGAAGCGGCGATTATCTACGGCATGTGCGTCCCTGAAATGCGCGAGAGCTCCGATCGCTTTCAATGTGCACGTGACTCCAGCCTCCGCTAAGCCATCCTTTTTATTTATAGATCAGATGAACAACTCCTGTCTATTGCCGTTGTGAACTTTGGAATTTTTTTCTCCACTTTTTTACTAAAATAACTTTTGTGCCTTTATTACTTTTTATTTCCTGTTATAGAATTCTGTATTATATATGTAGGGTCCAATTTGATATTTTCTATCTGTCGATTTGTTTGTCTTGTAAGATTGCAGACATGTTTGTTATGACACAACAATCTCAATGCACTAGTGCACTTTACACGGGATCGTAGCACGTTCTGTCTGTGTTTGTGACCTGGTCTCAGTTTTTTACATGTTACTGTGAGCGGTGTGAAGCTGTTTTTGATATTTGAATCTGTTCGAATGTTTTGATATCTAATGACTGTCATTCATCTGGATACTCTTACATTTGCATGGCGTAAAATTAAACTACACAAACACAGAGTTTGACTGGTGACATTTTTTCTTTTAAAGTTTATTTTAACCTAGTTGCAGCGGAGAATCCGGCCCATGCATGGTGGAGTAATTTGTATGTGTGTGTTTGTGTTTGTAAATACAATGAAGGCTTCTAGACCAACAAGAACAGACTTGCACACTCCAGAAATGGAGAATGACCCAGACAAGATGGTGTGGAGCTGACATTCAGGAGTTAATTAACTCAACATGGGGTAGAAGGAACATTGTTCTGTTTCCTTAAATATAAAAATACTCCAACTCCTTCCAAGGTGTCCCCAGCTATTGCAGAAAAATTTAAATGAACTTAAGTGGATGCAGCCCTGGCAGCCTATTATGGATATTAAAAAGTTAGTGTTTTCCACCTGAAAACCTCCTTTTGTGGGGGTTGACGTTGAACGCTCGTGGGGAAAGGTGCGTCTTTAAGTTTTTTTTTCTTTTGGGGGTGGGGGAATTAAAAAGCAGAAGACGTGGTAGGCATATGCTGAAATCCGTGGATGATGTTCAAGTTTGACCAGCGTTGTAACTGGAGAATATCCTCCCGTTTCCTGCGTGGGAAGGCGGACCCAAGCAGAGGTTTTGCGCTGGAGGGTTTCTGCTCATAGATGTGAAAGGGGGCTGCATATGTGGATATGGATTGCAGAGCTGTAGCAGTTTTTTTAGTTGGTGTTCACCTTTCTTTCATTCTGGGATATGAAGGTAAATGCGGGCGATTTATTTGTGGAATTTTGCGCTCAGTGCGGCAGCATGCGCAACTTAACCCAGGTCTTGAAAATAAGTAATACGCTAATAAAAGTTTTTTTCCCTTTTTATTTACGAATTCTCTATTAATACTCTGAGCACTGATCGCTGTACGTAAGCGCTTTAGTTAGTTTAGTTTTAATTCTGTGATGTTTTCTCCCACTAAAACGTAGTATCGCCTGCGGGAACTGAGCTTTTCTGTTTACGTGGTATATTCCGGATGATCAAAGTAGGGGGTATTCATGACGGTACTGTTCTGCTGGAAATATCCGGCTAACAAATCAACACGTGTACAGCGATTACAGCCCGTGTCTTTGCGCCACACGTCTCTCGCACTTTAAACCGCACCACTGCAGGGCGTCATTTTCGCATCCTGTAATTTCGTAAATCCAACAGTATTGCTGCTTATACTTACACGAGAGTCTTGTATACTACAAGATGTGCATTGAGACTGCAGGCCAGTCTGTTTGCATAAGGTATTGAAAGTAAAAAGAGTGAAATGGAAGAAGCGCAGATTGATCTTATTTGCGAAGACTGGGAAGACGCTCCAAGTGTTATTGTCTTATGTTAAACATGGTCACCGAGACGTAAAGGGAACATGCATTTTAAATGAGATTCTCCATTAAAGAATCAGTCCTGCTTTGCATCTTGTCAGTCTGTCAGGGAGGTCTGGCCAGGTGTCAGACGGTGTGGTGTCTGTCCGGTATCAGGCAGGTATGTCCTACCTGGCTTGTGACTAACTTTGGGTCAGTTTGGAGGGAAATACTCACCGATCAGGCTTCACAGCGAGGTCTATGAACGACTGTCAAATAAATGCGTTTTGGGCGAAAGCGATTTATTAAAAATCGGTCGACTCCTTTTCTGGGATATAAAATGCCAGTGAGACTTGATTGAGGCAAACCAGTCGTCATTGTTGGATTTACGTGGCTGGATGGAATCCGGCTTCTGTCTCACCCTTAGCACCCCGGAGCGAAATCCGGCAAATAATCCGTTTCAAACATAAATTGCGCGAAAGTATTTGCTTGGCTTTTTTTTTAATTTTCCAGCTCTGTTTTTCTCTATACGCGACTTTTTTGTTATTAATTTCTGTCTAAATTACAAAAAGGCTACTTGTATTTCCTCTTGTTGTGGGGTGAAAACAGTAGAGATCTACATGTAGGCGTACAAGGATTTCATTTTCTGTACTTAAAGGTAAATATTTGGTCAGCCTTCTGTGCTGTGCTGTATCTGCAGTACACGAGCCTTACACTGTACCAGTGAAGAGGAACTGGGCTCTTAAAACTTAATGGAAATTCTCCTGGCCTTTCTCATACTGGCTGTTCTGGGTATGTCTCCTTCCTCTGGACCTGGCACAGGGTTCCCTTTGTTCCCAGTGGGGAGGGGGGGGGCGGCGCTGTAATGGTCCTGCCAAACTGACTGGCAAAATCCTCATGTCACCTTATCCATGTCTTCAGGGTGTCCCGGTCATTGTGAAACAATGAAAAATGAGGCCCGATTCTGGGTTTAATTTGGTTTATTTAAATCTTTCCCAGCGTGGAATCAGGCAAGATGCTTATTCAGATAAATCACGTCGTAGCAGTTGGCCTTAGATGTCAATTCAAACCATATCAGTTACATGTGGAAGGTCACAGAGGACAGACAGATAGAAGCATGACGGCTGATAAAGATGAATCCGAGCCATTTTGTTGCACAATGTGTCTGTGTGTGTGTGTGTCTGGCCCTTGTGTTTCTGGCCCATGGCGTGTAATTATTACTGCCCTTTCTGTGGCTGTGATTAGCTCAGTGCATGATGTGGTATCCCAGCTTGCTTTGGATGGTATCGGAACACCAGACTAGTGCTTTTCACTTGCATGTGAATGTTTTGAGGGCACACGGCAGTCAGATGGGAAGCTGGTGAGCTTGGATTGAGCGGGACAGTGGGCTTTAACTCCCCCGGAACATCGCCGTGCAGAGTGGGCAAAGAATGGCTGTGCCTTGTGTGTGTTTTTTGCATTTCCCTCCATCAGGCTGTCCTCAGAGGCCGTCTGCGGAGGATGAGTGGCAGGCCCAGCAGCCCGGGGCGTCTGGTGCACAAGCGTCCCTGTGGCCCAGAGGAGAACGAGGTTCACTGAAACAGCTTTGCTGAACTGGCTTCCAGTGATGCTAGAAAGTCACGCCGCAGAGACCAGAGCTGGACTGTTAGCGTTTGCCTGACAAATCGCTGGCGGTGACAGGCCTGCACGCAGAGGTTGGGGTGCGGGGGGGGGGGAAGGAAATGGAGAGCAAAAGAGGGAGAGAGTGAAAGCCTCACAGCATAGGGCTAAAAACTGTACAGTGTCCCTTCCTATAGGGGGCAGTGCAGGCCAGGTTCGCTGTAAGGGGGGGATTGGTCTGGGTTATGGGCCCAATAGGATACACTTTCATGGGCCCAAACTCTCCAGCTTCACTCCTGATGTAGGGAGTCGCATGTCGGGGGCAGAGGGGTCAAGCCCCAGCGTGGACAGCCATGCAGCGCCCCCAGGCAAAGAGCTCCGTAAAACTTCAAGGCATATAAATGAAGTTTTACGTGCTTCAAAAATCAGAGATAAGGTGAGTCAGTAATGAAAGGTTCCGCCAGGATGTTTAGCCGCCATGTCAGATACGAGCATTTGGCTGCTGCTCAGGAGGAAGCGTCTGCGACAGCCTTTCCTGCACTGTCCCTTCCGAAGGTGTTTTTCCAAGCAAATTGTGCCTTTTGGAATAAGAGAAATTATGTTTTCAAAATGCTTGAAATGAACAATAAAGCCACTGATATTCATGCAGGAGATACAACTGCAAATTTCATGCTTTGAGATGTAACAGATTCTTGTCACTGCTTGCCAGTAACAACAGCCTGATAAGTTAAAGCACATTCTCATCTGGTCCCAAAGGGGATTTATTCTTCCTGGACATGGTCCCATAAACTGTTGCATCTTTAAATTCACTTTTTTAAATTGACATCTGATGGACTCCTGAGAGTGTCCAGAGTGGAGTGTCACATTGTTTCTCAGATCGTCCAGAGTGGACAGTGACTCTTTGTCTCTCAGACCGTCCAGAGTGGACAGTGACTCTTTGTCTCTCAGACCGCCCAGAGTGGACAGTGTCTCTCTGTTTCACTCCTCAGTGGGTGTTTCAGGTTGCCCGCCTCGTTGCCGGTTGACCATTTGCCCGACATTAAATGCTAACATGGTACCGAGAGCTCATCTTCTTAAATGATAATGTGGTACTTCGATCTGTCCCCTCTGTTCTTCCACAGCAGGTCACTTAGGTGGCACTTCTGTCCACACAGACCTAAACATCAAACACTGTCATGCTGGGAATTTTACCAGAATGACTAAGGTTAAGCATCATGCTCAAGGGTGCTACAGCAGGGCTCATTCTACCTCTTGTCCCTCTTGGCAGTTGGCTTTGTGTGGACTCAGTTGTCCTGTGAAAAACTATGAATATAGAACAGAGTGTAATCATAATTGCTGGTCATTAGATCACATCTTTCACGGCCTGCTTGGCTTTGGTTTCATCTCAGCAGTAGTTTTATAGATTTACACAAGACCCTGTACAGAAGTTAAGACACTCAGAACATCTAGATTTAATGCCCCTGCTGTTAAAACCATTTTGTGGTAATTGAATTTGCACAGGGCAAGCCTATTGAATAATGTTTCAATGTGGTTTGTAGTATTAATGCATGCAAACATTTGTATATGCTTTACAATGATTCAGCTTTGTTAATTTACAGTAACCTGCTGCATACAAACGGCTTAGTTTAATGTGCAAAGTAAGAACTATGCCATTAAGTGGGAAGGACAAACAGACATGCAGATTTGCATACTGGACTACGATTGGTCTGGGTCGATCCCTTCTGGATTGCTCATTGGCTGAAAGATCTGCATAAGATATAACGCAATACAAGATATGTGACGTGACAATGATGAGATTGTCATGTCAAAGTATTTGCTGTACCGGATGTCTTATGCAAATATAGACCTAGTGTTAGATCCTGTAGATGTCTTTTCAGGTCATTTTGGTATTTAGCACCATTTTCCATGGATCACAGTAAGTAAGTAGTGAACTGCAGCTGTGAAGCCAATGTCTCCTGCTTTGGTTCTGTGCCTTGACCAGAGTGCACAAAAAAATACACGTCTCCAGGGGGAGGTGGTATTTTTCTGAACAGGCACACCGAAATGTGTTAACCCCCCCCTCAAAAAACTCCCAGGAATGGGGGGGGGGGTGACATGCTTCCCACTGCATGTTCCCCTGACTGGCATGAATGGAACTGCCCCCCACACTTCCCTTTTCATGTCAGCAATTCCTCAGCCTCTCCCCCTTCCCCGATGTCTCTTATTTTCTTCTTTTAGGATCGGGGTACTGGTCCTATGGAGACGACGAGGATTCTTACGCACGTAGATACAAAGGTGAACGCTTTCGCTAACCGCTCACGCATGCTGCTCGACCATGGCCGCTGTCTGTGCCGTCATCCTGCTGCATGAGGAGACACACACGCGTGCGCTTGGAGCACAAAGGAGCAAATGGAATGAATTAGTCTCATTAAATTAGCTGCTTGTTTAACATAATTAATTATTACATCTTAAATTAGATAACCGCAGAGGCAGACCGGTGAGGTAGACTTTCATGTTTTCCATGTTCAGTACGCCCCGCAGATAATATTCGTGTGACTACTATTTAATGAAAGTTTGATGCATTATGGGCCGTTTTTTTGGAATGGTTACATTAATCCCCCAGCAGATGGCAGTCTACGTTTATGGCTCCATTTCACTGCGTGATTTCAGTATTTTAAAGAGGATTTACACACATTTTCTCTGTCTTCTCCAAACACATTAGCGGATAACACAAGGAATATTAGAGCACTTGCCAAAAAAAAAAAATGCAGAAATTCACCCCCCCCCATATCTAATTAATATTTAAGGTATCTGGAGTTTGCTTTTTGAAGAAGACGGCACCTGTCTTTAATTTGAGGCTGCTGGAATGTTTATGTAGATTATATATATACACATATGCACACACACACACATATATATGACCTTCTGGATTTATTCTGTTGTACATTGTTTGGAAACTTGGAACTGCAGAATGGAGAAAAAGCACAGAGGTTTTTGGAAAGTGGAGCATAACGGGGAGTTTGGACAGAGCTGTTCAACATATAAGAATCCCCGCTTTGTTCGCGGAGTGGAGGGAGTAGGAAACAGGATGTAATTACCCTATATGTTCTGCACATTTATGCTTTTTAAAAGTGTCTGTGCTTTTCCTAAACAGAGCTCGTTTTACTGAACAAATCAAACTGAAATTTTAAGTAGTACCAGTGGACGTCGCAAATTACTTAGAGGCATTGGTGCGACTCCAGCTTTTGTTAAAGTGTCTCCACTGTCCTTCGTGATGCACTGAACTCCAAAACGGGGCTCTGGTGTAGGACCACGGTGAGTAAAGACCAAAGCATCCTTGCTCAGTGTATATCGGCAAGCGGTGATGTGCTCACCTTCAGAAGCCTTGCACGGGATTTGTGTTTCCTGTCAGTTGCCTGTAATGTTTAATCAACAATAAGATCTTAAAGTGCACGAAGCTCTGAGTTTTCTTGGTTTTGGGTATTTTTGGAATCGAACGAAGAGGTGGTCGTCTCCATATCTGCTACACCGGGCACGCGTCGTGGATGAGACCTGCTGCCTATCAGCTCGTAAATAATCAATAGCCAAGGAGACGCCAGTTACCCAGGGAGGAGGTTACACATTTATAAAAACAAGCACCTCTCCTTGGCAGGAACCCCATGGTGCGCCCCCATAAAGGTAAAGCACGGGTATGTGAGCTGTCGCACGCCACGGGGGGAGCACTACCTGAACGTGATGGGTACCCGCTGTACCATTCGCTGCAAGAAGGGCTACGAGACGTATGGCTCCAGCGAGGTGCTCTGCTTGGCCAGCAAGCGCTGGTCTGGCAGCTATGCTTGCCGAGGTGAGGCCCCGCTCCTGCACTGCCCCTAGTATTAGGCATTAGAATCACGTTTTAACTAAAGGAATCGTTGTGGTGGATTAATTGCACAGGCCTAACCAAAACAATCCATCTCCATGAAGAGTCAAAGGGGTATAGTGGTGGAACATAGCTGATGTGTTATTAGTACACAGAACACAGACTTGTGACTCTGTAGTTGAAGCCAGCAGGGAGCACTCACGACCTGTCTTATTGAGCCTGCAGAGATTCGGTGCCCAAAGCTGGACATGCCAGTCAATGGAGGATACAAGTGTTCCGACGGCTCCTACTTTAACTCCAGGTGTGAGTTCTTCTGCTCTCCGGGCTACACGCTGAAGGGGGAACGTTTCGTCACCTGCCTGAGCAGCACGACCTGGAGTGGAGGACAGAGCACCTGCCTGGGTGAGAGTCTTCAGGTGGATCATGAGGGGATGGACACTCAGTGCCGGTGTGTTTCTTAATACCAAAAATGCAAAGATTGCTAGCTTGCCTCCAGAGACCAAACTTGGGGCCCAATGAATCATGGGATTGATCTCGTTTGATGAGGATGCTACTGCTGTATCCTTGATTATTGGGGAGGAGCAAGAACAACATCTGAGAATTTTTACTGTCCTCTGTACTTCTGTTCTTGAGTATTATAACTGGTCTTCAGCATTGGAAGATGATATAAAACGGGTTCGAGAGAACAGAAGTACGGCCAAGTATGCATATTGAGAAACACCCTTGCTTTTGGGCCACAGTGACAGGGTGTAAATGCAGACCAATCAGGATGCTGGGTGCAGATTTTAGGATGGCAGTAGCTCAGTTCTGATTTTGGAGGAGAGGTGTGGACAGGTTTTATGGACCAAATCTGGATGTAAGGGCATATATTTGGGTATGGATGGTAGGGACATGTACTATGAGAGTACCACGTGTGTTTTTTTTTTGGGGGGGGGGGGTACGTTTGATGCTGGTTTGTTCCCTACCAGTGTTGAAACCAAACCAACTCCTTTGCCTGGATGTCCTGCAGGTCACAATTCCAGACAGTTCTATCAACTCCAGAAACGTAGCAGTCTTTGTTCAAGAAGACCAAATTTCAGTTGGCATTAGGTTTTTAGGAAAACCAAAAGCTACACAACCTTGCTATACATCAAACCCCCAACCACCCCCAAGGCCCTTCTGCACAACCCCAGCACGGAGCAACGTGCTGAATGCCACATGGACGGGTCGGTTGTCCTCCCGAACCGCAAGATAATGAACTGCCTGCAAGGCAGGAGCGATTGCAGCACGGAATGTTTTAATTAGCGTTTAGGGGAGGCAGTAATTGACTTTGGTTTGCCTGACCAAGCTCGTGCAAGACATGCAAATTGCACGTCTCTGAGGCCTAATGACTGGGCACGGTCGCACCTTTGGCTGAGACTGGCGTGTTTACATTTTTCAGGACTTAATGTAAGATTAAGTTTGCCCGACTATCAGGCCAGACGTGAAATGCCTCTGTAATCATAAGCTGTCTGTTATCAGAAGACAGAAGGTGCCAACCAAAGTTAATTTGCATCCAAAGTTTTTCAGTGAGGGGAAAAAACATGACCGGTGAATCTGGCTGGAGTTATTTCCTGCCATTTTCCGGCCGTTGAGTCACACGCTGGGAGGTATGAGATTCACAGCTTAACCCTCAGGAGTCTTCTTGTACTGCAGCCCGGATGACCCAAACTTGTCCATGTTGGTTCATGTTCCTGGTATTGAGTCAGTTCCAAAGTGGAAAAAACTGGGCACTAACTAAAAAATCCCTCTGTGAAACATCAAGAGGGTTTGGCCAGTTTGAAGGAGGTGGACAAACTGCTGTGGCTGCCTGTTACCCATCGTGAAGCATAAAACGTGTTAGAGAGCCCTGGGTGTCTGGTGGAAACTGTCCTGCTCTCCGGGATGTTGGCTTGTTTAGTTAGAGGGCAAAAGTCTCACTGTAAAGGGCTCCAAATAAACCTTCTTCCAGGAATAGCTGTGTCCCGTAGATCCATTTGTATGTTTTCACAGAGGGTGAGATATTTGACTACATAATAAAAGTCAGTGCACAGCAACCTCCTTCTTTCTTGGTGCCTAAAAGGAAAGTCTGTCTGTTTGCATCATCATGGAACCGCATCCTGGGAGATGTGGAACCTTCACCGACCTGCCTTTCCAGGTCACAAGCATGCAAGTGTTTCTAGCCATGCCCTCAGCTGGCCACACCCCTCACTTGACCACACCCCTTAACTGACCACACCCCTCAGCTGGCCGCACCCCTCGACTGGCCACACCCTTCAGTTGACCACGCCCCTAGGTTGGCCACAGCCTTCAGTTGGTCACATCTTCAGTTGACCACGCTGCCAGATTTGGCGAGTTGTTATTGTTCATCATTTTCTCCGTACTCCTATGAGAGACATCAGGTTTCACTGGAGCAGCAGGGTGAGCCATAGCTATTGCTGAAAATGAAATATTTCAGACCTATACTCAGAAGGAAGTGTGTTTTCTCTTTCTACTTCATTTTGCTGCAGTTTTTGTGCCAACATGGCTGTTCCGCTGTGCTCAACGCGAGATCTATCCTACGAGTAAATTTACAGTACTTTCAAGAATCGCATTTCTTTTTGTTTATCATTCGCACTAATTTGCGGTTCATCATGCGATATTAACAGCTAACGTGAAAGACCAAAACCATCAGTGCGTTGTCATTGTGTCTAAGTGACTGTGTCTAATGACACCCTCCAGTAAATGACAGCCTCTGGTATATTCTCTGCCTGCACTGCCAGCCTGGATTTTTTTTTGATTGTGTTATTGTCTGGATTTAGGAAGAGAAAATGTTGTTCCTGTTATTATTATTATTATTAATATTTCTAAATTGCCTTCTTATTCTGAGTTGTACAGAAATGCTGGAATGGTGACCTGAATTTAAAGTAAGCTTGTAAACTTGCCCTGTGCACCTGGTACCCAGTGTAATTAGCAGATGTATCCAAAGGGAACCACAGCGCAGGTTCAGGAACCACAGTACAATATTCTTGGAACCACAGAGCAGGTTCTGGAACCACAGTAGTGTTTTTGGAACCACAGTGCAGGTTCTGGAATGACAATACAGTGTTCTGCAGGATCAGGAACCACAGTATAGTGTTCTTGGAACCACAGTGCAGGTTCTGGATTTTTTATCCCCTAGACATCGAACCCCCCAAGATCAAGTGTCCCAGCATCAGGGACAAGACGGCAGATCCAGGGAAGCTGACCGTGCGGGTGACGTGGGACACGCCGGAGGGGAAGGACACGGCCGATGGCATCCTGACGGAGTCAGTCTGTCCCTGCTACGCCGCCTCTCGCCACATCCACAGAGTCAGCGTATCTCTGTAGTGCCTCGGCCTGACAGGTCCTCTTCTGTCCCCCCCACCCCCAGCGTGATTCTGAAAGGAAATCCACCTGGCACCCACTTCCCCGAGGGGGACCACAAGATGTCGTATTCGGTGTACGACCGCGCGGGAAACAAGGCCTCCTGCAAATTCTCAGTGCGGGTTCGAGGTCAGTGACGCCTGTAAACATTTTTGCATGTTCTTTGGGGCTTCACCGCTTCTATGACTACCTGCCGACCCTCACGACTGCAAGGAAGGTAAACGTGGAGCTGTTTTTCCAGACTTTATGTGAGCGGTGGATTAGCTTACGTCTGACGTTACGTAATTCAGGCAGCAGGGCCTCCGAAGCCACGTGCTGCCTAAAGGAGGAAAAAACAGGCTGGTAATACTGACCCCAGGTCGCTCTGGATGATAGAGGGCTTGGGAGATGGAAGGGCATATGTCAATGTAAAAAAATACATTCTGTAACCACAAAGAAAGTGAGACAGGTGCTGGGGAAGGTAATAAATGTAGGGTTTGTACAATATAGTCAAGGCTTCAGAGGGACACAAATCACAGCACCACCGGCTTTTAGAAGTCGCTGGAAATTGATTGATGAAACGGACAGAATGGAACTGGGTTGTTTTATTCTCTGTGACACAAAAGGGGGATGGTGGGGG
>JAODJX010000081.1:1499929-1510391 GCA_026776945.1 Isichthys henryi
TGGCTGATTACATACTGGGGGGGGGGGAGGGTGATACAAGCCATTGGTCACTCAAATAACACCTGAGAGCAAGCTCCAGCTGTGAATGGCTGATTACATACTGGGGGGGGGAGGGTGATACAAGCCATTGGTCACTCAAATAACACCTGAGAGCAAGCTCCAGCTGGGAGTGGCCGATTGCACACTGGGGGCGGGGCTTGAAAGTCACCCTCCTACACAACCTACACTACCATGCTTTGCCTGACTATTGAGGGCCCCCATCTTTCACACATCCACAAAATGGCTCATCTATGCCTCAGCTGGCTTTTGTCATAGCTTCTCTTTCTGCACATAGTCACCCCCCCCCCCAGTGCGGGCAAGTGGGGACCAGAAACCACAAAGTTTAAGTCCCACTTGAAGGATCCCTGCCAGACGCCATTCCTTGTGAAAATGTGTCAGGAGTGTGTAGCTGTGAATTCATATTCAGGGGTTCTGCTCTTCACTCCTGTGCTAACACTTAGAGATGAGATAGTGTCCCAGTCACCTGCGCCAACGCTGTAATGAGTGACAGGTTCCTGCGGGGAGACTCTCTGCCTGGCTGCTCTAGGAGATGTTGGCGCCAGGTGACATATTCATAGGTCCCTGCTGTTTTTATATCTTGGATTCCCTCCGCAAAAGGAGACTCTAACTGCCTCTCATGTGATGCGACGGGGGATCTTGACAAGAGCCGGGGAGCCTCGTCGCGTATTTGTCCGCTAACCTTCAGGGTCTCGTTGAACACCGGATCGGTGGTATTGGTCCGGATGCTGGATTTCCTCTTGTTCTGGCGGGACTTATCCGGCAGCAGGTACGTCTTGACATAGCTTGTGGGGGCAAAAAGAGAGACACCATCATCATCAAGTCCGTCATTCTTAATAGCTCTCGTATGCGTATGCGTATTTAAACATGTTATAGCATATGGGTGAAGGGTGGTGTATTGGTTATAGACATTGACTTTTCTGTGCAGTGGTTAATGTGAGATGCTAAGCCACGCCCCCTCTCTCACGGATCAGTGCGCTGCTTCCTCTCGTCACCGATGGCCAGGTTGCGACATTCCTTCACCAGCACGTTGAGTGCTCCAGTCTTGTAGCTGTAGGAGATGTTCAGCAGTATCTCGCCACTGATGATGGTGTGGTCATAGTCCCCGGTGTCGCTGTAAACACTCATCATGCTGTTGAGGCTGCTCTGTGGGCCCAGGCAGAAGGAGAGGGAAGCTCAGAGCAGATAAGGCTGGAAGCGGACTGTTCCGGAAGCGAGGGAGGCCTGCATCTTGTGTGCAGTATTGTCCGGGCAGGTTAGGAGGACTCGTGTTCATTGAGACAGAGCTGAAACCTGTTACAGACTACGTGCTAATAATCTGCATTTAGGAGGCAAACTAGACGGTTATGTAAATTAGATACAGCCAGTTATGTAAATTAATAAACAAGAAATATTCAAGAGGACACTTATTAGTGCTGACACATGATTCAATGGGATGGGAAGAGGAGAGGGGGAAGCTTCTGTTACTAAAGCCTGCATTACTAATTGGTAATCTGTATCACCAAAGCCTCTAATTATTTTACATAAAGAGATGATGACTGAACAAGTAAAAGCTGACAGGAAGAAGAAAAGAAAGGGGGATATAAGGGACGACAGAGAGAGCGGTGAGACGGAGAAGCAGAGAGAGAACAGAGCACTCACGGTTTCAGCGTCTGAGTCCGGAACATTCAGATGGGACCATTTCCTCTCTGAGCCCGGTGGAGTGGACTGAGACCCAGATTGGGGGGAGAGGAGGAAGAGGAAGAGGGACGTAGCGGTCGGAAACAGAAGGTTGGTGAAGAAATGCAAAAGAAACAGTCAAGAGTAGTAACCACGGCGATAGACGTCCCCGAGGAACAGGCAGGAGAGAGTAGCTTTGAAAAGAGGTCGTAAATATCCACTTTGAGATATATTACTGTAGGTATCAATCACTGCCTGGTTTGACCCAATTATGACAAAGTAACTGATATGAACATGAGAGCATGGAAAGGTCCGACGTCTTCCGGAGCAGCGGGGCTGACATTCACGTCAACCTCAACTAGCCTAGATGAGCAGGAATCTGTCAAGCGGGAAATATTACAGTAACTGTAAAGATTCAACTGATGCAGAGTCAGGTGATTAAAATACGGACCTAAAGCAGCACATTTCTTGAGTTTCTAGATCGGGGGTGGGCAGTCCGATCCAAAAGGGTGTATCTGCAGGTTTTGGCTGCAGCTCCCTAATGAGATTACTAATTAGAGAACTGATTGGCTGAAGAGTCCTCACACCTGACCTAAAGGTTTTCCTAAAAACCTGCATATACACCGGCCCTGTGCAGATATGGTTGCCCACCCCTGCTCTAGATGATATTTCGGTGCATTTAAGCTCAGCAGTTTCCCAAAAGACAACAAGGAATCCAGGGAATAAGTCACTTAATGATGTGGGTGTACATTGAGTTTAGTCGTGTTTCATCCCTCACCATAAATCTCAGAGACACATGATTGGATTAGTCTACCAGCAACCCACAGGGGAACCACAGGGGAAAATGGCAAATGACAGAGAGAGTGCAAGTTAATCTCCATCCTCTCAATTCTCAGGGAAATGAGGGCGGCCCAACCGTCCAATTAATCACGTCAGCTGCGATATTGTTAATATCCCCCTGACAGATGCTCACCGCGACATCAAAGACTTGTTCTTTGTCATAAGGCTGGAGAAGTTTCAGCTGCCGGAATACAGCTCAGCGGGGCACACAAAACTTACGCTACGGTCGTCTGCCTTCATGTGACAGATGACAATGTGTCAGGAACAAAACACTGGCATTTCGTATTAAGTTGTCAACACTGCAGTGAGACATAGATGGGAACTTTTATTTTGATATGGGTGCTTACAGTAGACAGGGCACTGCTCATGTGCCTGTGGGTCGCCAGGTTGTACTCGGACATCAGGGCGTCGATGTTTTCCTCCCTCTCATCATAGTCCTGAGAAATATACAATTCAGTTACATGGGGGGGGGGGTTATGCAATAGTCCTGTTATCCATAGAATCCAGCATGGTCTAATTTGGAGTAATGCTGAAATTATCACACACATACAACCAAACTGGGTATTCCATGAAACATTGTAATGGAACATTTTATTTCTTAGATGAGCCAGTGTCATCAAAGAGATTAAAACATTTCAAAGCCATGAAAACATCTGAAATATGTCTCCAAAAATGGCAGAAAAATGCTCTTTAGACTGGATCCTTATCAAACAAATGTGCGGGTTCAGTTTCTAATGCGAAATATTTTCTGCATATAGACCACAAAGCAGAAGCTGATATTTGTCAAGGTTTAAGACATATACATTCATTATTGTGAGGTTTACTGGGCGTGTTCAATATCCCGTCCGCACAGAGCATGGGATTGTGGGTAGGTCACTTACAGGATCGTTCAGCTCCCCGGGAACAGAGCGGCTCCGCAGACTCAGGGAATCTCCACCAAACTCTGCAGAAGGACCAGTGAGGTCCACCTCAGATCGGCTGCGATCTGAACCATGCCAGGGTTGGGGGTGGACATGAGAGAGGGGGAGAGAGAGAGAAGCAGAGAGAGAGAGGAGACGGGGGGGGGTTACTCTCAAGTCGACATCAGCACATGCAAATGATGTGAAGAAAATTTAAATTATTAATTTAAGTTATGCATTTTGCAGACATTTCTCTCTTACTCCAATGGGAAGCAAAAATATATATTTAACCATGGTGTGCAACCAATCGGAGACTGACACTGTATCACAATGCCATCCACTGTGCTGTGCTCTACTCTGCGTGCCGTGGATGTCGCAGAATACCTGAGGAGAGTGAGGCTCTGGACACGGAGATGCTGGGGGCTGTCGACTCGGCCCTGGGCTGCCTGGCAGCCATCTTGTCTGGGACGCTCTCGCTGGCGTGGAAGCTGGCCACGCTCTCAGCACCGTCCGGCTGAGGGAGAAGCACCCAGCAATGAAGCAGAAAACTCTGTATCCCACAAGCCCTTGGCTCACGGCCTGGGCTGATCTAAATATGGTGGTTTGATGACTGACTGTTGATGACTAGACTAAACAGAGGTTCTTATTCATGTGCAGTGGGTCACGTGACCTCGTAATGCTCTCCATTGCACTTACACATTACATACAGTGTTCAGGGTTTCTTGAGAAAGGGTTACTATTCTGAGAGAGGCATGGGCTTTACCTGTCTGCTGGCTCCAGAGGCAGTGCTGCGGTTGCTGGGGCTGGGAGACCTGCCGATGGCCCGGAGCCGCAGGTTGTTGGGTATTGCTGGCAATCCGGTGGACTCCACAGCCATGATGCCCCCCCTGCTGGTGGGTGGTGATAAAATCATGTTAGCATGGGTAAAAAAATGCCCAAGTATCTCACAGGATAAGGGTGCATCAGGCTCTTTCTTTCGGGCCTCACTGTTGCGAGCGGGGTGTGGAGCGGGCGCTGTGCACACTGGGGGCGTTCAGGTCTGGGTTCGAGCCCGTGCTCTTGGAGTCCTCAGCCTGATCAGACCCCACCTCTGCCTTCAGTACTCCCCGGCCATTCCTCTTATCTAGGGTCATCCTGCACAGTTATAATTGGATATTACTGCATCCACTGGACCCTTATGGAAAAGCAATTAATACTGACACATCGAAGGGCCTTAACCACACCGCCACCTAGTGGCTGTGTTTCTACTGCCTTCTCTAGTCATAAAGTTACTCATAACTAAAGATGAATTAATGAAACTCCACATATGTGCCAGTCAGCAAAGCCTCCTTTAGAAGCAACGTCTGGTCCCACGACCCAGCACCCCTTTCTGGCCTCACCCCTGCCTTGCGCTTTTCAGGGCATTCCGCTGGGCTTGTCTGCCCGACATCGGCGTGTCTGGTCTGTCTTCCAGCCTCAAATCAGGCTGCGACTTTGCGTGGTCCACCTTTTGGTCTGCTACAAAACGGGAAAACAGTCTCAGACAAAGTAAAAAAAAAAAACAAAAAACACTCGATATCCAATTTGTTCATAGTGGCTCCCGGAGGGGGTACCCAGCTCAGCAGGAAGAACGGCACGAAGCAGTAGCTATTAGCTTCCTGTGTGGGCTGCCTCAGTCTCTGCAAACTCTTAATTAGGCTTCCAAAACTCTCTGGCTGGCTATCTAAGACATTTGCAGTCATTCTACACATCCTGTTCCTTTGCCGGTGCCTGTCAGTGAAAACACAAACCTAGCAAACGACCTCACAAGAAAAGACTAAAGAGCGTCATTCCTGCCCCCCCACTGTAACCCCCCGCCCCCCCCCAATCAGGTAATAAAGTCATACAACCTGTACACAACCCACAGGCTCGAAGACACACGGAGGGGAAGGTGGAGTTTCCAAAAAATCCTGCAGCGAACACTTGGCATGTTCTTAGCTTAAATTAGCATCTTGCTAATTTTACACTTTTCGCTACCTCCCCCTTTTCTGTTTATATCTGAAAGTGCTGTCTGGCCACTGACTGCTAGCTGGTTGGATTTCTGGGATGTCTGCCGCATGTTTCTGTCTCATGCACCACAGGGAAGGGGAATCCCAGCACGTAGAAACCCCCCCCAACCGGACCTCCACCCCCTCATCAGGACCTCTTTGGAAGAGCAGGCTGGTTATATTTAACAGCCTAGGCTGAATGTTCTAACAACCATTCCGCCAAGCCGGCTAATGCGTGTCTTGTGTCCAATATGCCTCTTTTTAATGAGAACAGAATGTTTCTGGTGTGAAAACGAGGTGCGGGCCTCGTCGAAGGCCAAGGGAGCTCGGCTTGTAAAAGAAACAGACAACAATGAATGAGAATGTGCCCAGAGAACTAAGGAGGATGAACAGATTTCATTTCCTATCCTTGTTTTTCAACACAGAGACTGAGAACGTCCCTTTATTAAGTTTGCTACTGGTTTATTGCCTCTGTAATTTATCCAAAGACTCGAGCATCTCTTGACCCTCACCATGTAGCTAGATGGATGTTACTTATGGAGTAAACAGAGATTAGCCAGCCTCCTTAATGTATATGGCTTACATATTTCAAGACCTGTTTGTTCTGTTTATCAGTTTCTGACAACTATTTCCTTGACAGGGAGGATTGTGGAAAGGTTTACAGCTCACCTGGAGGACTGCTGAGGATGGTCTGCTTCACCACGTCACTGCTCAGGACGTTGCCATGCGAGAAGCGCTTGGCTCGCTCCTCCAGGAACCACTCGCCCGTCACCACCTTCAGCTCCCTGCCGACGAGAGGGAAGACGGTGCCAACGGTCAGACTGAAGCTGCGATTCACAAGCGTAAACAAAGGCGGTTCAGTGGTCTGCAGGTTTTTCAGGAGCCACCTCGAAACTTTATTGTTGGTACCCAGCAACCTTAAAGGTCCCCAAGGGGGCGCTGTTGGGGGAGGGGGGGGTGGTACTCACAGGATCTTGGCACATACGGTACAGCGCCACCTGCCTTTGGCCAGTGGCATGCGGCAGGAGCTGCACACGCGTTGCTGGCAGTCCTCACACACCTCGCCCCGCTCGAACACCAGGCCCAGCGATCGCTGGCAGCGCATGCACTGCCGCTCGCCTTCCTCCTGGTGGCGCCGGCGGCCCTTGCGCTTCATCTCTAACAGCTCATTCTTCAGTTTCCTGGGATGGGCAGAGCTAGGTTAGCACTGGGCGGAGGGTCGTGACCCCTGACCGGAGAGGCAGACCAAGGCCTCACCTTATCCTCTTCTCCTCGAGTTTCCGTAGTTTCTCATCCTTCTGGAGGACCTTCAGAATGACCTCCCGCTCATTCTCCATAAGAAAGGACAGGTTGAGTTGATCTGTAGTTTTAGCCATATCTGTGATCGATAAGTCGAGTCTGTGACTGATGTGCCTCCCAGTTGCCGTGGGAGACAGCGAGTTCTGGCCGGGTGCGGACAGGGAGATGTTGTTGCCTTCAAACTCAAGCCGCTCGCCCTCCTGCCGGATCGCTTCAGGTGTTTCTGCGGATGTGGTGCCCAGTCGGGTACTCCATGGTGACGTACGCTATTACGGTGTCCGCTGGGCTGGCAGGGAGCTGGCAGCCTCGTCCACTCGCCCGATCTCCCGCACGTATCCCAGCATGACACCAGTTTCCCTGTCTGTGAGGAACAGCCCAGACATCAAAGTCACCGTCCATTCTGCTCCTGGCCAAAAGAAATTAACATCTACTAACAGGTTAGCAGGAGATAAAAAATAGATTGAGTCTAATTAATCCATATATCATGATTAGCCCTTGATTAATTCTTAATTAATCTTGAAAAATAATGTTTTGAGCCATGATTTTTTTCCGCCTCTCTTGGGCTTAATAATCCGTTAGTCATTGAGAGCCCTGCAGCAGCAGTCCATCCATCCATCGCAGTAATGACTCTTCCTGAGGACGGCATTTTGAATTCAGCACTTTAAATGTCACTCTGCCTCCCCCATTTTCACGGAGAAGGTTGGTGGGTGAATGTTAACAAGCTCGTTAATGAGTAGCATCAGAATATTCCAGAGTGTTCCGTGCGACGCGCGTGCCCTCCCTGCACCCCTCGTCCATCCATGGCGTGACGGAAAAATAGCCAGGGCTCATTCTCACGTGGCAAAGCTGTCACATGCAGTGGCATCGAACGGTGGCTGAACCGCTGTCCCCGCAAGCAGGGCACTGTCCCAGAATCCACCTGGCATTGACGAATTCGCAGTCAGACACTGGACCACGACTACTGGAATTGATTAACCCGAATGGGTGACCGACTGTAAACGTCATGTAATCGCTCTGAGCATTTTAGATTTCTCTAGTCGTCAATCAAGAACAAAGTGACACATTTCTTTTCATACATTAAAAAAAAATCTAAAATTGAATGCAACACATCACACACAAATTATCCACCTTGATGAAGACTTTTGCACAGCTATATACTAACATAAAAAAAAAACATAAAAATGGAATTTGTGGCTTTTTCATGACCTCTGTGGCGAGAGGTTTTACAGACTATGATTAGTCTTTCCTCATATGATTAAAAAAATGTACCAAACAAACAGCAGGTTCACGCCACCAGTCACAAAACAAACATCCCCCTGATTGGCTGGAAGCCCGCCCCAGTTATCCCAGCAGACTGCTATATGCTTTAATTAGCTCCTGAATGACACCTGAAACACCAGGTGCATTCGCTTACTGTCCAAATGATGGTTTAGATGAAGTAATTAAGGGCTGAGTTTGAGTAAAAACACTGCAGGCTGTGGGCCTCGACAGGCACCACGGGAAGCTCCTGATCAGAGCAGGTAGGTGGCAGGAAGTGAGGAGATGAGGGAGGGGTACACCTAAACCCCAGGCATCACCCGAGCTCAGTGCGCCCCCTAGGGACTGGTGTCAGGAGAAACAACCAGCAAGCGCAATTTAAAAAAAAATCAGGCCTGTCACGTTCACATGTGATAATTTGAAAGTCGGCAGTCGTTACCCTGTCTACGCAACATGACTTCCGAGTTCAGGCCCTGGCTTAATGCCGAAACAGCGTCAATACGCTTCCAAAGCAGGGCATAAAGAAGGAAATGCATTCTTAATCAGTGTTAATTGTTTTGCTTTTCATGTTGTATCGTCCTGCTGTTTTCCTTCGCTGCCTTTCTGGAGAACCACTTTATGCAAATGACAGCTCATTAAAAACTGTTTAGCTGAGGAACGGAAGTGGGTATATTAATTTTTAGTTCTTGCTGTACATCTTGAGATTAGTAGCACAGCGGTGACACATCTGTACTGGTGCTGGTATGCGTGTGGGTGCAGCGCCTGCGATGGCCTGGCCCTGTGAAACTGTCGGGGTCCTCAGCCGTTTTGTACTGGATAAACAGCATGAGAACTCGATACATTAAACGTGCGCTTTCCTGCACTGTAAACTTCCACAATGCATTCCTTATAGCTAAAATGCTGTCACGTCCTAAAGAATAGACCATCATTGCTGAAGTCCTTTCCCCTAACAAGGTGACACTTTGCATAGGCTGGTGTCTCCTAAGGTAGCATTTTCTAATTACCCCACTGAACGCCGAACAGATAGGTACATTTATTTCCTCAGGCCCAGTGGAATTGCAGAATTTTTCATTTCATTCTGTTTGTTTTGGCTTGTTTTGGCCACTCACTGCCACGTCACTGGGTATAAGAGCAGACTTTGATGTATTATGAGGTCGATCTGAACTCCATCCGTGAAACTGGAATGTACCGTCAGCGATCGCCCGCCCACGAACCCGGCGTGGGGTCTGTCACCGTAATGTGGCTCTGTGTGAAGGGCCAGTTGGAGGGCTCGCGTGTGTCAAGGGCAACCCTGTCATGCTGTGTCAGGCAGCGCGTTACGGCCCGTGAGTCACTGCTGTGTAAATATACCACACAGCAACTTCAGCTAACCAGAAGAACTACAATTACCAGGATGTAAATCTTATTTTCGTACTTTGCAATTGTGTATTGTTCAGAATTTGTCTTTTTCATTTCGATTATCACTCTTAATAGCAGTAATAAAATACATTTAAAAGTGTGAAGAATACAAATGTAATCTATAATACTATAATTATTATATTTTTATGTAAAAAGGCACTCCTCTATTTTTCTGAGAAAAAGATATTATATGTAACATTTCAGAATGAAATAAATAGGCTATAAACCTTCAAAAAGACTGAAAAACACACTGGACAGGTTTTAATTAAAGATACGAATCGATCGACCGATTCTGGAGCAAAATAACTGCCTCTGAAAAGCAGGGAACATGAGACGGAGGAAGATGGGCAGAATATCTCATACCTGATAGCTAAACGTGTGTAGAGCTCTGAGCTTCAGCAACAGAGGCGCTGGTCCATCCCAGACCGCCCGTGTGACACAGCAGAACGCGCCCGTGTGTTGGTGACGGACGGGCACCGCGAAGTCCCTCCTGGAACCCAGCCCCAGTCTGTATGGGCCTGGACAGGGGAGTGAACACTCTGAGAGTGTGCTCAGGAGTGCTCAGGCATGCTGCCCGTGGTGACAGGTCACATGACACACACAGGAATTACTTCACAGCCTGAGCAAGCCAGAGGGACACGGAATTAAGCATAACAAGAAGAAAATGATTGGATTATTGTGACAGCACAAAACAGAGAGGCTGGGAAACTGGTGATTATAAGTTATAAAATGTTTTTAAGTTACAGACAACAGAGGGATGTGAGGGATAGGAGAGGACCTACAATCGATCGTCTGACTCTAGGTCAAAGCTGCTGAACAGTTTGCGGCCCGATTTCCAAAATTACAAACTCAATTACGGAATCTAATCTGAAGAAACACAGGCCCCCCAACCATAACCTTCTGTATCCAGGGACCCCTATAAAATGCACACCCCCCCCCACCCCCAAGAATCTGCCCCTACCTCACCCCTGGCCACAGCATTTGGTGAAATGCAGATTACAGACTTTGCCCGTGTTACCGTGGAAACACTTGGCCCATTACACTTAG
>JAODJX010000081.1:1590343-1601235 GCA_026776945.1 Isichthys henryi
ACAGGAGGCAGGGGGGATAACTCACCTAAACACAGGAGGCAGGGGGGATAACTCAACTAAACACAGGAGGCAGGGTGGATAACTGACCTAAAGAGCGGCGGCAGGGCTGATAAATAAGCTAAAGGGGGGAGGCGGGGGGGAGAGTAGAGGCCCCAAATGAGCATGTACAGTTCCTTGGGCAGCACGTGCATGTAACTTGGGGTACATGCCAGCCTGTGGTTGTGAACCCATTTGAAGGTCATGGGTGCCACTGGGAGATGGCATAGAGGCGCTCTGGAGCATGGCCAAAGACCAGAGATGTCTGTACAGCAACCGATGAGATTTTCAGGTCCAAGGGCAGTTTGTCAGGGAAAAGCAGAGAGCATCCTAGTACATACATCACAGCTGCATCCAGTCAACTTCAGAAGAGTAAAGATAGTGCTTCTAGCATCCTAAGCACCAGGAGCAGGCAGATAGGATGATGGGTCAAAGCAAGGTCAGAAAGCAGAGTTTAGTGCCCCTCCTGCGTGGCCAAAGGCTTCTCCCATCTTCCCCAAGTCACTGGACCCACCATCTCTGTTTTCCCAGCCTCAGCTCATGGGGAAGCGTAGAGGAACATGTGGTATAAATGAGATCCAGACTTTGCAAAGTAGGCCTGGCCTCCCCCAGCTCTGACCCGCCCAAAAGGGGAGAAGTGTGTTCATCCACTGGGGGAAGAGAGTCGCGAACAGGCTGATTTGTTAATGGTGGATACCACTATTATTCTCTCAGTAGCAGTTAAGAGCTGATTTTCTGTGTAATACTGAGAGCTACTGTAATTAGGCAAGTTTAGTGGTTCACATACCATGAAGACACACAGAAAATTACACACGAGACGTGATTTATTAAATAAACACATTCATCTATCACCGAGTTCCACTCAAGTTCCAAAGGAAGCGTTTAACTACAGAGCCCATCGAACACCATATATTACACAGTGCTCTCATACACAAAAAATCAACAGTGAAACAGTTGTATGATGTTGCAATTCGTTTAAAAATGGTGCTTTCATATATTTTCTTTCGAAAATAATTATAGACAAATTATACTATAAAAATATACTACACCATAGCTCATTTATTTTTATGTAAGGATATAAGAAGCCAAATTTATCAACCCATTAAGATCAAGCTCTATAATTAAAGGTACATTAATACAGAGCTGAGATTAATGTTCAAGAACACACTGTGACTCTTCCATTCTTAAACATGGTTATGATAGAAGTAACCCTAGTAGTAGCTAATTCAGGTATCCCCTATTTTTGATTGCCAATCTTTTGCCCCCTCGAACCCATTGGTCCCAGAACGAAAGTCCTTGATTGCTTGATTGATTTCTTCTTCTGTATTCATAACAAAAGGACCTTAAAGAAACCAAAAGAAAATCCACGTTGGTTAGCTCCTGTAACCAGACCAGCTTTAAAGCTTATCAGGAACAATTATGGGTATACAGTTTTAATTCAAATTGTAGACAGCAGTTTAATACAATACAAACGGCACCCACCCCTTCTCCCAAGTAAAAATGAAAGCTACTCTACCACGTTGGACAACGGGTTCATTGATTGGTTCTCCAGCAATCAGCACAAAGTGGCAAAGTTCAGATCCCTAAAATATTAAAAGTGGAAAAAAATGGAAATTTACTCAAAACAGCCCAACAAGGCTGTGCAGTGGAGAAAATGAAACGTAATAAAGCTTAATGCAATAAAATTAAACTTTGGTCGCCATTATGCTGTGTGCTGCACTTGTACCTTATTTTCAACGACAACACAGTCACCATCATCCAACACCACTGTGTGATGTGGGTCTATTTTCCTCTGGTCCATATCAGGACCTTCAAAGGAAACATGGGAAAACTCAAGTTAAACAAACTCATGTTATTCTCTGCCTCAGGGATGTTCAGTTGGACCAGGAAGGCTATAGAGCGGCGTCAGCTGCTAATGAGAGGACGTATAACATTGAGAGGCCCTCTTTGCTTTCTAACTTCAAAGCCATGCAATCGGGACATGGTGAGATATTTCCTATTTACTTGATTATTATTGTTTTCTTTTATGACTTGTACACCTTATGGGGGGTCAGCTAGTGGGATGGTTCATATTATGCTTACTCACCAACATGGAGGCATCCAGAAAGAGTGTAGATGAATGATGTCCATCCTAGAAAAAAAAAATGTAAATAAATGAACCAATTAACATGCTGGGAAATTCTCCAAAAATAAGTTTTTGACCAAAAAAAGCAACACAGTGTCTGAATTTGATTTGTATTACTTTCTTTGACTTTAAAGCTCTCTGATTGTCTGAAGACCAACTGATTGATTTTGAACTTCTATTGGTACAAAATTCAGATTTTGGAATTTTTTTTCTTTATCATGTCATATCAAACCCACTTATCAAATCTATTGACCCAATTTAAACATATGATGTCAAATCCTAACCATCTAGGACACAATTCAGCATTTCACAAGTAACTGACACTTCCCAAAACGCAACATTAATTCCGTTAATCGTTACAGGCCCCATGGCAGCACTGGTAACGGGATCCCTGTGACCGACAGCGTGCTCTTGCACTCGAGAACAAAGGGCTTTTGACAGAACCGTGACTGCGGGGCACCCCGTGAGAGGTCAGAGGTGACGTCCGGTTTTCAGAAAAGCTGGGGTTATGCTAAGGGACAGATTCTGAGCTTCTGCTGGGAGTCCAGGAATGCTTGCAAACCTTGTTGGTAGATTCGGAAACTGAAGGCAGATTTGGAGCACTTTATAATCAGCATAAAATGTGGATCTCATTTCAACAGAATTCAAATGTGTGCTGCAGATTTCAGTCTGCCTGTTTACAGAAATTAGGTACCATGATACATGATACTGCAGCACTTTAAAACATGTGGCCTTTTATTATTCATAATCCTTCCCTTGATGACATGTTTACTTCAGCTGCTTGTGGGAGGTTTAGTACTTTATTCAGGGAGAAAGCTTAAGGACCCAGAAGATGTCTTCACGGCAGCAATGTTCAGGTTACAGATTTCATGTCCTTGACCACTGCAATACTCAGTTAAGTGATATCATTCGGACCAAAGAGGATGCAAAACAGATACTAATGTTGAGGAGTAATTTCCGTTATAGTTAATTTGTAAGGTATCATTTAACACATTTTTAATTTTTTTAAAAAGTTGACTCCGCTCTCACCTAATGGCACAGCTTGAGTGAGCTTTGCGCCAGAATCCAGTTTAAAGTCAAGATAAGTTGTCGGGGTTCTTGTGTAGACTTTGGACTATAAGAAAGGAAAAAGAGAACTTTGGACAGGGTTCTGAAGAAATAAACACAGACATTAGGTATTGCATGATATTATCCAAATGAACTTCATTGCTTCCAGTGTCCAATTCTTGCTTTGCTCTCTAAGTAATACGGCAAGGAATTTCCAAGAGGTTACCATAGTTTAACGTTCGTGAGTAAAAATGTAAACAGAAAACAAAATAGGACTGAATACTGTAAATTCAAACGCAGAAAAGCCCACTTCATTATTTCCACCGAAGTTAAAGGTTCTGTGCCAGAGTTTTTAATTTTGACCATTTTCTCAGTGAGGCACAAAGTCATTAGTCTGCATACTATGGAGTTTTACAGCTGCTTAGGGACAGGCAAAGGTGCCATTCAAACACTGCAAATAATAAAGAGTGTTACTCTTAAGAACTAATCCAATAATCTAAACAGTCCCCTCATTGAAGCATTTATGAGAGTGTGGATGGCTCTGCCCTTCGAATCTCACTAACAAGCAGCCGCAAAAACCCTCCAACAGTACTACTGGCTGTGTGAAATCTGATCCCAGGCTAAATTACAGCCAGTACATGTGAGCGCACAGCCATGCTGACGGCCTTTTGGTGCTATGGCGACGTCGGGGGATTACAGCAGTCACGCCTCCAGGGCCCCGACATGGAAATCCCACCACCACAGTCCCTGGGAAAGGGGAAGCAGGGTGTCTGGCCTGCATTAACCCTGGCAATTGTATTAAACTTCTGCCCCACACAAGCCCAACAGGAACACGCATTAGCATTTAAACCATTAAAAGCACATTTCCACATAAATCTGTTTCCCATTTCCTGGCCGGGCTCTGGGCAGACTGGAGCGAGGACACTACTGTGATTTCAATTAACGTGGACGATTTCAGATAATAGATCATAGGCCCCAACTCTGCCGTTACACCGCAGAGGAGCGTTAAGAGGGCAGCCAGGTTTTTAAATTCAACAGCATAAATCACGATTGGTGCTTGTTGCTCACACTGGATGCCAACTGCAAAGAAATCTCAAATTATTTATACTCCACTGGCTCTCTACTCTCCTCTTGATTGCAGAAAGGTAGTTTTATTATGCTGAATGGGCCCCGCATCCAAATGGCAACTCATAAGCCCAGAGCATGATCAGACATTTGCAGTCATGCTCTTAAGTAAGCAATCTTTAATAACCTCACTAAAAGTCCAGATATAACTATATAGAGTACAGGAGAAATGTGTCAAATTCAATGCTTAATTTCACTTTGATCAAGTACTGAATAACAAAAGACAAGTTTAACAATCCAAAAAGTTCCAAGCCTGTGCTTGTTGTAAAATGCAAAATTATAACTTTTATTAAAAAAGAAATTATGTGAAGGAGGAAGTTTCTCCAATTAACACAGGATCTCAGCCTTGCCAGTGTTTCAACTCCTCATTTTGAAGCAACCTTCCATTTTGTCTAAAGGAATTGCCTACTTATTTCTGTAAGTGGCATTTGGTGGTGAAAAGATCACCAATCGGCCAATTCACAGTCTCAGCTAAAACAAATCAAGACCTTTTTTTACAATATAGGCCTACAGGCTGGAGATGCAGATCATTTCTTAGTGTATGTAGTTGATACAGCTTCTACATTTACATGACGTTCTTGTGCAATGAAGCATCTTAAGCATACAGAGCCCTATCTTCTCTTCCCATCTCGCACTCATTTATGATGAGACGTTTTGTACTTCCCCATCACCATATGGGAAGACGGACTTATATAATTATGAGGCCTCACTTTGACTCCCAGTCCCTCCCCAGAGATGACGGCCACGGTAACTCCTCCCTGGCTGGGCTTGGGCACATCCTTGCTCTTAATCTCCTGGTACTGTGGCTCCACCATCTTGTCAGCTGCTCTGAGGTTCACCCACAGCTGGAGACCATGGATGGGCTCGTCGGACACGGGCATCTCCGCATGGACCACCCCACGGCCCGCTGTCATCCACTACCCACACGGACAGACCCTCGCATTACCGCCGGGCATCCATCGACCATCAACTGACCGCCAAACACCATGTGACCACCGCACATCTCATGGTTGTTGACAGTCAAACTCAACTCAACATCACATTTCAGTTGAAGGTCTTCATTTATTACTTTACGGAAAATGAAAATATGATCTGCTGGCACTTCAAGACCTCTTCTCAGTAGAGGTGCTACCTGTCATACTTTACCGGAGCATCCCATACTGTAAAATAAAATGCAATTTTTCCAGTATCTTTGGGCCCCGCCCTTCCTTTACCTGTTTGACAGATTTTATCATCCTTCAAAATGGCTCCCTTATTTCAAAGTGGTAAATGATTAGACAGAATTCCTAGTCTTCCACTACGGAAAATGCAATCGCCACCGTTATTTTCACAGTTAGACGATTAGCTCTGGTGCTGCTAATTTTTAATACTGATGAAGTTTAAATGTCGGCCAAGATACTGGTATCTTGGTTTTTTAACAAATATCAGGTGATACCGGTATGTGAACTGATATATCATGCATGTTTACAGAGAGCCTGTCTTGTTAGATGGCACTCCTTAATGAAGCCGTTTTGTTTGAGATACCAAAGACGACGATCTTTGTTTTTAGTGTGAGCAATTCTGTTGTGTACCACGGAAATAAGACTACTGACCGGTTAATTATACATATTTGAGTGAATCACCTGCAGGTCCCCAGGGCCGAGTCTCCCACTGTGTCCACAGTTATCCTCATGAGCAGAAACGCCTTGTAAGAGGTAGGTCACCTAAACAAGGTCACCGTGGAGACCATTAGAAGCACAGCCACGAAGGGGGAAACTGCTGTTACGGAAGATCTTCACATTTCCACGATGACAGTGTAAAACATTTGCATGTTCATGTTGATAACAGCCAGCTTTTAAACATTTAAGTGTTATGTTTCATAGAGCGATCCCCACACAAAAATCCCAGAAAACACAATAGTTTAGTTGTTTGTTTAAAATATGCTGCCCCAAAAACGACGTGAACAGGCTGAAGGGTTTGTGCCAGGCTGGAGACTTGACTGGATAGACACTTACGGTTTCAAATCCCCGGTGAGGGTGGTCAGGAAACCCAGCCGGCTTGCTGACTTTAAACTCGTCTAGCATCAAAAACGGATCTAAGTTCCTCAGCTGTAACCAGAGAGAACGGTGACTAATCAAAGAGGAACCATCCAGGAAAAAGGTGACATCTTTATATAACACGGCAGTCGCAGTGAATCTGCCACGCGAAGTATATCCTGCAGAGCAGGGTACGTTTCGATAGGGGGCGCCTGTGATCCAGGGCAGAAGCGCTCACCTCCTTTCGGCCGATGCTCCGGCGGACGCGGGCCCCGACGCCCTCCTCCTGCTCCACACTTAGCATAGTCTTCACGACTCTTCTTACTCTCATGGCGCGCAAACTTTTGAAATCTGCCTTATCTAGTGAACATGCAGTTTAAAACATAGTACTGTATATCGTACGGAATTATAGCAAACGTGTTATGGTTAAACCGTGTACTGACTAACTCAAACTTGACAACGAAAATTGAAATGCAATTTAAAGTTTTTGTAAGGTAGCCATAGTTGTAACAAAAAGCAGTAGCGTCGCCATTTATTATTACGGATATTACCACGAACAAAACTGTTATGTTACTCTTACCTTAATGGTACCACTAAATATTAATAACAATCATTACAGCAGAAGGAATTTGGTTAAATAACTCACTGCCAAATTTGGTCCGGTCGGCTCTCTTAGTTATTAGGATTAATCGCTTGTTGCACGTACAAGTGCCAGGATGTGGGCAAACCGGATTGTCAGGTGAACCATACCTGTTCTATATGATCTCTCTGAGCTATTTAGGTTCCTCTGGACTTAGTTACGCTGCTGTAAACAAACAAAACGAAACGCAGTACGTCTGCAAGCTTCGCAAGTTCACATATATGAAATATTTAACATCGCATGTATGATTTATAGCCACATCGGGGAAATGCACAAACTACAGACTGCAGCGCTACATCAGTATCCTTGACATTGCGTGCATGTACTGTGATGTACGGTAGGTTGTTTCCTGATACGAAGATCGCTGTCCGTGCGACATTGCAGTCGTCGTGCGCCGAGTGTGCTATCTGCGCATGGGCGGAAATGGTCAGACACCAAATCACCAAGTCACAGTGAGGTGCGTGTTTTCAAAATAAGTTATTTTTAATGCACTACTTCATATGTGGTGGAGTTTGCAGGTCGGTCTTCTGTCTGGTGAGAGCAGAAGTAACGCATTACTGGCACCGATTTTACGGGCCTTTTGACAGTGCTAACAAAATCTTTCAGTTATGATTAAATAAACGTGTATAATAACAAGAATCGCAATTATTAACTTGTGTTTAATAAATCGCACTAGATGGGAGTGACCTAATATTAATTTTGGCAGGGTTTCTGAGAACGCTATTCTGACAATCGTTTGCCAAGTAATTTAGCTGAACATCTGGTTGTTTCTTGGTTTCTTTTTTTAATTAGAAAAGAACATTTTCCCTCTTGCCAAAGTCCCTGTAAAAACTGTTAAAAATCTTTGTTCTGTCTCATGACCTACTTTCTTCAACCATGATGCCCTTGAACAACTCAGGGTTGCTATGAAAATGCACTTTATTAATGAGAAATGGTGCTGGGGAAGCTGGAAAAAAAATCTTTTTTATTATTTAACTTTTTTTGTGATAAGTTTTAATCAAAAACATAAACAAAGGATGTGCACTAATGATGCATTTTTTTTCACTTCTGAAAAAGCTCCAGGAAAAATGAAATCACACCACTACAATCAAATTAAACCGACCACAGTAATGCGCTTTCTCACACTGCTGTGTGCCGATCGCGCAGCACTTGGAGTGCCGAATATTGTCTTGTCAGGTAAACTGGACACCCACAGTCCACCTGGAGATGGGAAAATGCACAGACATTCCAGACAGGATCTGAAACACAAGAAAGTAATTTGAAGACTGGAAGCAGGCAAGACCGTTATTTAGAAATAAGTGTTAATCTGTAAGCACGCAGTCCTGGTTTCTGAGCAGTTCGCAGCCAGTTGTCACACAAATCCTGTTGTCTGTCCAATGCTGTTGTTTAGGGATGTGGTTTCAGTAGCACCACATTGCGACTGAGACCAAGCATCGGAAAGTGAATTACTGAAGAACACAAAAACAAGACCCTTGATTCCATCCGTCCATGTCTTCTCTTCCTACTTGCCTCATCACAATCTTCAGTGGATTTAAATGTTCTCTACTCTTCTTGTCACATGGTGACGTGATGGTGTTGCGCGTTGGCTGAAGGTCTGTTTACAGGGGTCATTTTGGCTCAGAGGTCTGCGACAAAAGATGTGTTAATAAAAAGAGTCGAGGGATGTTTAAAGTGTAAAGTTCCCAGGTAGGGAAGCAAAAATGTGGACTGTCTGCCAGGGAGCCGTTTCGGGGTGTGGACTGACTGTGGGTACCTGAAGATTGGATTGGGAATCACTGACCTATGAGAACAATTTTACTGAAGATAAACAGGTAAACGAATGATTTCAAAATAATAACTGAAAACCCAAACAAAATCTATGCCCATTTTGGCAGCATATGCTCTATTCATTAAGGCCTTTAAACTGTACAAGCAGAGAATGCAAAGATAGAGTCTCTCCCTGTCAGAGAAACTGCACATTACAAAATCATTACCCTTTTAATGAAGTCCAGACAGGTTTACTCACAGCAAACCCGCCTTCAGATCTAGACTGAGCTATTCCCCTACACTCCAACCACAGTATCCATTCATACAACCAGCAAACTACGCTTGATATTTCCTTAACAGGTTTGCCCAATTTCCATTGTTAGAAGCTGACAAAACAGACAATCTATTACCACGTTATTGTGCATTCCGATACATTTTAATTGCATACGATACATTTTAATTGCATACCGATACATTTTAATTGCACACCGATACATTTTAATTGCACATAAATGTTCAATAAATCAGTCAGTTGTGAGAAACATAAATACCATATACACTCAACATATAACAATTTATTTACTGTATTTTATATATAGTTTGGCTGGGAATGACAATCTCAGGGATGACATGCTGTGGCTTTTGTTACAATTTTTTCCCCCTAAAAAAATAACAAGGCACTGTCAACCTTTGGATTTAAGGCTTTAACGTCATTTTAAATAGCAAGAACAGATGTTTTAAAGTGAAATTATTGGTAGAGGAAAGTTTAAATGTTAAGTGTCTGTGACTGGTACGCTGATCACAGTAACAGTCGGTTTATCTTGTGGAATATTAATCATTTAAATTTAGATGGATCTGAATTGTTCCCAAAAGCACAGGCCATGGCGTAGCAGGTAAGTCATTCAGGAAGAGATGTTGCATGGGAAGTAATTGTATGTTCTGAAACAAGATTCCCATTGCCCAAGCTCAGTTGATATATGCACGACAGTTATGTAAGATGATAAAAATCCAGTCATCAATCATTTAAACAGGAATTTGTTTTGTGGGGGGGGGGGCATGGCTCATGATTTTAGGTATTGATGAGTTCTGTGTATCTCTTGAGACACCCAAGAAGCCCCTGAAATAACAAATGGGCTTTATTGACACCCTTCTCCTGTGATTGTCACTACCCACAAAACATAAACTGCCAGTGCCATGGAAGGTGTGTGTGTGTGTGTCTGAGAGAGAGGTCATGACCCCGCCTTTCCGAACCCAGCGGATCCGGGTCAGCAGCTTACAAAGGCATTGTGCAACTGCAACAGGTTAACAGACCAGAATTCTGCATTCTGTTTGAATTATCAGTTGAATTCTGTCTGTTGTCATAATTCAGTTAATTTTGAAAGAAGTACAAATTCTCTTTAATTCAAAACCTTAAAAACCTCGCAATTTGTATGTTCACAATAATCACACATCCAACAATCTTTGTCATTTGCAAAACTCCCTTCCCATGTCATTATACCCCTCAATATAAATGTTTTTGTTCCTTACACTGTATTCAGTGCCGTAATACTGACGCCAAGTTGGGAAATTAGAACAATATGCAGTATGGTTCTTTTATTCATTAGTTTATTTTGGAAAAAAATATCGCTTCTAAGAACTACTCACTCAGGAAGAGTATTATACTGTCATTTGCTGACGGGCAGGTTGTTTCTGACAAGAACCAGAAGATTCTTTGTCTCAGAAATTTTTATTCATCTGAATTTCAAAGATTTACATAATTCATTTTCCTATTAGCCGTTAGCAATATGTCTATGAAACATATGTAACGTTGTTTATTATCCTGATACGTTTAATTAATCAAACAAGTGCTACAACACAATGAAAACACATAGTTTACAGGGGAAAGACTTCAAAGCGTGTGTTGGGTGAGATTATGCTTTGTTCTCAGTTATTGATTGGTTTAACCTGCAATACTGGTAATCTTGCCTGCCATAACTTTCAAACTGCAGTTCGTCATTAACAGCTTATGTATGTAAATCACCGGGGGGGGGGGGGGGGGGGGGGTTATGGGGTGGTCCGTGGGGTACGGAAAAAGAACGTGCAGTCCGGTTGGGCGAGAAATAAACAGGTTGGTAGGGGGGGTGGTTTGGTGGCCCGATAGTAAAGGGCCACGGGGGGC
>JAODJX010000081.1:1609687-1630484 GCA_026776945.1 Isichthys henryi
CCCAGGCGGAGACTCGAACCCGGGTCCCAGAGGTGTGAGGCAACAGTGCTAACCACTGCACCACCATGCCGCCCCTTGCCTGAAACAGGTAAAACGAAAAAGGTTTGTGATCTAGCATGGCAAAAAGCGGCCGACAACATCTCACATCGATGCTTGTTTCATCATCTAGGGCCTGTTTAGCAAACCAGGGATGGTGTATCTACTGCTAGCCGAAGGACAGCTCAAGTTCCAAATGTTACCGAGAGGTTAACCTTTATATAGAAGGACCCCTCACAGCTCTGATTAATGGCTACTGGTTCATATAGTACCTGAAGGTCTTACTATATGTGACACATCTTCTCCAGCAAACTGTAGAAGACAAGAGCTGGCAAAAAAAACAAATAATCACAGGAAGTCATTGCAAATGCAGTGTAGGCCGAGTGTCACAAAAACAGGCAGCCGCAGTATGTTGGACAGTGATAACTATTACCTTTGTGGTTGCTTCATCTATTTGGTGTTAGATTGTATAATGCGTAGGTTTTGCCTATTAAAGATTCACATAACATAGAGCTATAAGACGGTTGAATCAGTTATAATTGGTTAGCGTTAATTAAAGCCTTAGTTGAATACAATAGGATCCATTTGCTTTCGATGTAGCAGGTGCTTGTGTTTGGGTCCAAGTGGGAGGATTCAGACCATAATGGTGCTCTGGTGGTCACAGGTGTGTTGATGTGGGAGGTGTATACCCTGGGCAGACAGCCATACGAGTCCTACGACAACAAACAGGTGGCTGAGAAGGTCATGCAGGGTTGCAGGCTACACCGGCCCCAGCTGGCCAGCGAGGAGCTCCACCATCTGATCACCAGCTGCTGGTATCAGGTGAGGCTGCTTAGTGTAGACCAGCACCCAGAGGGTCAGTGTGGATGGACTTGTTCTCCTGGTAAGTTCAGTCACTGCAGTCATGCTTTTCTTTCAGAACCCAGAAGACAGGCCGCCCTTCCATCAGATCTTCGAGGATCTCCAAGCATTTCATGAGGACAGACAACGCATAGGCAGCGCTTGGGATGACAGCGATAAAATAACTGAAGTCCAAATCTTCCATGCAAAGCAGGAATTAAACTTGTGACAGTGTGGTATGAAGCGTCAGTCTCACAAGACAGTCAAGACATCCAAAGGCAACCCCCCTCTTCACACTTTTATAATAATTTTGCATCACTTATTTGCAGCACTTCTCAAGGTCAAGACTCTTAATGTTTATGGGTTTCAGGTATAGATTTTCCTTGGGAATAACGGTGGCGGTATTATAGGGGGGTGTCCGGGAGCCTTCAGCAGGGAAAGCTTTTTGCATGGATGAAATTGTATGTCGTAGTGGGGCCTATTCAGTATATATGCAAGACTGAAACCACTTACTTAGCACACAGTTCCAGAATCCAGCCCCGTTCCCCTGTATTTCCGTGAAACGCCATGCGGAGAGACGACTGAGTCATCTTCAATGTTCAACAAACCACAGGAGTCGAACTGCCACATGAATATGTGCTTCTGCTTCAGGGACGGAATTCTGATGCTACTTCTGTTTAACGTCATGTCCAGAGAACCAGTTTTTGAAGACGGCCACTGACAGGCAAATATGAGAATAAAATACTGACACATAAGGGAGACCCCCGACATTACCATCTGCCAAACGGGGGTGGGGGGATGTGTATGAAAATGTGGCACAAATTGCATTATTTTATTTTCGGATACGTGATGACTATGAGACTGCCGACTCCCCTCCTGGCAAATGCTTATCTAACCCCATCAGCTCTTCCCATCACGGATCTGTCTCCTACACTGCGTGAGCCATTAGTAGGCTCTTCCTAATCGTCCCTAACCTTAATCCTAAATAATTTCTGGTTAAAATTCAGGAACCGTTTTCCTAACTGCTACGATAATGCTACATATTTCAAAGTAAAATCGTTAAAAAAAAAAAAAAAAAATGTAAAAAGCAGAAGAAATCAATGCTGTGGTTTGTGGTAATTATGTGATGCACTATGGCAGTGATAAGATGGGAAAGTACCACGGAAAAGCTTGCCACTGACTACAGACCTACAAAGACCTCGCCCCTGACGGCTGTTTGCTGATTTTAACTGTGTTCTGTTATAGTGTCAGTGAATAAAAGAGTTACCCTGCAGTTCACAGGCACCGTTTCTACCTTCATTTAAAGGTATGTGTTTCTCCCTTCGTTTTATTTCAATATATAAAAGCCGTTTTACGTTTAAATCCATAGCATGATGGCCATAGGGGGACTGCGGACCTGCCGACCACAGGGTCAGAATGGCGATTTTCTGCTATGGGCATAAATAGTGTAATAAAGCTCTAATTTATTGATCATTTTGTTTCCTGAGCAGCACATGATATCTACACCTCACTGTTGTCATGCGTTGTAAGGGCTGAGTAATTGAAATACGTATCTCTACCCTGAATAATTAGGATGCCCGGGCAGCTTTCATAATTAAATATTTTTATAACCATCACTGGAAAGTTGTTGCGGTCACACATTTTTAGAAACATTTTGTTTAGCAGTACATCAAACAGTGGCACTTTTAATAAGCATTTGCTCTTCGATTTCGCGGGTGGGTTACAATTTTACGCACCACTTTTTACACTTACGGTGACCATGGGGCAGATAAAATAGACATTTTGCTGTACACCTGTGCTTTCTGCTGGAGCCATAAAACCTTGAAAATTTCTTTATATGCTAAATCCGGGCTGTTTGGTCGTTGTTCAAGGTCTTAATATGAAGCGTTTGCTGTATTACAAATACTTACAAAGGCATGATCAGCTTCGGAACATGGGAGTCTTTGTCAAATCACTGGCTGGGAGTATCTAATTACTCTGGGTTCCTCATTATATTACTGCCGTCCTCGTAATTGGTGGTAGACGACAGTCTTCATTTGACCAAACCTGAAGCTGGTTCTCACACAATTGCATATTTTGGTCCTTTCCAACCACCTGCACACCAGACCAGTAACCCAAAGGCTCCGTAATTGGCAAGCAGAATTAGACGTGCCAAAAACACACATTGGGTTTATGAACTAGACGGTCACCTGTTGAGAACCCAATGCCACCCACACTGTTGTTCATCCCTTGCCTTTCGAAAACTGATCCAAACAGGCCAGCATGGATTCCCAGGCAGAGATCTATCTTGAGAAGCAAACACACTTGTCCTTCTGCATGGAGATGATAAGGGAGGATGAGGCGAAGACTGTTTGTGAGGAGGATGTTGTCAGTGATGGTGGCTGCTTCGTACCGGGGGCTGAATGCGCTTCCATGGACGATGTGGCTGTGGCAAGGCCTAGCAACACCACTTTTAGTAAGTCCCCGTGACATATTTCGTCATTTTTAATTGTTGATATTATAATTATCATCATTCAGCGTGATCATTTTGTATCATTTTAGATAAGATGTTTTTTTGTAACGTCAGCAGGAATACATGATTTTAGCAATGAGAAGATGAAGGACAACATAGCAATACTGAATCTGAAACACGACAAGTATGTCAGGCGTTCCGGCAACGTGGCCTCCATGGATCCCAGTTCTGTCATTAAATCAGGTATCCGGTTTATCAGGGTTCGGGTTTGTTTGGGAAAACTTAAGTACAAACCCAGAAAACAAAGAGGCACACAGGTAAAACCGCCGTAAACTTAAGAATTTTGCAGGCTGCAAAATGACACTTAAAATTCAGATATTAGAGAATTATTACCTTAACGATCTGTTTCTTTAGGAGGGTGAGATCGATAAGGTGAAGGAGAACTTTAAGTCTTCGTGTTTTTCATAGTCACCTTAACTTCCTCTGTCTGCAGAATAGTTTAGATAAGTGTATAAATTTGCGCTGATCTGAATAATTTGGTCAGAATACAGGCTTATTCGTGACATTGTTCCTTCTTTGTCTTAGCAAGCATAACGATTTTCTACTACAAGACAACCCTTATTGAGGGGCCCTTCCGCGGGATCCCGGTGGTGCTTAATTTCACTGACACCGACTCCTTCCTGCGCTGCCAGAAGAGCGGCAACCGGGTGTCTGTCAGCGTCGAGGTACAGCGCCATCATTTACACGGGGTCAGCGGTGCTCTCGCAACGCTGTGCTGTGTGTTATAATTCCTAGGAATACCGTCGTATTTTATAAGTACGCATGTTACTGTGCGGTGGTGCTATTGTCAACGTAGCTTTATAAATCCTTTTACAGAAGTTTGAAAAGCAAAGGCTGCAGCGGTTCTCCAGCCGGGACGAAGACGCCTTCTCCTTTGTTTTCTACATGAGGGCCGCCCGGGACAGGGCGCGTCATTTCGAGTCTGCGGTTCACGACGGTTGGTTTATGAAGGCGGTCGATGAGATCGTAGGCATGGGCCCCCTGTCCCCAGAGAGCGAATCCTCCTATTTTATGTTTCATGAGCAGTGAAGCCAGTCCTCCTCTCCATAAAGTTGCTTAATACCTTTAAAATGTGCGCTTGGCAAATCGTAAATGCGTCTTTATAATGGTGTTTCAGTGATCTCCTCCAGCTATTTATTATTAAACTATATATTTATTCCATCCTTTGGACAACTGCCTTTGAAGTATTTTACACAGACATTTTAAACGCATTTCAATTCTTATGTCATATACTATTTTGCGCTGAAATGATTCTTGTTTTAAAAAATAAATACATTTCAAAAGTGCAAAAATGCCCAGCTAAATGCCTACCCTATCGATGCTGTACCATTATAATGGAAGTTATAAGGAGGCGGGGAACGGGGTGGCGTGGTGCGCAGTGGGTAGCAATGTTACGTCACGCCTCCAAGTTTGGGGGTTCAGATCCTGCCTCTGTTCCGAGTTGTGTGAGTTTCTTCCTGCAGTCCAAAGATATGCACTTTGGTGAAGTGTGTGTGTGTGTGTGTTGTAATGAGGGCAGGCTTTAGCTATCGGAAGCTGCCTAGGGGCCCTGGAAAGGTAGTCGGCCCCGGGCTGTTATAAAGTGCAATCCCATCCAGAGTGTCCGCCTTCCCTATGCAGCCTGGCACAGACTTCCTGTGAAAAGGCCACATTAGGGAAAAACAGGAATATCCTTGCCCCTCTTTCCACTGAGAGTGTTTTCAAGGAGCTTGTCCAATATGTCAAGCAGAGAAAAACTGTGAGCAGCATCTTTATGTGGTTGATCTTGGTCCTGTACCTGGAAGATTATCAAAGGTTATTTCGTAGAATGTCGGAATTAAAGTTGCCTGCATGCCAGTGATAGTGGTTGTCTGGTCCATTACCAGCCATAATGATGTTTCACTGTGAATGTGTGTAAGCATGACTCTCAGACATTACCAGCACTGACCCACTAAGTCATGAAAGAGAAACCCACGCCAACAGAAAGTCCTCGTTTTATACATTATCCTTAAATACTGACCTCGACACTTTTATATTCCGATTACACACCACGTGTAAACTTTTACAGAGCGACACTCAGCCACGTCGTCTGCATTGATCCATTTCCCCTTACAGCAGCAGAAAATGGCAGTGAAGGTTTAACAGCCAGTTAATACCTAACCAGAGGACAAAGCTACAGACATGAGTGAATCCAACACTGCACTTCTAGTTTCACACAAGGTTGCTGGGTCAAATCCCATAAGAACTCTTGCTGCCATACCCATGAGTGAGACTCATGAGTGACTGGGACAGAACTGTATGTGTAGCTGGTAATTTCTGCTGTGGATAAACATGCTGGTCACGCCAAGTATAACCTCCATGCTTTTTTAAAAAAAATTTTGCTTGGTCACTTCTGTTTATTATCGCTATTTATTTTCACGCTGATTCAGGGACGACCTTCTCAGACTCATACCTGGATGTTGCATGATTCCCGTCGTGTGCGTCTAGTGAAATATTTCTTTTTGCAGCTTCAAGAGAAGTCGACGTGCCAGTAGATCACTGTGTATTCAGTCGATTTATGTGTGAGTCCTGTGAATTAGTTACATGTCTGATGGTAGCTCCTTATTGTCTATGTTCTGTGTGCAGAGCCCCAGAGATCGACATACCGTGGAAAATTTCCACATGTAAATAAACAATCCCTGTCAGCAAAATGTTGTTGCGCCATATAAAGATATCGACCTCCACACCTGAATCTACAGGGCACCAAATATTTTATGGCTTAAAGGCATCTTGGATTATACTGTAACCACAATCCCTAACCATGTCACCATCCCTAACCGAATGTGGCCCTTCCTGCTCAAGAGTCCACCTTTTACATAAGTCATTGTTTACTTATTTCAGTCATGTGCATTGGTGAAATTACACACACAACACCAGTTCACTTGGTTTGTTAGTGTGGTCAGTGTCAGGTGAATAGCCAGTCTATGCTTCATTCTCTTTCACTGAAAAATTAATTCACTGTTTATTATCCACACAGAAAACTGTCACAGCTAATAGTACATTTGTTTACTGCTACAAAGCTTTACCTAAAAATAAAACTGTCGTAACATAATCCCCAAAAGAATTTGCTTATTTTTGGAGTATATAAATTAAATAATCTGCAAGTATCCGCAGTAAGATCCCCATAAGGTGTAATCATAGACCACCCCCGTCAGCAACCCAGACATCTGCCTTGTTCCAGTTTGGTGCTGTCCTGGTTATGGTCTGCGGCCTGTCCTGCTTTGGTGATTGGTGATTTGGTGCATGTTTTGGTGGTCCTATAGGTGAGGCTAAGAGTTTCCGGGTCCCTACAGCTTTGTAGAGCTACTGGTCTCCACAAATCTCTGGTTAAAATCATCACTTCCTTCCTGGACCTCATGGGCAGTGCCGTTCTGTTTTTCGCACCTTTCTTCCTCGTTCTCCCCCTCGAGAATTCCTTTCTTCCTGTTAGACCACAAACATGGTGACCTGCAACATCAGCTTCTCTCACCACATGTCTCATCTCACTTCACCAACAGACTTAATTATTTGCTTGCAGTTGTAAAATAATATACACCAACCATAATCTATTTACAAAGAAACCTATTTATCAGTCATTACTATGCCACTCACCCCCATTACCATGTGACTGTTACCACTTCCTGTGGTGGGGGTGGGGGTATTAGAAAAAGGCCCAACTGAAGATTAGTTTTGTATGCGAACAGCTGGCACTGGTCTCCAGTGTTTCTCAACCCAGTGCTTTGGGACACCCAGACAGTCCACATTTTTGCTTCTACCCATATCCCAGCCAATTAAGAACATTGAATACATGCTACAGGTGCCCCGGCAGCTGGGAGGGAGCAAAAATGTGCACTGTCTGAGGGTCCCCACGGACCGGGAGCAGAAACACGAGTTGAGATGGCTGTGTCACCAGAGCCAGGGACCATGTAAGGCGCATCTCACCGCCTCTTCTGCACGAAGGTGGACAGAAGCAGTGTGACGACACCAGCGCACACAGCACAGATGACCACGCCGAACACGATGAGCCAGGGCGGCGTGCCAGGCTGCGCCGGAGCTGCCAGAGTTGGGGGAATGTTCACAAACTCCAGGGTCTGATCCGTCAGCAGGAAAGCACTGTTGATGCGGTTCCTCGACTTCCTTGGGGAAAGTATATCACCAGAGACGCACTTTTAGGGTCGAAGATCAAACCTTTATAAAGTTCTTAAACGTTTATTTTGCGATTGCGTACTTAATTGCCTTACGTCGTCCATGTTTAAAATGTAACGTTTTCCCACGCTCACCCCGTGGGTTTGGCTGCTACTGGACCCCTGCATGTGCGTATGTGACTTTTACTTCACCTGACGGCTTCTCCCACATCCTCAGCGGATACAAGCTGCGAGTCGTTTAACACCACAAACCAGAAGGACACGCGCTGCGTCTCGTTACACACCAGGATACTTGAGACGCTGGCAGAGAAAACAAAAAGTAAAACTACGTTAAATGCAAATAAGAGCCGCCTATCTGCCACTGATTTAACCACTAACAAAAAATAAAATAAAAACCATGACAAAATATGTTTCGTTTTTTTTAGTTTCCTATCTCTTGTAAAACAAAAGTGTGGCACACCTCGAACTGCTGAACATCAGAAACATATCAGCACCATGCATCCCCGATCGAATACAATGCACGGCATCGCTGTTTGAATAAGCGCAGGTATCAGACTAAACAAATAAGCCGGGCAATGGCTTTAACCTTCCAAGGTGAGCAAAACGGACAAAGGACGCACTGTTTGTGGAGAATAATGGGCTTCATGCTGAGCCTGAGTTGTGAATTTGGTCAAAATAACATGATTTCCCTACTGGCTTTGTGCAATTGCGCCGTTACTGTGGCGTGCAGTTGTTGTCTAACAGGCCTATGGTAATACGGCATCCTATCCGTGCCAAATAATATACAGTGTAATGTCAAAGATGCGTAACCTATTTCTTTCTGCCTTTTTAAATTAAATACAATTTAACTAACGCGGCGAATGCCGCGAAATGCGACTTGAGGCGCTCTCATTAAACACGTGCATGCGGTCATCCGGGGCCCCTTACTTGTACTGATCCGACTTGGTATAAACTCTCATGGCAAAGGCCAGAGTAGCCCTGAACAGGAACATCTCGCTGTCGTCCCATGGGTACTGTGAAGTCAATTTACAAGCGTGTCCTCGCGTTATTTACACGCAAACACACGTGCTAAATTTGCACCATGAATACATTTCATCTTAAAGGATCTGAACAGATTGAAATAAACATCTTATCCTACAAAATTAGCTTCTGAGAATAGGGCAGTATATAAACATCTGACGTTCAACAAAATGTATTACATCTTATGGGATCGTTCCTTTCCAAACACCTCAGCAGTGCTTTTCAAAAACAGTCTCACTTAACAGTGCTGTAAATATAATTATGAACGTTTTATATGGGCATTTAACCGATAGACTTACCGCATTATTTCCCAGGGCTGTTTTAATGCTAAGTCGCACTTTATAGCCATCGTTTGCATCTGCGACATGAAAACATTTTCAAACATAAGTGGGATATGTGGCTGTTTAACAACTAAGAAAGTTAAAATAATAACAATAAACAGACACGCCAATCAGTGTCTAACAGAATTTAAACGCTATGTGGGATGTTGCGTTAAAGATAAGCAAGCATAAGGATAATATTTTAATATTTGCATGGTCTAATGTGTCCCTGTCCGCCCTCTTGGTGGAGATGCTGTGCTGACTTACCCACGTAGCACCAATTCTCAGCCTGGACAGCTGTCAAGGCAGTGGAAATGCAAAGCGATAGGAAGAGACCGGCCAGCATCCCGCACCGAGAGAGTTTATGGGGAAAACGCAGTTAAAATCGCACTAAACGGGAATTACGGTGAGCACAGCCCAGGGATCAGAAAATGGGAGGAGAGCGGGGTTTAATCATTAAACGCCCCTCCATCTCACAGCCCTACCGACTACCGCAAAGAAGCAAATGTCATTTTTAAGCGAACACGTATCTAACGTTTTTTGTTTGTTATATGAATGTTATGTAACTGGCTTGCGGTGCTGAAACAGCGAAGAGTTTTGCGATAGCGTTCTGCTTGGCCTGCAGAAAGCCAGCGGGGGCGGTGAGAGGCTCATTCCCGGCCACCATCCTATTCACCTTCTCCGCCCAGTAAGATCCAACTCAGGCTGTCAGGACGACGCCTTTTGGAGAAGGATTGATGTACCAGCCCAGAATAGCAGTTCAGGAAATTACCAGTAAGGCTAAGGCTAAATTACCACTAAGGCGCTAAATTTCAATCTCTGAACTGCAGGAATCGAGCACGTTATAAATCACGTCGTTTCTCGTCGCTATAGAACATTCATTCTACCAACTCTGTGTTTTCTCAAGTTTATCTTTCTTCTTGCCATACTTATGGATTAGTGTGTGCGTTAAAAATGGTTAATTTGTTACTGATCGATGGTTTATATTAACTCAGCCACAGAAATAAAGAATCTTTAATTTCTTATTCCTGTATTAACTGTAAACTAGTAGAACTCTTTCCTTTTTAATTCCGAAGAATATAATGCAATGAAATTTGATGAAAATGTCAATGAAAAACAACAATGCTTGGTTATATAGATTAAAAAAGCCATAGCAGGTTACGATTCTGCTTTTATAATTTGAAACAGATCATGATCAGGTTTGCATTTAGCTCATCTCGGTTCATACAGGCTAAATGCTTTTTATATTGCAAGATGGAATATTTCTAAAGCAACATTACTTTCAGAAGAAGAAAATCACAGGCTGGCCAATGTCCCCCGTCTGAAGGAAAGCATTCAAAATATCTAAATATATTTTGGCAATATTTTTTAACAATATTTAATGCTCTCAGAAAAACGGGTAAAACATTTGTGCTTTTGCTTGTCATTGGAGCTGCACCCTCACGGGTCTGTCAATTGTACCCTTAGCTACGGAAAACTGTACCATTAAAGGTACAGAACTGGGCTCTGGGGAACATTTCTGTATCATTGATGGTACATTAAAGATGTTTGTACCTTTGTGATGTTCCTCAGAGTCAATTTCTGTACCTTAAAAGGTATAATTACAAGGGTACAGCCCCAGTGACAACGGTACACATTTTTACACTTTTTTTTCTGAGATAGCAAACATTACTGGTATTCCGGTTGCTTCTGGTGGAACGGATGCCAGGAACAGTGAATGACAAACCGAACAGAAAGACGGCGCTGACTTGCCTTTCAGACACTGAACAACATTCGTTCGTGTTTTGTTGCTCAGTTTGGTGTATGTTAATACGTTTTAATAAATCCTTTTTAAGAATTTTAGTCTGGATTTTAAACTGTAGGTGACTGACATCGTCACCTAGTGGCAGAAAATCCACACACGTTTTGAACAGTTACTCGGGAGGATTTTTAATTTATAAACGAGATACATATGTAAATTATCTTTAAATGCCACTTTAGCAAACTGCTCTGTAATATACTGACGTTTGCCGTGTGAGTAACGTTATGCATTTTTTCTCATTCATAGGCGTATTAATGTCTGTATAACTCATAGACTTGTACTTCGTAAATTCACTCGTCACGCTAATATTTAAAATCCACTGAGGAAAAGTGAGTAATCTCAATTTCAGCGCATTTCTAACAGCATTTTCCGCTCAGGGTTGCTACGAGGAGGTAGCACGGAGCACAAGGTAGGTGTACTGCCTGGAAGGGACTACCTGGAATTGCCGGTAAAACATCCATTTACCTAAAATAATTACCCGAAATATCTATGATCTGAAAGAAAAAAAAAGATTAATTGTGCGTTTTCGTTTTCATCACAATCATAGAACATAACGGTAGAACCAGATCGGGCTACATTAAAATCGTACAGGTTGCAATGTTAATCATCGTCTCAGTCAGCAGGTGAGCAGCTTCACACGTGATTTTCTCGTCGAAAGACGCCGCGGCGAGTTGAAAACGCGAGAACACGCCCGCAGTGTCGGCGCTGACGTAGGAAAGCCTCTGCAGCGCCCCCGTGCGTTACCTCGCGGTACTAATTGGCACTGCGTCCCAGGTCCTAGAATAAGCCGCCGGACTGCGGAGATCAAGACCCGGTGCTTTTCCCTTAATCTTCCTTTTGTCGTTTTCGTTACTGGGCCCGCGTCGCCGCGATATCCGTTTCATGTTAGCCATTCCAGAGGCATAACACTGTTTTTAACTCGGATGCGGTCAGGCCAGGGATGGATCGGGGACCTGGTACGGCGTCGGGAGGGAGTTTCATATCCATAAGTGAAAACGAGCAGAGATGTTACTCGGGTCTGTCCACTTTGTGTCAAGCTGACAGCTCTGGAAAACTAGCGGCGAGCAAAGTCGGGGAGCTTTTCAGGGCGTCGCAGCTACCTGCCGAGACCTTACATCAAGTAAGTATCGCTTTTTGTAGGACATCAAGGTCTGTTTGCTCTAATACTAATCTGCAGACGTGTGTGGTCCTGCTGGGAAACACCTTCAGATCGCGCACGGTGCATGAAGATTACCGCTAGTTCACTAAGGCACATGTAAAATACAAGCATGTCTAATGTCTTAATATTCTTATAGATACACGAGATTTCGCCGGCTTTACAATTTATTAAACAAACCAAATCGTATGACAATCATGGCATTACTTAAACGACAAAATTTGTTTTTGCTCATGCATTAATTGTTTCCCCGATTAAAAATGCATTATCGTTTTTTGTATCTGTTTGTCTAAGACGTGTAGCCCTGTTTTTGTTGTATTAATGTTTTAACAAAGTAACAAAGCATAAATTATAAATTACGTAGGCTGCATAACAGGTCGAGCCTTGCTGGGTTTTGCGGCTTATTTAGGCATGTACATATTTGTATTAAAAAAGCACTGAGATGTTATTGTGTTCATCTACGAGAGAAATTATTCTGCTGATCGTCCATAGCCTGCAGAACGACTGAATGTAAAATGAAATCATGCTTGTTTTTGAGTTTTAGTTGCGGACGAAAGTGTCAAAGAGCCGCACGGTACTACCGGCGTGTTAGTAACTTAATTGACGCGAATGTGGGACGTAGCAAAGGGTTTGTTTGCTTGGGCTGTCGGCTATGCAGAAATTGAGTGTAACATCAGAAAACAGTTTTTAATTGTTTGCAAAGACATGATGACTTTAGCCTATATGTGCACTCGGCGATTTCAGTTACCGTTATTTAATCTTTGGTCGTATCGAGAGGCATGAGGGCGAGTATTTGGTCCCGGTAGTTTAGTGGTTTGAGTTCCTGCTATAGGTCTGGTACTCTCGGAAAAGATATTCGAACTTTTTAATTTATAAAAAAACTTATTTTTAAAGCCATGAAAAGGAAAGCACTGTTTAAAGAGAGCCTCTGGCGAAACAGAGAGCGAAAGATGTCATATTTCGTCATCCTGATGCTGGCGTTGGAGGCTTGTTCCCCACATGCGGGGACCTCCCGCCGGGGGTAGCATTGTATCCCGGCACCATTTCAGGATGTTTGGCCCCGCTCCGTGTTTCCTTCCCATCCGGTCTGGCAGTTCTGCGGATCTGCTCCGATAACTCCCCCCCCCCCCCAAAAAAAAAATCATGAGAGTTGTGTGAGTGACAGGCGAGCCTTTTCCAAATCGGCCCCTGCTCGGAGCAGGATGTCGGATTTTGCACCCAGTAACGACGTGCGCGTGTTGAAGAAAGAAGACGTCAGATTCTTGCAGAGATCTGAAAGCAGAGAAAAGATTAAACTGGTGTATTTTCAGCCTTGTCTGTTACTTAGCCGCCTGTACACTGTATGTCTGAGTTGAACATGATTTGTTATTCATTAAGAAAATTCCCGCGCATGCAGTGACAGACTTTGTATGTAATTCATCAGCAGGCAGGATGTTATTCTCCTCCTCAATAATCTTATTGATCATTCATTTTTCTTACAAGCCACTGCAATATGTGAGGCACTGTACAGTTACATTTTTCTGTTGTAACTGCATATTTCATATGCACTGGCTGTACACATATGCTATGCCCAATCAGATTTGTTGGCTTAATGCTGTCACTAGTGTATTGTGCTTTACTAAACCAAACCATCTACATCCTCATCACTGCTCTCGTGGTTCAGTGTCGTTCATCAGTGATCACACTCATGGGTGCCATGTGAGGGGCTCAGCTCTCTGTTTGACCCCCCAAAGATGTAGTCTATAAAAAGCTCTGCCTCTCCTCAAGCCAAACGTGTCCGGTCCTCGGTGGCTTCTGTTTTGGGACACGAGGCGCGAGTCCTGTTTACACTCACTGCTCTGCCCACGTGCCCGTCCGTGGTGCCGAATCGTCAGCGACATACCTATTCGGAAATGGTGAGCTGGCATCAGAGTCCACAGCAAATGAACCTGCCTTCCAGTCTCCTACACAGTTAGGAAAAAGAGTACCAGTCTGTGCCTTTGCTTGTCACTGGAGCTGCCAACTGCACCCTATAGCTGTATGTACCTTTCAGTCTAATTTAAGGTAAAGAAATGGACCTACCTTGGGGATGTTCCTCAAAGTCTATTTCTTTACCTTAAATTAGACTGAAAGGTACATGCAGCTATAGGGTACAGTTGGCAGACCCTTGAGGGTACAGCTCCAGTGACAAGCAAAGGCACAGACTGGTACTCTTCTTCTTTGAAGGTGCAGTTCCCACTGTGGGTTATAAATCGTTATTTTTCTCATCGCATGATATTTCCTGAAATATGCCAGCGTGGGTCTCTGCTCTGCAAATGAATGGTGTATGTAAATGTAATGTAAGGACTGGGAAAGGCTGGTTATACTGGGCGCTCCTAGCATCACACAGAGTACGTTTGAGTGGTGAAATTTGCTGGATTTGGGACATTTCCGGGGGGGGGGGTTACTCTGAAGCGTGGGTTCAGTTGCATTTTTCACAGGATGCCATGGGTTTCCAGTAGTAACTTCAGGAATAAATAAATGACATGCCCCAGCCTGAAAGTTTGCCTGCCAGGCTGTCATAAAGCAGGTCACATGACCGCAGGGGGCGTGGCTGCAGCCCAGAGCTGAATCTGGCCTTGTCTGGCTGGGAGCTTGTTCCCCGGCTGCCCATGCTGCAGGCGCTGGGCCCCCCCCCCCCCACCACGATGTCCGAGAGTTGCCACTTTGTCGGTAACTTTAACCTTGCAAAATTGCACATCTCTGACAAAATACCTGGAAATATAAAATAAAGTCAAGTTATACATGCTACGTTTTTTTTTTTGCGTGAGTAATGGGGTTAACATTTTTGTAACATCCTTGCCGTACCACAACAACACAACAAATGTCAGAATAGGTGCCAATACTATGTGATTTGGGGGGAGGGGGGGACACCGTCTGTTTCTGGAGCTGGTGGATTGGATGTTTGTGTCCTCATTAGTCTCATCAGTTTTCTCAGTGTAACGATCCATGGGGTTTGGGGATCGTACCGCAAACTGCCAGCATTTGCCTCCCAAAAACATCTCCTTGTTTCAGGAAAATACCTCATGTTCTGTAATGTTCTGTAATAATGTAGATGAAGGTGTTTCCTGAGCTTAACAGCCGAGCTCATTTGTGGGTTTTGAATTGTATTCTTGTGCTGGATAATGGTGAGTGACCGGCTGGAGTTGGGCTTGTTGTCAAGAGGTGACACGAGGTACCCAGCAGGTAGCTGCTTTTATGTCTCGTTGGGTAGAGGCCATCGTAGTGCCTGGCTGTCCAATAATAGTTAGGGCAGTGGAGACATTAATGATTTAAGGGAAGTTAAATGTTAAACGGTGAATTCAGAGTGGCTCTGTCACACGGTGGTGGTTGTCGTCTTCCTCGAGGATCCTGTTGCCTGTTGGCGGACACTGGGGACACAGAAAAGACTAAAGAATGTTCACCATGGACAACGATCGGCCAGGAAACTGCCTCGTCTAAGCAGCTGGGGTTTTCTTCACACGCGGGCGAGATGATCACCATTGTGGTAAAACCACTGCGAGGACGGCCCAGTGCAGAACCCAGGGAATAATAAAAGTCCTTTAATACAGACTGTTAATGTTTCTTGTACAGCAACGAGGTCCGTTGTCTCCACGATCGGGATCCCTTTGACCATAAAAGTGAAGAGTCGTCTGTAGATGCATGTTTTAGTCTGATGGGAAGGGGACCAGTCCAGATCTATCTGCTGCTTTTTATAGCCCATAAATATCTGGTGAATCAGCCTCGAACCTCCATCTGCCGTCTTCCACTGAAGATTATGAGGAACCCTGAGGTGGACTAGTTAATCCATCGGTTAGTCTGTGTGTTCTGCCTACCCTCAAACCAGCTAGCAGATAAATCTAAATGTCTAAAAATGTTTTAGCCAAGTGCTGCAGACTTATGGGTCAATCCTGAGACATCCCAATTTTTTTGTATTGTTCCATTGGTAGTTTTACACTCATCATTGTGCATGCATCACTGTGTAGCCATGTGTGCTAATCATGGGGCACTGTTTTCCAGGCCCAATGCTCTGTCCCACATTTGAGTGGGGGGGTGTTTTGTCTGTGAAAGGGAGAGATATCGCTACTTTGGCCTCCCTCCCTCCGCAGTCGTGGCAATCTGGTTTATTTGTGTGTTTTTTTGGTATTTCTTGTACAGCTAAAACCTTGCTAATCCCACAGTGCCATACGCTTTGTGGTCCTTGGGGGGGGTATTAACACCCTTAATGCCCCCTGGTGGGTGGGGGGAGCATTAACACCCCTAACCCACCCCTTCTCAGCAGGGGGGAACCCAACCTCTGTCTCATTCATTCTCAGCTGTAAGTAAACCACATCTTCACCCGAGAGAGAGAAAATGAAAAACATTTGTGTTTTCCAGATCTGGCGCACATCTGCTTGGGGACCCCGGCGATCTCTAGATTTTGCCGTTGGGGCAGTTTGCTGCGAGTTGCACTGAGGTCATGTTTTACCCTTGAGCTCTCATTGGCTGCCTCTCCACTGTCCCGCCCTTGTTCACTGGCTCCTCCTTTTATTGTGGAAGGGGAATGGTAAGCTTGCTCCGTGACACGTCCTATAGGTCGCATGCGATTGGCACCATAAACGTGTTCTGGTATTGGTCCCTGCAATGGGGGGAAGGCGGGTCCTCACTTGATGTCCTTAAAAAAATGCTGAGGTTTCCACCTGTTTGGAGCCAGGGACCGGAGCGACGGGGTGGGTGGGGGGCCTGTGACAGTGGATATTAATGGGCCTTCAGCTCAGAGATGCGCCCAGAGCCGGCGTGATGTCCGGCCGCGATCGATAGGACACGAAAGACAGCAGCGGGGATGGGAAAGAGTTTTTTAATGATGAGAAAATGGCAAAGGCGTCACTAGCTGGGTTAGGTGTCTATGCCTGCTCTGCTGTTCCTTTACGATCAGTCGCTGGTCAAGAGACTGATGTCGTAAACAGCCGATATCATCTCTAACGCTGCATGCGGAAGATAATCAATGTCACTTCATGTAGGACAGGGTGTGAAGTGTTTTCAAGTGTTTGTGGGGATTTTGGGGGCACGAATTCTTGTGGCGGCCCCTGTGATAAAGGCGAAAAGATCCTGTAGATTTAACCGCATTTCTAGAACTTTCTTTTCTGTTTTTTCTTGCTTTAGGAGAGAACCTGCTAAATTCTGCTTATCAGACAGTATTGATCTTGTCTATAACTAGGGCACGCCAGGGCAGCGAGTCGATTCCAGCATGCTGATGACCCACAGCGACGCCTCTCCGGAAGGTCGGTGCGCGAGGGGCTCTGTAAGCTGGGCAGCCGAGCAGGTTGCTCACGCGCCGGATCAGATCAGGAGATGCACTGAGATCCCGGCCCTGCGCTGTCCGGCTTAGGAAGGACTGCGCACCTCTCTCTGGCCCAGGTGCTTGCTGGGAGTTTTCTGCAGGCCCCACAACCTCCAAGGGTTTCTGACTGGGGTGTCGAATCTGGTTTGGTTCTAGCAGAATGTAACCGCTGTCAGTGTGACTGTTCAGACTGTGGCCCAGAAGGTCGGGCTGCTGTGTCTGTGATGGGAAGGTTGCTGGTTCAAATCTCAGAGGCTGCAAAGTGTTTTTTACTGTGAGGCCTCTGCCATCATCACCACACTGTCATTTTTCTGTGTCACACTGGGGCAAATTCAGTCTGGTAGATCCTGTTGAAAAACACAGGGGTTGTACACATTTAAGCACAAATGTTAGGGTCTCAGATCCCAGCCCAAAAACAATCCTGGTTGTATCTTCACTTTTCCTTTCAGGGGCTTAGGATGACAAGTGATGATGTTTACTAAGCTGCCCAATGAGTCCACTTCCCCTTGAGCTCTGGGTCGATTTTCCAGCTCTCTTTCTATTGGCTCTTTAGCTTGTGAATCTAATTGGACAGACGGCGCACCAATGACCCCAGGCTGCAGCAGCAGTCCCAGTTAAGGGGGTGGGACATCACTCCCTCATGTGTCTCATCCACTCAATCACCTAATGAGATGAGATTGCTGAATGCTGGAGGTATAACAAGTTCAAAGCTCTGTGCTAAGCTATGACTAACATACCATTCCCACAATGCACTGGTTTCTGGTTAAGGAAGTGTCAGTGTTTGAACGTATCTCTCCCCAAACACCAAGCAGCAACACCAAATTCTGCCTGTATAACTAGTAAACTCATCTTCTCCATTTGTGGCTCCTGGATTGGACTGTTTAAGCACAAATATGGGGAATTACCAGGTTACAACGTTCCCAACCATGCCGTGACAGTCATGCCTTGAGCTGCCCTTGTTCCTTACTGCAGATCACAGATGTGTGTGGGGCCAAGCGACTGGGCTACTTCGGGTCGGGCCAGTTCTACGTGGCCCTGAAGCTACTATCGGCAGCACAAGCTGGCCTTCCTGTGAGCCTTGAGAGCATCAAGGAAGGTCAGTCACCGGCCAGACCAACGGGAACATCTCAGTAACATTGGGGTCGGTGTGAGAGACACCGGGGGGATCAGTAACACCGAGCTGACAGTATTAGTGGTGACAGTGGTTTTTAAACATGGGGTGTTTCCCTGGCAGAGCTGCCCCTTCCCCGATTCGCCGACATGAAAGATGACCGAGACCCTCGTTACCCCAACCGCTCTCAGAGCAGTGACACCCCCAGCCACCAGTCTGCCGCGGCGTCAGAGTCTGTCCCACGGGCTCCAATGGACCGGGTTCCCGTCAGACACCAAGGGTCCATCTCCGAGCGAAAGGTGAGGCTGCTACAGAGTCTCACATGGACTTCGGAGCAACTCCGGTTACCGTGGCAACATCAACTGCTGTAGCCATGGCAGCGACTATGTGCGGGCTTGATTCTGGGGTGCAGATATGCAGATGTAAAAAACATGGGTCACTAACCTAATTTTTTATTTCAGCTGGTTTCCACGGAGATGTTAATAACATTAAAATCCGAGTGCAGGATTCTGACACGGTGTCAGAATGGAAAATAGTGTTTAACAGCATTATTGTTCGCAAAACATTGTCTAGGGGACACATTCTGACAGATGGCATGTTTGTGTTGCAAGGAGCCTTGGTCACCTCCACCCTCACCTTGCAAGTCTCCGCCGGACTCTCCACTGACCTATCACAGCTATGCCTACAGTGCCCAGCGGAATGGAGCAGATGCTTATTTAGGTACGGCAGCCGTCAGTCAACGAATTGTCCCTCCCAGCTAATGAACCAGCTTCATCTCTCCGCTTTTATGTGGTTTGAAACCAATGGATCCACTAACACTGAAAGCAAGACCTGTTACACCATAATGCCATTTTTTTGCTGTGTGGCATTGGGCCCTGCTGAAGGTAGACATGCAGAAACACTACAAAACAGTTTTTGTGTATTTATTTAGTAATTAGTTGTCATTGCTGACACACCAAAGGTATTTTAGGTCCCAGTAAAGAGGACAAGTCTGAGAGAAAAAGGATGTATGGGCAGCCTATCAGAACCACACCCAGGCCGCCGACTGGGAATTCTGGGCCAGGAGTGGTTAATGGGAAAGACTGTGGTGGCCACGCCTTGAACAGCCTGACTGACTCTCCTCCAGTTTCCCTGAATTAATGCAATGAATCTAATTACAGCTGATTTGGTTCTATTCCCAAAAGCCACAGCTAAGTTAATTATTCCTCGGCACAGCTAATGAGATATGCTGTTTCGATTAATTATTTTTTTATATCTCACAGTTTCTTGTTAGTGTTTCGTTCTTGTACAGCGTTGCAATGATCTTGGGATAATGATGTTATTGCATGTTGTTCCTTGTTAAGAAGACCGACATGTACTGGGGTCAGAGCCAATTTGCGCTTCGGGGAATCAATGCTGTCGTGTATCTAGACCCCATTCAGGATCAGGTTTGCAGCTGGTTGGTGACCTTCTGAGAATTCTGCTCTGCTCTGCCCAAATTACTTTCTTACCTGGTTACTAAGCAACCTATCTGCCACCGAAAGAATGCCATGTGAACTGAGATTTGGCTTACCCCGCTGCCCTCTGGGTGTCCAGTTTGGAGTTTTGCAGTGAGGCGTCTCCCTGGCATATCAATTTTTTTTTTAAGCAAATCAAAAGTCAGCCCGGATGAGAGGCTCTCTTAATCGTCCTCGACAGCACTCAGGTCATGCTGTGGATTATCTTTCCTCTTTTTAGTAGGTCAGTATTTAATATCCAAACTTCTCTGTGATCTGACACGTTTTCTCTCTGAGGTGCAGGTCAGACCCCGGGAGTCTCGGTGTGGGCCCAAGTTCACCAGGACACCTCCTCCCCCATCCACTATGGGGCCAAACCCCCCATGGAGCACACTTCCTCAGTAAGCACCTGATTCCCTACCCTGAGCTCCCCCCCTACAGCTCTGGAGTGATCATGTGCATCTCACACTCCAGTAGGCTACAATGACCGCCGTTCCACCTTATCAGCGTACAAGAGTAGCGTGTATTAAGTCCTAAAACATAACTGACCAGAGGTGGATATTTCCGGCCCAGAAAGTAACAATCCAGACCAAGATTTTATTTCAACCAACCAGCTGAGTATGAAGTCACAGAGCACTCAGCTGGTTGGTTGAAATAAAATCTTGGTCTGGATTTGTACTTTCTGGACCTGAACTGTCCACCTGTGTAACTGACAGACAGTCGTACAGCCCGGCTAAAGTGTGTGATAATGATAAGTTCCACTAAGTAGCGGGGGCCGGGGTTCCTTTTCACCAGCGTCATTCTGCAGAAAGGCCAGTGGATCACGGGATAGTGGACTACCCCGAGGACCCCTGGAGGATAACGCCAGAACAGCGAGAGTATTACACTAACCAGTTCAGAAGCGTGCAGCCTAACCTGGGAGCGCTGATCCTCGGTAAGCGTCAGGCCACGTCACCTCAGAAACGCAGTCAGGGGCAGCAAGTGGGTGTCCGAGCCCCACAGGGCGGGGGGGGGGGGGGGGGGAAGGGTGTGCATGAGGGGGGCCCGGGTGGCGGCCGCGAGTGTTT
>JAODJX010000081.1:1689482-1704235 GCA_026776945.1 Isichthys henryi
TTCATAACACGAAATCTTGACTTAGTTTCATGAAACCATAGCTTTATTTCATGAAAGAATGACTTAATATCACAAGGATCTAACCCTGCCCCCCAGGTGCTATTCCAGTATTGGCAAGGTCCAGGATGCCTTCATCTCCTACCGCCAATCCATCGACAAGTCGGAGGCCAGTGCTGACACGTGGTGCTCAATAGGGTAAGAGCCTGCCTTGGGTGGGGGGGCATCTGATCAACAAGCGCTGGTGAGTCTTTAGGGCTACCCTCCCGCCCACACACACACACACACACACACACCCCTTATGTCAGTAGCTCCACCACCTGTGAAGGCGTGAGGAAATAGTTGCAGTTTGAGGGACTGTAGCAGCTTGGGAATTTAAACATTCCTCCCCACAGCGTGCTGTACCAGCAGCAGAACCAGCCCATGGACGCCCTGCAGGCCTACATCTGCGCGGTGCAGCTGGACCACGGGCACGCTGCCGCCTGGATGGACCTGGGTACCCTGTATGAGTCCTGCAACCAGCCCCACGACGCCGTCAAGTGTTACATCAACGCGACACGCAGCAAAAACTGCAGCAACAGTGCTGCACTCCTGGCCCGCATCAAATGCCTGCAGGTATGCCCCCCCCCCCCCGTTCACATCTACACGCCAAAACCTGCCTGTGCAGTTTTAACCTTTGCTCTCTCATGAGTGTCTTCTGTGTCCCGTCCCCCCCCCCACTTCGGTGGGGGGTGAGGCATTGTTCTGAAGTATACCTACTGCCCCCAGTGCCGCTGTGTGTCCCCTCCACCTCCCCCCACATGTCTGCATTGTCATCTTTGGTTTAAGCATGTACAGCATATGGATGTTGATGTCTGAACATTTTTCACCAATAACTGTTCATGAATCAGCTATTTCCACTGATTTTTATATTGATTTGTTTTTATTGAATTAATTTAATGTTTACAATGAAGCCGTAAGAGTTAAGCACTAACTTGTGTGTGTGTGTATTGTGTCTGATCACTTCTGTGTTAAATTAGCACACATGGCAGAAGAGCCGACCTCGTCTTTAGATCAGTCTTAAATGTGTTTTTACGCGATTTTTCCTAGGCTCAGTTGTGTAACCTCCAGAGTAGTCTGCAGAGTAACAGTAAAATGCTTCCCAGTATAGAGGAAGCATGGAGCTTACCAATCCCAGCAGAGCTAACATCCAGGCAGGGCGCCCTGAGCACGGCCCAGCAGGTGAGCCCAGAGAGCCCAGTGCCGTCAGAGACCCAGCGATGGGCCACCCTCACTAATCACTCACACCAGTGACTGGCGCCCCCTGCCGCTTCCTGCAAGGAACAACAACCAAAAAATTTAATAGTCACACTTCCCCTGCTGTCAGGCCCAAGCATGGGAGAATTGGCCACGAAAACAGCAGATTTGAGTGTTATTTGAGCAGCGTTTATGTCTCCTTTGACATGAGGAGAAAGTGTAAGACAGTTTTACGTATAGCAAATGATCACTGAAGTCATGGTTAGTGACACTGGCCCGTTCCTGTCACTCTGTCACTGACGCTGAATATTTCAATATTTTTTAAATCAATCTTGAATGGGAATCTTGATTTGGATTGAGGGCCGTGTCTGTCCGTGCGAGGAGGTCCTCCTGTACAGCAGCTCCTCCATGCTGTGGTTGTAGTTGTGGTTCTGTTTTTGATGCGCGCATATATATATATATATATATATATATATAAAATAAATAAATATAATTTTGTGACGTGTCCATGACAGTCCGTAAGCTCTGACCTGGGGCAGCCTGTTTCTCGTGGTCCCCTCAGCCTCCGCCTGTAGCAGCCTCAGTTCTATGGGCTGCCTGCGGAATCGTCCAGAATCACTCAGAAACTTCAGATGGAAATTTTGTCGCTTTGGGTGCTTCTGATTGTCAGCTTCTTGAATATGCTTGACGAAACAAGGAACAGCGCCATCCTAGTACTGAGAGAGTTTGGTCTTCGAGCTGTATGTCATTGTGTCACCGCCGCTTTAGCGGGCAGTAAATGCACATCTGCGTGAAGTTTGGGCATCTGACATGGTGACCACCTCGCCATCTTCATGCTTATGACGTACTTTTGTTTCCTCCTTGGTCTGCTGTGTGGAGAGAGGCATAAATTGCAAATCTCATTCCTCTTTTATGCCTCGAATCATCTCATTTTGTCTGAAAATACCAACTCTGCCTCTTGTCAAATGAAACTGCATTTAAGGGGTTTTTTTTCTAAGTTTTTTGTGCATTTAACCTTAAATGTGTTTCTTTTTAGAGTGTAGAGGCTGGTTTGTAATCTTGCTCTTGAAATGGGTTCTGACTCGGTGTCTGCGATAGCGCCACAAAAATGGGCCGCGCACTGCTAACCTAGTGGAGGAGTTCACTTCTTTGGACGGGGTTAGACCCCGTTCCGCCACGACCCTGGTCATTCAGGTCTTTGGGGATCCCCAGCTTTCTAATCCAGCTGGGGTTTATAGCCCGGTAGTGGCGGGTCTGCAGAGCGTGCGTGCCTGTGTGTGGCATAGGTGGGGGTGGCAACTGCAAATGTGACGTCTCCCCCCTCTGCCAGGCCTGCAAACCGCACCAAGGGGGTGCCGGCGAGGCGGCCCTGGGGCAGCCCCCCATGCCACCCCAGGCGCTGCCGCTGCCCGCGGGGCCCGCCGACGAGCGCTCCAGCCCGGCCAAGCGGAAGCGGACGTCGAGCCCAGAGAAGGTACGCAGCCGCCTGTGTGATGTGTGCACTGGGGGCGTCAGGAGCGGGAAGCTCTTAGATTTCCTCTTTTTTTTTTTAAAGCAGTATCCCCCCGAAGCCTGGGAGGGCAGCCCAGTGGCGGGGGTCGCCCATCAGCAGCAGCAGCAAGCCACAAGCTGGTATCTGACGCCTCAGAAACTGCAGGTGAGTGATCAGTGCCGGCTCCCCCCCCCATTGGCACTGGCATCAGCCCCAGCCCCCTGCCAGCCGTTTACTATGAAGCTGAAGTGGTTTCTTGCCCGCCTCTATCGACAGCTCCTGGAGCAGTTACGGAGCAGCCGAGCGAATCTGAAACCTTTTCAGCTCCAGATGCTAGAGCAGCTGGAGAGCCAGTTCAGTGTCATGCAGCAGCGCCGACAGCAGGTACGCCGGGGAATCCGCAGCCGGCCATTGGGCGACAAACCCGGGCTGCTTTGGTTGGCTGCTTACGTGCAACGCACTGAGTTCTGCTCCAGTGATTCCTAGCTGTTGGCTCTGTGTGTGGGCAGTCGGCTTTCTCTGAATGTCGACATGTGGTGTAGGGTCTCCAGCCTGCGCTGTTTGGATGATGGGTGTAGCATCGTAGACGGTGGCGTGGGTGATTGGGAGACAGGCAGCTTTCCCCGGGGCTCTAGGGGGCGCTGGTGGCCTTACCTGAGCGTGTACTCACACTAGTCAATCCATCCTGTCCCAAGCACATTTGACTAGTGTGATTGCTCTGCTCTGCGCTGTGCCCTGGTCCGCTTGAGGAGGTGTGCATGCTACTGTTGGGCTCGGGCGCGGTACACAGTGTGATCGGAACTCGGACGTGACGTCAGTGGTGTGACTGGCACATGCGTGCGCACATGTACGCTACATGTCGACCGGACCCAGAAGGAACGGATTGGCAGGGCTGTACGGATCGGGTAGCGACAAACATTAAATAAATATGGCGGCAAAGGAATATCACTTGGGTCTATGGCAGAGGTGCAACGTTTGCTGGAAATCTGGGCTGACAGGAGTGTCCATGAACTGGGTGCAACACCCAGTTAAAAACAACATGCAAATAAATAAATCTCTGTGGGACATGTGTCATCGTTCCCAGGTAGACTCCGAATAAGCCACAAAATTGGGACATTAAGCATGAATTCCCTTGTGCTGAGAGAGTACTTTGCTACCTATGTTTTCTTCAACACACCACGGTGGTTATAAAGTCGTGCTTGGCTATGGAGCATTCAGTGTAATGTGAGCATCGACCGGGGGGAATGGTGGGGGGCAGTCGTTCTCCGGTACGGCACAAGGCGAGCGGGACAGGTGTGAGTACCCCGTTGTTAGGGTGTTTACTAATAGTTTTGGCTGCTTGCTGGAAGATTCCACGGCTTTCTCTAGAGCTCCGAGTGTCTTGCCGCGTTGATGATGTTTGCTTACGTGCAGTGTGACGATGGTCCTGACCCGCGTGGCCCAGACAGCGCTAAGCGGTGTGGCCGCCCCCCTCCCCGAGCCGCTGGGGTGAATAACGCCGTCACACTGTCCTGTTGCACTAGGTGAGACACGCCGTTGCCATTGGCCAGGTGCGACTGCCCGTACCCAACGGTCCCGGGCCTGGTCCACCGCCGCCTGCTCACGGCGCAGCCCAGCACCCCCACGGGGCTGCTTCTCGCATGCCTGGCCCCGCCTGCCCTGGGCCCCCACTGACCAACGGGCCCTTCCCACCTGGCTCTGTCCCCTCCGGGGGTGGTCTCCATGCGCTGGGGCTGGGGAGCAATGGAAACGTGCCTTACCTGCAGCAGAACGCACTACCTCACGCCCGCCTAATGCCAGCTGGCTGTGCCGAAGAGCCGTGGGCAGACCGACGTGTCACTCAGGTAGACCCCGCCTCTGCTTGCAGGAGCCACACCCCTTGTGTCACCGCCTCCAGGTGCTTGTGCTCCCCGCCTCTGCTCTTCTTCCTCACCTTTTTCTTTCTCCCCCTCCCCACAGGGGCTTCAGAAAGTTCCGGCTCTGTGTCCCGCTGCCCCCAATGGCAAACAGACTTTCTCTCTCACTGGGACATCCCCCAATTCCCAGTCAGCTGGCACCGGTGCTCAGAATCAGGTCGGGCAACCCAGCGTGCCGAGCGACTCTCCGCCACAGGGGGGCGCTCACAATCACCTCCCCCCCCCTCCCCACACGCCTACCTCAGGTGGACAGCAAGGCGTCCCCTTAACCAAAGAGAGCAGGCCTTCAGGGAACGGCACGCCGAGCGGTTCCGCCGTCGCTGTCGACGGGCTGCCTAATCACGTCCATCAGGCAGCGGCGGGCGCCGCCCCCAGCCCCGGCTCCGCGGGGCCCCGGACCCTAGGCCCTGGACTCAATTCAGACAATCCTCAGCTCTCTGCCTTGTTGATGGGAAAAGCCGGTAACGCCAGCCCCAGTGAAAGGCTCAACAACATTCATCCGGCCGCCCGTGGCCCCAGTGTCCCGGGGGATGCCCCCTCGCCTCCCCCCAAGCCTGCAGAACCCAGCGCCACTAGCCTTAACGGCCCCCCCTCGGGCCTGGGACCTACAGTAAACGGGAGGGGCTCGGATGACTCACGGAGCCCCCTAGCGGCAGATCCCCCCATCTTTGGACGGAAACCCATTCTGACCTTGGCGCCCTCGTCCTCTCTCTCCATCTACCCGAGTTCCGCAGATGTGCTCAAGGTTTGCAGGTTAGTCTCCCCACCCCATGCTCCCATAATGCACTGCATCCTCCGCTCCCGAGGGCCTCCTGGTCCTATGTGTCGCCTGCAGGTGGCCTTGTGCTCAGACACTGGAGCAGTAGTAAATCTGCTGTGAATGTAGCGTTTGTGGGTTTTGTGTGATGTAATGCGGTCCTCAGGGGGACCCAGATGATACATGTGTTTGTGGACTGTCTGACTTTGAGCTGGGGGGGGGGGCACAAACGCGGACCATCCGGGGGTCCCCAGGACTAGGTTGAGAAATACTGACCTAATGAACCAAACCACGATATGTTCTGTGCGGTCATGTGACCTTTGCCAGTCCCCCAAAAGGCTACTTGATGCCCACGAGTGCGTCATGGCAGGCTGCTGTCTGCTGGGTTCTTGGGATCGGTGTGTTTCGGTGATGCTCTCCTCACCAAATCAGATACGGCGTCTCAGTTCCAAGTTTCAGTCCACGGGCAGCAGATGTCGCCTTTATGTTTGGATGTGTGTGATGCAGATCTCAATAGCACTTCACAGTAAGGCTTCCCTTTGCCACCTGGTAGTAAAAAAAAAAAAAAAAAAAGCTTATTTGCTTATAAATGTCTATTGATGCTTTACAAAGTGTTACAACCTAATAAACTGATTATAAACCATTCATGACCTGTTTATCAGGATAGTCTTAAAGGGGTACCGTGGTCTTTTTGCTGCCCCTGTGACATGTGCTCTTCGGTGAGAGAGCCTGTGTTGTAAACAGCGTGTGTATAGATGTTGACCAGCGTGGGCTTTCGCTTTCTTCCCTGCTCGCTGCTCTTGAGCTGATCCCTGCTATTCCTGATGCAGTGAGCTTAGTCCCAGGAACCAGCAGTACATACGTTTGCATGTGGGGATTTTAAGCTGTGTGGCTTTATGAATTAGGTGCCTGTGTCAGTGTCCGGAAGGTTGCTGGTTTGAGTCCCATGACTCTTGGGCCCTGGAGCAAGGCACTTAACCCCAAAAATGCCCCTCAGATTGCTGTTTGGGGTCTCAGCTCCTTGGTTCTGATCCTTGTGACCCCAGACCCCGGTGTGAGATGCTGGTGATGTTCTGCACTGGTTCGCTTTACTAGCGGGTGTAAAAGTGCCCTGTTCTTGTGCAGAAATACCGTTTCCCTAAATGCAGGTTTGGTAAATATGCTGGCTAAACATTCATTGGCTGTGATTAGCTGCGTCAGTGTCGCTGTCCGGCGGTGCATCTGTACTACAGAGCATTGATTGGTCCTGTAGGGCTGATGACTTGGTCTCTTACACTTCATTTCTCACTCTTCCCATTGCCCACTGCTCTTCCTCTTCCTCTTCCTGGTATATTGCAGTCGTGAAATGAACAAATAAGCCAGGTTTGTGTTCGGGGGGCCCCGCGAACGTTTAGCCAGCTCCTGTTTATCAGAGGTGCATTCTGGGTAATCGCCATGCTTTCCATGTCAGGTTTGTTTGTTTTTCTACGCGCCACGATAGGGATGTGTGTCAACGGCCCTGTGCGTCGTTTCAGGAATCTGGGCAAGAACGGCCTGTCGAGCAGCAGCATCCTGTTGGGGAAGTGCCCACCTCCGCGGGTGCCGGCTGCACCCACCCCCCCACTGCCAAAGGACAAACTGAACCCCCCCACGCCAAGTATATATGTGAGTACAGCGCCGTGGCTCTCAGTAAATACACGCCGCGATGCTGCAAGTCACACTGCTGTGTGAATAAAACAAAATAATAATAATTATAATTGCGTATTAATTTGCCTGCGTTCCTGCGCAGCTGGAGAACAAGAGGGACGCTTTCTTCCCACCCCTGCACCAGTTCTGTACGAACCCGTCCAACCCGGTGGCGGTGATCCGGGGCCTGGCTGGTGCGCTGAAACTGGGTGAGCAGTCTGCAGAAACATGTGGAACAGTCCCCGATGCAGACTCCAGGGGGAACGGGTTAGGGATCCCGTGCAAAGCCACACGTCGCTTGCTCCTGACCTGCCGGGTGATGACGGTGCCACCTGCAGACGGTTCACGTGGACAGAGTGTGGCGGCAGTGACGGAGAGCTGACTGACTGCGAGAACCTTTCACGCTGGCAAATGCACCAAGCGTCCTGCCAGTGGCCCAATGCATAATGCTGCTGCTGCAGCCTGGGGGGTTCGAGTCCCTCCTCTGCTGTGTGTGTGTGTGTGTGTGTGTGTGTGTGTGTGTGTGCGCGCACGCGCGCGCGCCCCATTTGCTGACTCTTAATGTCACATGGATTTTCCCATGTGATTTTGGAGGTGTATGTGACCCCTAACGGCCTGGTATCCTGTCCAGGCTGTACCCCCCCCCCCCATTTGTGACACTGCTGCTTCAGCAGATGGATGTAGGATTGGTTTATGGATTGGGGGAAGGGGTGGACATGCATTACAGTAATACGGTATAACGTGGTGATTTGTGGGCATTTCACTGCAAGGATCCATCCTCACTGCTAACTGAATTTTATCACCAAGGTTTCAGACTGTAACAATACCACTGCAGCCCAAGCCTTGATGGACACGTTAGTAATGCGTCCTGTGTTGTGCAGAACAACTAACTCTAGTGGCTGTGGTCATGCATGCTTTCCTGGTAAAGACCGCTGCTGTCTTCTCGCAGACCTGGGCCTCTTCTCCACCAAGACGCTGGTGGAGGCCAACCCCGAGCACCTGGTGGAGGTGAGAACACAGCTGTCCCAGCCTGCCGACGAGAACTGGGACGCCAGTGGCACCCGCAAGGTGTGGCGCTGCGAGAGCGGCCACTCGCACACCACCATCGCCAAGTACGCTCAGTACCAGGCTTCGTCCTTCCAGGAGTCCCTACGGGTAAGCCTGCCCCCTAGTGTTCACTCTTAGCTCTGGTAATAACGGTGATATAATGACACACAGTTTTCTGCAGCATTGCGTTTCCCTTCAGTGAAACATGGGATGGGATTGAGCTAAATATTGTGTGAAATGCCTTGAGGTGACCTCATGTGAAGGGGCTTTGAATGGTTTTTTTCTTTCTTTCATCTTGCCCTCCAAAGGAGGAGAATGAGAAGAAAGGGCAGAAGGACCACTGGGATGCTGACTGCGCGTCCTCAGACAGGTGAAGCCCCAGCTGCGCGTTGTAACATGGCGCCGCCCTTGTGGACCGTAGTGGAACTAACATGCAGCTTCTCTGCTCCCCCCCGCAGCGTGGGCAGGCGACGGAAAGGCCCCATTAAGTACATCAAATTTGGGACGAACATTGACCTGTCAGACGAGAAGAAGTAGGTGCTCATTTCGTGGTCCTGAACTTTCATGTCCCATGACTGATACTCCTTCTTAGTGTTTGATGCTTTCTTGCTGCGGATTGGGTCCCTGAGGTGGGTCGTCGTGTGGCGGGTGCGGTAATGCGCTGTAATCAGCGTGTGCTCCTTACATTACCTCACCTTGCTGTTGCTACGGTTTTTCCTGCTACAGCTTGATTAAAAAACAGCTTATGATTGCAAGGAGGGAAAGTAATCTTATTTGCGGTTTTAGACATTCTTGTAGCCAAAAGAATGCTGGGGAAACGAAGAACATTTCCCATGTAGTCTCCATGCCCCCCCTCAACCACTGCCCTTAGCTGTGTGGTGCTGCCCCCTGCTGTTGGACAGATGGTATTTCCATGCCCAAGGTGGTGTCCCCCTCACAGGTGGAAGCTGCAACTGCAGGAGTTAAGCAAGCTGCCTGCGTTTGCCCGCGTGGTGTCAGCGGGGAACCTCCTCAGTCACGTGGGACACACCGTGCTGGGCATGAACACCGTGCAGCTCTACATGAAGGTCCCCAGCAGCCGCACCCCAGGTACGGCATGACCCCCCACCCCCGCGTAGGGCCCTGCGGTTATCGTGGTCGCCCTGGGCACGCAAGACCGACGTGTGCCTCTGCTTGGCTTTGCAGGTCACCAGGAGAACAACAACTTCTGCTCCGTCAACATCAACATTGGCCCGGGAGACTGCGAGTGGTTCGCTGTGCCAGAACTGTACTGGGGCGTCATGAATGACTTCTGTGAGAAGTACGCGGAAACCGAGCTGCGCCTCGTGCGATTGATGCCGGATGGCAGAATGCTGATGGTCACGTTTAAATCTGTGCTGCTCTGAGCACCGAGTCTTTCCCAGAAGTGCTTGGGTTACGCAGTCCTGTCCTCCATCGCCTCTTCATCTTTTTCAACAGGAATAATATCAACTTTCTCATGGGCTCATGGTGGCCCAACCTGGAGGATCTGTACGAGGCCAATGTGCCAGTCTACCGTTTCATCCAGCGGCCGGGAGACCTGGTGTGGGTCAACACGGGCACGGTGCACTGGGTGCAGGCCATCGGCTGGTGCAACAACATCGCCTGGAACGTGGGGCCGCTCACAGGTCCGCCCCCGCCCCCGCCTGCGCTTGCTGCCGCAGTCTGTTCCATCCGCTCACTGGATCTCCCTGTTTCCCCCACAGCCTACCAGTACAAGCTGGCCGTGGAGCGATATGAGTGGAATAAGCTCCAGAGTGTAAAATCCATCGTTCCCATGATTCACCTGTCCTGGAACATGGCGAGAAACATCAAAGTGTCAGACCACAAGCTTTTTGAGATGATCAAGTGAGTAGGCCTCTCTGTTTCGGCCGCCTTTGCCGTGAGCTCTGTCGGAGACTTCGCACAGTGTTTTCGCAGACTCTGTAGCCTGTACATCACGCGGTGGCCACCGACAGTGTCAGAATTACCTTATTTTAACCCCACGGCCCACCTTCCCCAGGTACTGCCTCCTGAGGACCCTGAAGCAGTGTCAGATGCTGAGGGAGGCTCTCATCTCCGCAGGGAAGGAGGTGCAGTGGCATGGAAAGACCCGGGAGGAACCGGCACACTACTGCAGCATCTGTGAGGTGAGGCCCTGTGCTAGCTGTGGTCTGACTGGAGGCGGGGCTTTTAGCCTGGATGTATGTGATTGGCTCCTGAGACAGAGGTGAGATAGATGCCCGTAACGGGTCCCTTTCTGTCTAAGAGCATTAATCAGCTGAGTGGCCTGTGTGACAACTGACATGTATATCCAGACCTGCCTGACACTCTTCCAGGGGTCTTGGAATTGACTGCAATTGTTTTAGATCATTTTTGGTGTAAATTAATTTTTTTATTGCGTGTTAGTCGTGTGTGAAAACGAGACCCAGGTGTCAAGGGGGCCGGGGGCCAACAAACCTCTCCTGCTCATCTCGTCTGTCACAGGTGGAGGTCTTCAACTTGCTCTTCGTCACCAGTGAGAGCAACTGGCGTAAGACCTACGCAGTGCACTGCCAGGACTGTGCGCGCAAGGCCAGCGCCGATCTGCACGCCTTTGTGGTGCTGGAGCAGTACAAGATGGAGGATCTCATGCAGGTGTACGACCAGTTCACGCTGGTGAGTAGCCCTGTCGGATGCCAATCTCCGCCATCTGCGTTAAGTCCACGAAAACGTACCTGACTGAGGTGTGGCCCCGCCCCTTCCCTTTCTCCCCACAGGCCCCGCCTTTGCCTCATCCCTCATCTTGACGTCGACATTTTCTGCCAGCCGCACCGTGTGCGGGAAGTCGAGGAGGCCTTTCTGATATTCAGGAAGCCAGCTGGTCCAGATGCCGCTGGGCTCTGTAGCTAATCCTACGAGGCTGCGTCTGGAAGCTTCTGTCTATGCAACCTGCCGACCCAGCGATGGGAGGGCGGGGGACCCTCTGGGACACTCGACAGCCCCCCTGGCTGTATGCATATGGAGCCCATTGGGTGGAGGCACCCCTTTTGTACATATCGTTACCTTCATCGGTCACAACTGGCAACGTAACACAGACTACTGACCCGAATCTCCGTTTTCTATTGTTTTTGGGCTGACATGAAGGTTTTTTTTCTTTCTTTCCTTCTCCTTCTCCTCCCTACACCCACGAAATGAATCCTAGCTTGGCTGGTCTTTTTTTGTATAGTAGACAGACATTTTAAGTCTATTTGGGCAACAAAACAACAGAGAAATGGGGGGGGGGGAATTTGTAATGTGAAAAGTTAGGTGATATAATTTTTTACGGCTTTGGTTTTACGGTGTTATTTTTGGAACCATGTTGGTAAATCTTTCAGTTTCTTAGTTTAAATTTTAAGAGGGAAAAAATCAAGGACGACAGCCAAGTGAAGAGAATGCGTTGCACATAGACTAAGAATTAAACATTAATTTGCGATTTTCTTTGTTTCTAATCTTGATGTAAATTTACACTATTTATAAATACATATTTATTGCTTGGAAATATTTGTGGATGGAATGCTGTTATTTTTCCCAGAGTACCTGCCATTAAATTTAAGGAGTCCTGTCATTTTACAGACCACTCCTATTTACCTTTTCTATATATAAATGAAACTGCTTAGCAACCTTGTACAGAAACATCATTAAAATTGTTTTATTGTTTGCTGTATGACCTGACTTATTTGCGCCGGATTGGTCGGTGGGCTACGTGTCCTGCTGTGCTGGTTCATCGCCGGGGTGGGGGGGCTGGGCGAGGGGAGTTGACCGATCGCAGTGATGTCTGTTAGTCTGTAATCAGGCCCCTGGATGCTGTCCAATAGTGCTTCTGTTCCTGTTTTATTGACATTAAATCTGGCCTTTGATTCCAAATCCAGGCCTTGGTTTCAGTTCTCCCAGGTAGTTAGTTTAATAATGACTGGTTCTGATTGGTCAGAGGCTTCACACCTGGCTCACAGGTAAAGGGAGGCTGGGAAATCAGCAGTGCTTTAACCCCCAGGACTGTGATTTGAATGGCCAGGGCTGCAGTCTCGGATCCTGCCTCTGTCGTTTCTCTCTCTACTCCCGTTGACATGCAGTTAGGTTGGTTGTCTCTGAATAACCAGTAGCATATAACTCTGAGTGGATTATGTTTATTTTGCATTGTGGGGGCAAATGTCCCCCACAATGTGATGATAAACATGTTGTTTTGACGCTGTGGGTCCCCCCTTTTTAAGGTCCCCTCAAAGATCTGTCATTGTCATTTATGTTTGGTTACTTGTTAAGATTAGGACTGGGTAGGGTTAAGTCTGTCATATTGGGATTAGGGTTTTCCCCATAGAAATGGATGGAGAGTCCCCACAAAGATATAATTACAAATGTGTGTGTGTGTGTGCGCGCGCTCTCCTCCAACGCTGACCTGGGGCCTGTACTTTGAATTGGGGTTACTGGCGTATCCGGGTAACTCGTCGGATTTAAAGTAGCCTGGTCAAAATGTAAGTGAACGAATGTGAAGTCCATCTAAACTGTGATACCTTAAATCCGACATAAGCCAGTCACCCCGCTTCGTAGTACATCCCACTGGTGAAGTGTTTGTAAAATAGTTGGATTTGTACATTTATGTTATGAAACAGTTACCCCTGCTGCGTGTGTGACTGATGCTGAAATACAGCAGGTTTTCCTCTAGCTACTGGTTTGACCACAGTGCCATCTGCTGCTGATGCTGTGCCAGTGCGGTGAAGGTGCTTGAGCCTGGCTGTTGGTGGAGGTCCTCTTTTGGTAGCGGCAGTTAATATCCTGTTTGCTGGATGTTCTGAAGCTGCGGCGGGGGGGGCAAGATGGTCCTTGCAGGCCCCATGCAGGCTGCCGTTGCCCCCCCCCCGCCCCAGCAGACGAGCTGCGAACACGCTGCCATCCGGAACTCTCCTGCCAGACGTGCCCAGTAGGCGTTGAGGTCGGTGGCCCTGCCCTTCTCTGCCTGCTGAGCCTAGCCACTGGACAAAAGGCAAGTAAATCAGTCGCCGGCCCTTTAAACCTGGGACTGCTTTGCGGGGCTGGGTGTTGCCTATTTACCCTGTGCTGTGTGTGAGGGTTTTTTCAGGTTTTGCTTGGTTAAATCTGTTCGTCGTTCTTTGGGGAAAAATGCATTTTGATATATCCACAGAGCATCAGCCGCAGTGTAGTTTAGCAAGCTGTTTATCTTCTGTAGCGACAAAAAGCTCCATATTGCTTTTGGTCTTTAGGATTTGAAGTCCTGATCGTTCAAACGGACACTGAAATATCACAGTAAATGTCTCTGGATACTTGCCGTGCTCAGGTCTGTCTCCCAAACGATTCCCAGTGTTCAGTTCCTCCTCCGTAAATTACCGCTAATATGATTCGTTAGCATAACTCAAAGCCAGTGAGGGGGAGTCCCAGCCTGGTGATCTTACTGACAGCACCTGGTTTTGCTTCAGAGACACGTTACCTTCGTATGAAATGATCTGTGGTCAGTTGAACTTTAACCTGGGAGATTCCAAGGCAACTATGACAGTTACAGTGTCCTGTTGGCTTAGGGCTTCCTTTGATTAACCTGGGATCAGTTAAAGTTTTTGATGAAAAAACATCCAAGTTTCTCTATGAAGTGCGGTACAGATGCCTGTTGGCCATGGGGGTGGAATCCGGCTTGAGGGCCGTGTGTTTGCAGAAGTCGTGGTTCAGGCTTGCAGCCGCCAGTCACACCCAGCATCCCTGCTGTCACTGTGGCTGCTGGAGCCGGTCTGGTACTGGACTGGGCGACCAGTGGAGCTCGCCCCGCCCCTACCCTACCCTACCCTCCGGAAGTACGCACAGGAAGCAGATAACCCTGTTGCCATGGGGACGCTTCCTCGCCCTACAGATGTCAGTTTGAAGTTGGCAGCCCGTTCCCGCCTGAGGCCCCCGCGGTTAAGGTTAGATAAGATTTCCGTGCAAACGTTAGAGATCCGTAATGCCTCGGCGTCCATCACCGTTTCTTCAGGGGCTGTAGATGCTCCTGGGTGCCACTGAATGCTCCTTAAGGAGATCCTAAACCCTTTTGGTAGGTTATTTCACTGTATTTGTCACACATTAAATGCTTAACTTATGGGTCTGGCCAGCAGGTGGCATAGTGGTTAAAAGTCCAGCATATTACTGTTTCCATCCCCAGGTTAATCATGCCTGCTGATCAAAGTATGCAACTGGCATTCAACCTGTAAATTGCCAAATATCAAGCTACTTTGTGTAAAAGCCTAGATTGAGCAGGTATATTGATTTTAGTATGTAATCTGCACAGAAAGATTATTACAACCGTCTATTTAAGTCTGTATAATTCACTGTAAACGGTAATTACTTTTTGTCTTGAGTGGACACGATCTTCAGTGTGGGCACCTTTTGAAATAAACAATTCATAATTTGCGCCGTGACGTCCTGCTGCCACCATTACCGGATACCAGTCCCGTATGAGGGAAGTATATCAGACGTATATCTGCACATCGTCCCTGGAATTGTCCTCAGTTATTTCATACGGACCAGGAGCATCAGTAGAGATTTATGAAAGGGGGGGAAAGCCTCTGTTTTGGAGCGGGGGGGGGGGGGGGTCTGATTGTAATGAAAATGTCTGAGAAATTAAATTTGTGTAAATTTTTTTGGGCGGGGA
>JAODJX010000081.1:1747595-1762341 GCA_026776945.1 Isichthys henryi
GAAACAGCCCTTTGGTTCACATTTGGGAGAGGTTGCCAATTGATGCAGGCATAGCAGGCTGTGGAGTATGTGTGCATGTGTGTGTGTGTGTGTGTGTGCGCGTGTCTCTCAGCATGCAGTTCAAGCCGTACCCAGGCTCTGTGAGCACATTAACCATTTCAGGGTCTGCAGAACGATAGTGCTCCCTGTCATTATCCCATAACCCCGAACGGCTCGCCTTCGCCTCCACTATGCTAGCGTCTCCTCGTCACCATGGTGACAGCCGCACGTCGGCAGTGGTGACGTCCGGCCCAAGGTGGCAAACACACTGTGTGCCTGTGAACTGGCGCTGTCCTTGACTGCTCCGGGATCAGATCGGCTGCTCACTGTGTGCCTGTGAACTGGCGCTGTCCTCGACTGCTCCGGGATCAGATCGGCTGCTCACTGTGTGCCCGGGTGTGATGAGGAGACAGTGGGATGCTGCCTCGCAACAGGCAGGGCTCTACTTTTCAGCCTCAGTGTTAAACCGCAACAGTTTTGACAACTTCATCGCCTTCCTTTCGCTTTACTCTGATCCAACACAATGATGTAGGAGAGAGTTTGGTATGGGGGTGGGGGGTGGGGCACGATGTAATTATTCAAATACAGAGGTCTATTTAATGGGGGGATGAATGAAGCCAAATTAAATATTGGGGGGTACATGCCCCCCCGTTACACCCCTGTGTACACAGATACACAGACAGCGTTTGTGTTCAGGGAAGTCAGACTAAGAATTTACTAGAAAATATGAGTGAGCTTTTTAAAGTAAGAAAAATCGGGTGCCTGGTGAGTGGCTTAATTAATATGCATATTTGGAGGGGGGGGGGTAGTGGATTATAATTCATTGTCTGTACCCCAAACTATCTGCACCCCACATCATATCTCACCCTTATTCATATGTCTACATTTATGTTTGTTTATTAACAACACATTTTCTTACCCTTTAGCGCTATCTTCGTATATATTCTGTTTATTGTTATGTGTGTTTTATACATCTATATGATTTACATAGGTAGGAAGGTGGGGGAGATGGGGAATGCAGGAAGGTGGGGGAGATAGCAGGAAGGTGGTGAAGGCAGGGAAAAACTACACCATTCAGTGCAAAATCCAACACCTGTACCAGCGCCAGACCCAGCTGGGAATGCTAGGGATGATGATCTGGGAATGTGGGATGCGCCGCCCCCCCAAAAGGCCCTGTTTGCATCTGTAGCCACGTGTGGCTGTGAGGTCCGCTCCACCCAATTCAGCGACAGGCTAAATTAAAGGGCCACATTGCTGGAGCATCTCCGTGTTCCTGGTGGGAGCCGTTGTGGTTATGGCATTAAAAAAACCATGGGTTTGGTGGGGGCGGGGGGATCGACAGTCAGGACTTTAAGGACTTTTTAGCAGAGGCGCATAAGATGCGGCCACCGTATGCGGCGAAGACCGAAGGTCTGCAGCATGAAAGGGAGCCAGTGGAACTTTGTGATGGGGGCCAGGTGACATGTGACTGGGGGCCAGGTGACATGTGACTGGGGGCCCTTCTGCCAATCCGTGTCCGGCATACAAACAATTACAAATAACAGATGCTAAAAAAAAAACGAAATTAATGCTCATTCACACTGTAATGTTCAAATATTAGTCATTTTTAGGGCCATTTAAATCTAGTTCATTAACCAGCCTTGGAAGCTTCTGCTTGTCTATCTTCTCACTTTCTGCATTAAAATTGTGCCAGACTAAGAGTGGTGCCATAAAAATACACCGTGACAGTATTCCTGTGATAATATTCCCCTAACTGCTCAGTCTCCAGAGGGTTGTGGGGTCCTCCCCCATGCCCTCCGCCACCTCTACCAACGCCACCACCTCCCTCACAGCCTACATGAAGATCATGAGGGGAGTGTGGAGAGGCACCTGTTAATCACTCACACAAGCTATGATCTTACCTCCTCAGAGGCAAATGGAGCTCAGAATGTCCACCGGCGACCTGGGGCAGAACAGCGGGATGTAATGGAACTCACGTGCACGACAAGGTGAGTACGATTATTCACCTGCCGCGTGCACTAGCAATTACTGAAGGGGAAGGGTAATGACAATGCCATGTTCGGACCGGATTTGCTTAGCCGTGGTTACCAGGCAACAGGGCTACTTTTCCACTGGTTCGGAAGTTGGGTCATCATGTTTTTGGGGTTTGTTTTGTGAGGGGTTTGAAGCAAGCGTTTCCTCTAGTCACATCTCCTTACCTATCAGTCTCGAAATGAAAGGAATTTGTCCTCAAAAAGTTCAATTCAAACAACTACACTCTGTTTTGTTATGGAAATTCGCAAAATTATTAGAGAGGCCAAATGATGCTCAGATGTTCTCCATGAGACTGCAAATTAAACTCGTATTTACATATTCTCAGGTTCTTCTGTGTGACCATTCTGTCAGCCCTTGCAAAGTTATTCCAATGTGACATCAATCCTTCAGAATGACAGATAGTTGGTTTTGTCAACCCCCTTGGATTCGTATGAAGCACTGCATGGATACGCACAATGTTGATGCCGTGATAACGACTAAAACACAAAAGCTAAAGTATGCAAGAACTCCGTGGAAGGTGAGCAGGCATCAGCAGTGTTCACCCTGCTAATCTTGTCGAATGCATATCCTGTCTATTGCTCCTCTGACACTTAGCTGCGACACTGAGAATCACTTTGCCCGACACAGAACAAATTTCATAGATGTTGTAAATAATAATAATAATAATAATAATAATAATAATAATAAAAAGAAGTGGAAAAAAATACCGTCGGAATCGTTGCTAGCTGTATATATGGTGTCATGCTGACTGTATTTATAATGTCAAGACCTGATGCCAGGATGTTTGTTCAATTCACAGTTAGTCACGTGACTGCATGGTGATTAAATAGCTCCGTTATTGTGTGTTTTGTTTTTATTTATATCGCTCGTTATTGTTTTGTTTTTTTTCTTAAACATAATACTCCTACTAATAATAAAAGTGATGAATGAATAAATAATTCATAGTGACTGGAAACGAATGTCATTTTCCCGTGTCACTCCCACCGGCGATCTCTGACAGGAGATACATGGCTTTTTCAGAGGAGTGTTGGTGTTTGTGTCCTGAGTAAATGCACAGATTTCAGTTCACATCCGTTGGGAGTTCCCCAGCCGGCCATTTACGAGAAAAAACGAAATGTGGCTAAGCTGTGAGACACCCCACGTAACTCGTAACCAAGGCAGGCTGAGTGAAAAGCAGGTAAAGGTTTAGAGTTAGAAGCGCTGCGCAAAGGCACGGACCCGGCGGGCTCTCCGCTCAGTCTCAACACTTCCATCATTAGGTGCGGCCCTTTGTCCTGTTACACCAGTAGAAACAAAAGAGATTTGTGACATTCCGCCGTTTATGGCTGTTTGGGATCGATGTAACGGCAAATATCACTCATCTCATTTTAATAAACCCTGCTATTGAACTGAGAACCTTATGCAAAATATTTTTTTATTTTTCACAGGGATTTATTTTTGTAGTATATCTTGAGATGGCCATCTTATTAAACATACAACAAAATGTTACATGTATTTCATGTGAAAACTAGCATTCTGTGTGCTGAGCAGCACACGGAGTTTGGCAGAGACGCACACAAACGCAGAGATAAGCATGCCCCCCCCCACCCCCACTGCACAGAAAAATACACGCCCACGTTCAGCCACGCGCACTCACACACGCCCACGCGCGCGCACACACACACGAAGCCGCGCTCCGGGCCGCGCGGGTCCCTCAGCCGCGATGTCGCTGCCAGCGCTGCCCCCAGCTGATTATATAACCAGCCGCGAGTGGCAGTCAGAGTCCTTCAGCTCCATCTCGCCGGAGTCACGACTCGGCTGTGTGGGTTTGCTGTGACCGCGGTCTCGCCGGTTTCAGTGTCCGCACCCGCTAGCCGCTTAGCTCCCTTTTATTTCACCCAGACCGGGTGTCGGGTCTCCCCGGTACGGCGGACATGGGAAGGGGGAGGGGGTCTGTTAAAATGCAGATGGGGGGGGGGATGATTCAACCAAACCGTATGTCAGCCCCCGCGTCGCCTCGCAGTGTGTGGGTTTTCAAAAGGGCATGAGCCTGGTTTTCTAATGAACCCTTTAGGTGACATTAGAGAGAGAGAGCGACGCCGGAGCGGAGCTCAGCAGATACGGGAGGTCAGACATGCGAGTCTGTCAGTGTCAGCTGGTATCAGAAGAAGCGAAAACCCGAACTAGACTTCAGAAACCTCTCTTACTGTGTTTGTGAGTGTGTGCGTGCGTGCGTGTGTATGTGTGTGTGTGTGTGTGTCAGCACAGTGCTGTCAAGCTAATATAGTAAATGTATTAAATCCCCCCTTATGTGCTGCTGCTTAGTTAAACAGTTAAATGATTCAGATTAATTACTGTAAGGTGCCAGTGCTGCGTCCTCCCTCCATACACACACAAGATTCTGTCATCTTTGTCAGAAGCTGTTCACTTGTCCCAGGTAATTCCCATCACGTGATCCACGGAAGTTCAGATTTATTGTGAAAACCTGCTCTATTTCACAGTGAATGGCTGCAAGCTGCATATCAGTGAATTATATAATTAGAATTAAATATAAATGAATACTTTATTCATTTATACACTCATAATTTTTTTTCTGGATGAGTCAGTTCAGGGGTTCTACTTAAGGTTAGAACTTCAGCACCCTTCCTGGGATAGTCACATTCTGGTCACGTTTGTGTCTCATTTCTTTAGTATTACACTGCCCACTTACTTGGCTTGTTGCTTTTCTATCCATTACAAATACCAACTGGAGTGTTCTGCAGCTCTGGGAACAGACGGGGGCCATGGCGCAGAGCCGTGTGGCGTGTGGTGGGGCGCGAGTGGACGGGGAAAGCCGGCAGGTCTGCCTCACTCCCTGTCCCAGCTGTCCGAGGCCCGTACAGGCGGCACTGATGGCAGAATAAGGTGGGCGACTTCAGGGCCCTGCCTCCTCACCATCTGCTCCACCGAGCCCCAGCTCGTGTTTCTGGGGGTGTCAGTGGTGAGGGTTTTGTGGGGGGGGGGGTTGCAAGCTAAGGGGGTCGAAGGTGCCCCTTGATAGAGAGAGAGCTGCGGGGGTGTTTGGAGGAAGGGGGGCCTTTGAGTAGGCTGGAGTAGGACGAGGCAAAGTACAAAGCACTGCGATTATATCGGGAGAGTGGGAAGAGGAGCGGGAGCGAAAGATTTTTATTGTTTTTTTTTCTTCACAATCTGCCTGCACACAATCCTGATCGACACATACAGAGTGTGAACCTGAGATCTAACAGAGAAGCAGAGAACAGCGAGTGATGACATATCAGCCAGGCAGCCAAGGACGGCACCCCAAGGCAGTAAGTGAGCATGTCAGAACAACAGCAGCTAAGACCCTTAGAGAGACCTCCCAGGTGACCTCAGGGAGGAAGCAGCGATTAAAGTCAAATACTCACCTTAGAGCAGTGTTTTCAAATCCGGTCCATGGGGACAAACAGACAGTCCATGTTTTTGCTCCCTCACAGCTCCAGGAATGTGGGCTGTCTGGGAGGGAACAAAAATGTTGACCGTCTGTGAGTCCCCAAGGACTGGGTTGAGAAACACTGCCTTTGAAGATTACCTTCCATACATCCATTCATTTTCTACTAGCTAATCCAGTACAGGATATACCTGTATGTACCTGTTGTTTTCACAATATTATTCTACAGCCAGTCTCTTTGAGATCACCGCAATGAAGGTGAATCCATTCTTTGAACTGTAAATTTAGTGTGAATGTAGCCTGTGATGTGGGGTGGAGCTGAAGTACAGTGTCTGCTGATAATCATTCCATTTACCACAGAGAGTAGTTACATGCATTATTAGTTACATGCACTATGCACGGTCTGTGGTGTCCCACAGAGATTATTTAAATCAAGTCACGGTCTTGCTATCACATGGCAATGTCAGGTGTCAGGAGGGTGTTTCACTAAACACTGAACTCCAGTGAAGGTGGGCAGAACCAAACGATCTTAATTACTTAAGGGACCACGGATTCACATGGGTCTGACATGCACCTCTACCCCCAAAGCCTGATGCAGGCCCTCTGATATGGAAATCACATTATGCAGCATGGCCCCTTGGATAGCCTGCATGGCTCAGGGGAGAACATTCATCTGAATCATTTAGTTCACCCTGGACGGGACGCCAGTCCATCACAGGGCACGAGGCTAGGGTGCCAGTCCATCACAGGGCATGAGGCTGGGGTGCCAGTCCATTACAGAGCACTAGGCTGGGGTACACCCTGGACGGGACGCCAATCTATTACAGGGCCCAAGGCTGGTGTACACCCTCGATGGGACGCCAATCTATCACAGGGCCCAAGGCTGGGGTACACCCTGGACGGGATGCCAGTACATCACAGGGCCCAAGGCTTGTGTACACCCTGGATAGGACGCCAGTACATTACAGAGCACTAGGCTGGGGTACACCCTGGACGGGACGGCAATCTATTACAGGGCCCAAGGCTGGGGTACACCCTGGACGGGACGCCAGTACATCACAGGGCCCAAGGCTGGTGTACACCCTGGACAGGACGCCAATCTATCACAGGGCCCAAGGCTGGGGTACACCCTGGACGGGACGCCAGTCCGTCAGAGGGCACGAGGCTGGTGTACACCCTGGACGGGATGCCAGTACAACACAGGGGACTAGGCTGGTATACACCCTGGAAGGGACGCCAGTCTATCACCGGGCACGAGGCTGGTGTACACCCTGGACGGGACGCCAGTCTATCACAGGGCACGAGGCTGGTGTACACCCTGGACGGGACGCCAGTCTATCACCGGGCACGAGGCTGGTGTACACCCTGGACGGGATGCCAGTACATCACAGGGGACTAGGCTAGTATACACCCTGGAAGGGACGCCAGTCTATCACCGGGCATGAGGCTGGTGTACACCCTGGACGGGACGCCAGTCTATCACAGGGCACGAGGCTGGTGTACACCCTGGAAGGGACGCCAGTCTATCACAGGGCACGAGGCTGGTGTATACCCTGGACGGGACGCCAGTCCATCACAGGCCACATGGCTGGTGTATACCCTGGACGGGACGCCAGTCTATCACAGGGCACATGGCTGGTGTACACCCTGAACGGGACACCAGTCTATCAGAGGGCACATTTACCATCATACTCATAATCATACATATTGCCTAATCGTCTGTATTTTGACGGAACCCTTTGCAACATGAGGAAAATATGCAAATGGCGTGCATGAGGCAGAGGTAGGATCTGAACCCCCTGTGCTAGAGGTGGTTCCCTCTGAGCCTCCATGCCACCCACAAATACTTTCCATAACCCATAATGCTTGTCAGCCTGAAATGATTTAGCATCCAGGTTGCCAGAGTTTCACAAACGAAACTGCATTTGAGGCTCCGTTTATCTTTTCTATGTCATGGTCGGTGGAATTCCCGTTTGACAGACCGTGGTATGGCCTGGGATGCACTTTCCTCCAAGGGAAGCTTCTGACTGGCAGGTCTATCATTAGCAAGGGTGAAGGATCCCTTAACTACTGCACATGCCTTCTCAGCAGCTTGCCCGTGGACATTAAACATACGTTAAGTAACGCTGAGCTCTGTGTGGCCCTGTAGGTGGAGATATTTAAGAACAAGAGCATCGCTACCTGACAGGATGTCAGTGTTCTCGAGAAAACTTGCAAAATTATGTTAAATGAAGCGGGGAGCCATTATTTTCAAACGCTCATCCTCGTTTGATGGTTTGAGACCTGCTCACTATTTCCACCAGTAGTTTCCAGCACTATCTTTAAGGTCAGTCTTGATGTCATCGTGTTTTCCCATAAGAGCATGTTATTTTTTTATTGTTGTTCTGGACAACCCAGGCTCACCACAGAAACGCATTTGGTCTGCATAACTGATTTTCTCTCAACCTATGTGGGTGAGGGGACAGCGTCGATTTTGCAGCCTTCCAGTAAACGTAAAAACTCTCTTGATGTCATTGCCTGGAGACTGCGTTGAACCTTCTGCTGCGATTAGCATAAAATCAGTCCAGGGGTCAGTTGTTGTGATGCTCCAGGCCATTGCAGAGGCATGTAACGGTGTAGAGTCCTACATCGTCTGCTAGCAGCTGTTACGGTGATGATGTTGTTCTGTTTTACTGCTGTCATACGGATTTGAGGGGAATCAGCCAACCTTCTTGTTTTAAATGGAGTCACTGGTTTAAGGTGAGGTAAGGCATCCACCTTCAGAGCATTTTGATATCAACGGGTTAAACTGGGTGTGGATGGTATCTCAAAAAAGGAATGCTCAGCAAAGGATTTTTTTTTTTAGGAAAAGGAAATGATTGGTTGTCAGATCAAAGCTAGTTTTTCACTGCAGGGGACATGCAACAGGTCTGCAAGCGATTATGTTTCCCTTGGGATCTGGCTGAACCACCAAATGGTTAAGTTTGTTTTCCATGGCAGTAACATCACATTAATAATAAGTGCTGTTTACTGAAAAAAGGAAGTAATGAGTCTCTCTCTGAAACTCCCCTTTTCGGGACAGTGTTACATTACGCAGTAAGTGACGTCAGAAGACAGGTGCATTGTGGGTGATTGTATGTAACGGAGTGAAGTGATTCTTTTCAACACATGTGATATCAGACTCGCATGACTAATGGCATTTCCCGAGGGTCACGGTTTCTGTGGTATGCTGTGCATCATGATCGTCTGAAAGTTATCCACAGAAACCCAGAGAAAGCACCAGAACCAGCCTTTTAATTGGCTGACATTCACACTTGAATGTGTTGAGTGTGGGCTGTAGCTCAGCAGTTTTGGGATCTGAGCCCTTGTCTGGAAGGTGATGGGTTTAAATCATGTGGCCAGGAGAGCAGAGTTATGACCTGTGAGACCTTCCAGCTGCTGCCCAGATTCTGGTTCAGGTTGCTGTCTGCCCTACTGTTTGTATCTTCAAAGTAAATAAAGGCCATTTGCAAAAAGTGTCAACATGCAGACCTTCTCTGCATCTTCTCGAACATTTCATCTGAGGCAGAGAACATGGTGAATTTTCAGTAGCTTCTATTTGTGTGCTGGTATCTCGTCTACGAGTCTCGTCTGCATCTGATCCTGGCCGGGAGCCTGATATGGAGTTTCGGCAGCTTGCTGTATTGTGGCGACTCCCCTTCTGTGTTCCGTCGGCATACCCTGCATGGCTATCAAAAAACAGACATACCCTAGGAATTGTAGTGGTTGCCTGGGTAACAGCAGCGGGGCTGAAGAACGGGGAGCCGGCCATCGTCTGTCGGAGAGAGAACTCCAAAAAGACCCCCCCATCCTCCCCCAACAGGCTTTCTTCCTCGGCAGCGGGCTGCTGCCTCCTGTCCCGGCCCCCACTGCACTCGCCAAGGTGTGTCCAAAAGGGGGCTCCTAGCTGCACCATTGCACTGGCAGGTGAATATGAGTGTGAGTCTCACCCTCGCCGACCCGCCCATCCACGTGTGGCGCCCCGTCTGCATGCTTCCACAATGTCCACCGGCAGAGATCTAGAAGGATACAAGTACCACTTCTGCCTTGGTGTAGCTGGGCAGATGGGGTGGGGGGGCATATGTATCTACATGTGGCTGTGCCTCTAGTGTGTGTGACGCTCTTTAACGGTGGCCGTGTAGGCTGGACTACATTCTTTCTGGTATTAATCAGTCCTAGTAGTAGGTGGTTAATTTCTTGTTTGCACTGTACAAGTTTACCTAGAGGGGAATACCTGATTATAGGCTTCTCTCTCTGAAACTCAGTGACTAATTATGATTTTTTTTTCTTTTTGGATACTGTTTTGATGTATTTGACTCCCTCGGTTTTGATTTCTTTAAAAGGGCGGGAGGTTGGCGGTGGCCAAGACAAGGCGCGTGCACAGGCAGCTTCCTGGATGCCTCTAGATGGACCCCACGTAGGCAGCCTCAGGCCTGGAGGGCTGGTGCAGACAATGACAATGACCGGATTCCCCAGCCAGCCTGTTTTCCCATCCTGCACCTCGGGGGGTGAGGGGGGGGGGTGCTCAAATGGCAGAGGTGAGTCAAGGGGACAGAAAGCGGAGTACATCCCTTCTACAGTAAAAGGAGCACTAATCTGACGCTGTTTGAGTCAGTATCCAGTGATAAGCGGCATGATACAGGGGGAACGTGAAGTGAACCTAGGGGTGGGATTTAAATGCATCAAAGCATCCTGGTGCTCAAATAACTGGACTGACAGCCTAAATTACTGAACTTACGTTAAACTGCTTATTTTAGCCAAAGCCATTTGCCTCACTACACAGACAGGCGTGTGTCTCATTCTGATCCCTCCTGAGTTTGGCTTCACTCAGAACCTGACGAAACCGAATCAGCCCGGAGCCCATTTTGTTCCCCGAATGCCGTCAAGTCATCCGTGCTCAGCTGCAGTCAAATCACACGCCATCTAAACGCAGAAAGTCAAAAAAGGATCAGAACAATTTATGCTGCGGCTGTGAATTTTGTGAATGCACCCCCCCACCCCCGACAGTGTTTGTTCTGTGCTGGTGATCTCCGATGACAAAAGGAAAACGTTTTCTGGTTCTGGTCAGTGTGGCATTCGCATTCCCGCACCCGTGAAGCCCTAACTACCAAAAAACACCCTTCTAAATACTTCACCCCCAGTATACAGGAAAAATAATCAGCCTCTCCTCCTCTGCCATTAGCTGTATGATCCCTGTGTTTCTGACATCACAAACATCTCTGATTACCTCTCATCTCTGTCGCCTGACTGGACACAAGGACCTAGCTAGGAAATGTCAGCCCTGATTGATAAGGACACCAGTGGCCTTAGCTTTTTTGTATTCCTACAGAAGTTGTCTTACTCCGGCTTACCTCCCCTAGGCCTTATTTCTGCAGCCCAAGTCAGTTGATCTGAACTGTCACAAAGATGGAGTTGGACTTCAATGGTCCGTAATGTGAACGGGGCCACTTAGCCATTATTGGGTGGGGGTGCGGGTGACAAGAAAGGCTGGGCTGTATTTAGGTGTAGCATGAAATAACCATGGAGTTGCAGTCGTTGTGGGTGAGGGGTCAGAGGCCACAGTCCAGAAATCAGTCCCTCGAATCATTGACAGGAGCGATCGATGTCACTGTAAAAAAACAAACAAAAGCATTTTCTACAGCCAGTGCATCTGTCATTAAAATGTGCTTTGGTATATGGAGGTGTGTGAACACTCTTCTGTGGAGTTTATGTCGCACCAAGCCAACAGGTAACTTGGGGAATCGCTGTCGCAGGAGGGAGTCATGAGTCATTCATGCCGACCAGGATAAATTGACATATTCTGTTCTTCTTCCCAGTAAAGCTGACCATAGCACCCCCACCCATCCTAACTCCCTTTGTGTGGGATCTTCCCCAAAGCACACACTCCAGTTTCACTTAGATTTAATTTTGTCGCTTTGTCCTTTGCCCTTTGAGTCTCCCCAAAAAAGCCCCCAAAAGGCTGATTGGCACATTTCCCGGATGCAGCAGTTCTGTTGTTAGATATATGTGAGTGATGAGTAAGAATCAAAACTAGATTTGACTTCCCTGCTTTTTACTCCTCTGAAACTATGGCTTTTGCCATTAGTTATGCCTTTTAATCTGCTCTCTTATGAGCTGTTATTTTGTGACAGTACATGTAAAGGGTAGATTTGAAAAGTTTTCTTGTGTTTCAATCGGGCTTTTTCCGGGACACCTACAGGTCAATGACCAAACTATGAAATGTGGAGGTGAAACCCCAAATGTGAGTCATTGTCAGAGCCCTGTCATCAAAATGTAGCCGCACCCCTAAAAACGGTGTGGCATCGGGCCCCGATGACGCAAGCTCACGCCCGAGCACTGCAGCAGTAACTGGGTTCACCCGCCCAGTCCCTCCCACGTCGCCACAGAGCCTTTTCCAGGCCACGGCCTGCCAAAGCCAAAGGCAGAGAACAAACGGTGCGGAGGCTTAGACTGCAAGTGTCGCTGGTCTGGAGGGCTGAGTCAGAAGCCCTTTGACAGCAGCGTTGACCGGCGTTCGTATGTGCGGTGATATTTTTTTCTTCCCTTTGGTGTGGTTCTGACGGTACAGTAGTGGCTCGACACTCCGTGGCAGCTCCGGCTCACAGTGTCTGACGTCACCTTTCATCTGCGGGCAGTGTGGAAGGACTAAGCACCGCCACGTTCCGCACAACATCCAGACGTGTCTGATGCGTGCTGTTCTCCCGGGGATGATGAACGGCGTCGTGGAGGCTCCTGGGGTTTCCAAATAAGTTTTCCACCATTTCCAGAGAAATCTTCCTCCACTTTGTACTTCCTCTTTCCTCTGAGTTTCCTCACCTGTGTCATCAAACAAAATCATCGCCAATATCCCAGTTATCCCAGTTATCCCAGTTATCAGCTGGAATTGAGGTTTTGCTGCGTATTTGTCGTATTTGGACTCCAGCACATGAACGATATTGCTTAATGCATATAGCTGAATTGTCAGAACAACACATGCAAATGGGAGGGAGTGACATGTCGCTTCAACAGGTGATGAAGTCATAACAGATTCAATAGGAATGTGTCCAAAATCACATACTTATTTGCTATGTAGCAGCTGAAATATAGTATGTCACTTGAGTAGTATGTTCAAATCATCAGTATGAATGAGACAGTAGGCAAACGGTACCTGGATGATACACTGCATTCTGCCAGATATTAAGTAAGGATGAAAAAGTATATGAACAGTACCCAGATGACATACTACATTCTGCCAAATATTCAGAATGGGTGAGAGTAGGCGAACGGTAACTGGATAACATACTACATTTTGTAAAATTCTGAATTTTGCAGCCAATGGACGCTACGCTATCCCACAAGGCAAGTACTGCTCAGAAACATGACAGAGTAAGTGCTGTTACCACAGTGTGTCTGAATGCATGTAAACTGTACTTATGCACGCATACAGTATGTACCCGTATTGTGTTAATGTTTGAGTAGCAGGGTCCTGACTGTGTAAGTATGTGATTTTGGATACCCCCAAAATGTGTGGCTAAGCTGGTTAAACGCACATCACTGCATTGTCTACTGGATACATCCAGTTCAGTGATGTATCTGAAGCTTATTACTAGAGACGCAGACATGTGGTTGTCCGGATAACCCTTTTAACCAATGCAGGATAAAGCTCGACTGTGTACTATGTCATAGTCTGTGAGGTACAACAGCTATGTTTAATTCAGGTGTCTTTGCTGTGGAAACCAGCCACTGAAGAACCATAGGAATGGTCCGTGGAGGGTTCTGTCAGACTCCTGCCTGCCGCTGACCCATTTCTGTCATACTTCCCTGTCCATTTGTTTCTGGACCCCAGATGTTGAAGGTACTGCTACTCAAGCCAGATTCTCTGCATCTGCTTTAGTGATGATTAGTGATGACTCCTTAAGGATTGACCAGAATGTCGCTAGTTCGAGCCACCATAACGGCCACTACTAGGATAACCCTCAGCTCTGACTTTATTACTGAAAGCATCCCTTAAGTAACCAGAAAATGGGGTAATGATGGTCAGACATTTACCGTTGATTACGTTGACGTGGCAGACTCAAGTCCGTGCTGCTGTGTCCTGACCCGGTCGGCACCATCAGACGATGTTGGTGAAAAGGTGATCTGCCGTGGGTCCGGTTCACGTGTTTGCCCGAATGTCAGAAAGTGATTCCTCGACAGGCTTTGATGATCCGGCAACTGTCTGTATCAAAGGCCGCGAGGAGGGGCACCGGCGATAAGATGCTTGGCAGAGGGACAGAGACACTTGTCAGCGAGCCAGTCACGGAAATTGGTGTAGCCTAGTTTGGCTGGTAAGCTGGGTCATGATGCAGAATGGTGAAAGAGGGATTTAAATATTGACCTGGGCTGACCCATATGAGCATGAATGCGTGTGTGTGTTTGTGAAGGTCGGTGTACGTGTGTGTGGGTGGGAAACAGAGTATTCCTCAGCATGTGCAGGTAGGTGTATGCAAGTGTGGGTGATAAAGAGTGTATGTGTCAAATAACTATTGAATTCAATCAAAAAACTAAAAATGCCAAAGGTCTCATATTTAGTTTGGTTACTTATGGTTGAGGTTAGGGGTGGGTGGGGGTGAAGGTCGTCATGTTGGGAGTGACAGGTTACTTCACTTGGGTTCTGTGCTCTGAACAGCATCCCATGAATTAAGGGGGGGGGGCAATCTTATCAACATAAAGTCTAGGAGGGCAAAGGTGACACGAGATGGCAATTTCAGAATGGGAGGGGAAGGAATGATTCCTTTCTTTAAAAATCGATTAATGATGGGCGGTGGCAGAGAGATCCTGGAGGAGCACATCCTCCTACCATTTCCGTGACATCATAACAATGTCCCACAGGACCGGCACTGGGCACTGGTCCGAAAGCCCGTGAGTCAGCTGCCAGCACGAGTTGCCAAGGTCCAAAGGTCCAAAGATGTATGGAAAAGTTTGCAGGTTCAGATGCCAGACAGAAGAAATGCAGTCATACCTTTGAAGAAGATGCTGTATTGAATGAGAAAAATACTTATTTTCCGTAACGAGGCTGGCAGACTGAGCCCCATGGCAGCACCCTCGGCCCCCTGGGGGTCAGTGTCATCCCCCTTTCCCTGGCTGACCTCTTTTAAATGCTCCTCGGCACTAAAGGGTCCTGGTAACTTCGTCATTCCCTCTCAAGTGGCATCTTTTTGTTGTCCATAAAAGCTCCGGTTTCTCAGGGAACATGAAAACCATCAACTGATGGGGAGAGCAAAGTCACTC
>JAODJX010000081.1:1766811-1785137 GCA_026776945.1 Isichthys henryi
CTCGCCCACCCCCCCCTGGCCGCCCCCAGCCTCTCCGGGGGGGGGGGGGGCCGGGCCCCGTGTCTCTGTGCTATTCCAACCCTCGGCCCCCCCCCCCCAAGCCCAAACATGCGGGCGAGCGCCAGCAGGACTTTTCTTGCTCTCATGGCACGAGCAGCAGTTCAGTGAGGAAGAGCCAAGGAATCCGGCTGAGGTGGAAGCAGATTTTGGCAACGATGCCTCATTGGAAACCACTGCCACTGCCGGGGAGGGGGGTGATGAAAGGAACGATGGTTCCCCCCACAGGGAAGGCATTCCAGCCTAGGACCCCACAGGCAGCCCCACCTCACTGAGAGACAAGGTGGACGGTCTTTACATTCCTGCACAGTTGCACAAATGACACTTGACCCTTGACCAAAGCAACCCATAAGACTTGCTGTTATCTGTCTTTCACAAGCACCCAGGAGACTATCTCCTCTACTTTGTAGGTGACACTGTTAGACCTGCACTTAATGATGATGCTCTTGGGTGGCGTGGGGTGGCATAAAACAGTATGGGCTTACAGATGGGTAATTCTGCCTCAGTGTTGTGTTGTGTTGCTCCCATCTCCTTCGATACCCCCCCTGTAATTTACTGCCGCCGTCTGCAGGTCAGCATTGCTCTGCTGTGGCATTCTCACGGACGTGAAAACAAAAAAAACTCAATTTGTCACCAGGGACACGATCGCGTTCAAATGTGGGCCATGGGTGAACTTTGACATTCTGTGAGTGCTTTTAAAATGCCTTTGTAATCCCTTGTTTGAGAAGTCTGAAAATGTCTCGTCAATGTCATTCAGCCGGACCGTGATTAATAAGGCTGGGATCCTTGGAGAATTCCACGAAACACAGGTGACAAATGATTTTAAAGCATGGAACAGCAATGTGAGCAAAGCCTACTGGGTTGGACTTTTGCTTGTGGAGAGACGCAGGCAGTGATAACGCAGGAGTTGCAGATCTCACAGAGATCAGCCACTGCAGGCTTTTCTAATGGGCCTGGACTCATGGGCAGTTTTTTATTTTTTTTAAATTACGTCAATTTTAACACCGACTCCTTGGGGGACTGATTTTAGTTACTGCTTACATAACACAGTGTGTTTCTGTTGATCCCAGTTATTACCCTTTCAGATACAGTTGTCCTGCTTTCAGTACAGAGGTTGTGTAATTTTGCCACCAAGCTCTGAATGTGTGGTTGAATCTTCATGTGATCTCATTAATTTTGTGCAGCTTGAAGCTTAGAGGTGATCTCTTGTGATCGTTCTTGGGGAAAGAAAGTTGGACCTTCTAAAACCAAAAAACAGCATCTTTAAGTCAGTCCTCGTGTTTGTCAGAGGGATGAACTCCAAGGAATGTGCGAGTCATTCAAAGAATGAGATAAAATCGATGTGAATCAACACGTCCTGTTTACCCTAAATAAGCCCGAACAAACACTCGGAGGTTGGAGACATTCCTGAAGTGTGCTGCAGAGGTGAGCCCCCGCACACCTGAGTAGGGGGGCCCAGGGCTGAGGAACGGCCCGCCGCCCATCTCAGCATCCTATGGTCAGCAATGTTCAGCAGCTGGTTGCATAAGCGGCTGAAGAAGCTGCCGGCAGAATGAAGTGAGGCTGAGGGTTTACCGAGTTATTCGAAGCCGTATCTTTCTGAATCCACAAGCTAACTTCCTTAACGAGCACATACTCTACTCCCCGGTGTTAATGCAACAGGAAGTTGTAGCACACATGCACATGGACGGCCCCTTCTGGCTCATCCTTCTACAGCGATGAGATGATGTAGCTTCAGCTCCTCTGGGGTCTGAGATCTGACATTATCCTGTCTTTATGGGGATTCGATCTTGAGATGGCTTTTCAATGTTAAAGCCTGAGAATAATCATCAAGAGCAAATTTCAGAGACTCCGATGAGCTTGACGTGAGTTGATCCATTCACAAAAAAAGTAGCTTGTTGCCTTGGGAACGAGTGCAACATCCTGCATGCATAACAGATCAATCCGAGACCATTCTGGCCCATTTCAGTTCCTGGACGCTTTCGTGTGTTTTTTTCTTTTGTTACACAGGCATTTGAGGCTACTGCCCACTCAGTAAATCTCGCCCACAACAGAAGGGATGTCAGGATGAAGTGATGAACACTGGAAATGCCATCAAACGTTCTGCAGAAGAACAATTATACTGGGTGTGATGGGGAAGTAGGGGGAGTTATATGCTTCCAAAACCGACAAAGTACTGACAGGTAAAAAAAAAAAAAAAGCCCAGATGAAAGATGCAGATAGATTTCATTTCGATTCATCTTCACACTTCAAAGGTGGGGAGATTATAGTTTAAGCGTTGTGTCTCTGTGTGTATTCCGTTCGTCGCATGCAACGCTCGTTGCTGTCTTATTGCATGCAATGCACCCATTTCAAATTATTTTATAAGAAAAGTGCAAAAACACAAAGCTTCAGCAGAAACGCTTCGGGCGACGTTGCTGATGAGCTGTAATGGACAGACTCAACAACGACCCCCACTGGCCACACACGGAGGTTCCCCATTTTTGCGCAGAGTAGGAATCGCGCGTACTGTATTCTCACTTTCTGCCACCCTCAGTGTGGGTCATGTTCGGCTAGGGTGGGAAAAAGTAAGCGGGTATTTAAGAAGGAAATAGCCGGGGTTTAACTGTCACGATGGACCTTTTACATTCGCCTGCTCTATTGAGTTACAGAAAAACTGCTCTGCTAAGTACAGGTGGGTATGTAGAAACGAGAAGCCGGCGGCCTGCGGTTTCAAGATGATCAGAGGTAGGAGGTTTGAAATGCCTAATTTTTACCGGATTGCCGCCATAGTTTTTGACGCCGGCCACCTACAGTTTGAGGAAGCGACGCCGCCTTCCCCAGCATTCCCGTACGAAGGCGCGTTTCGAGCCCGGGGATAAACCGAGAGTAAATGGACCCCCCCCGCCCCTAAGAGGAAATGCCCGCACCACATGGCGGCGCACGCGAGCAGCACGGATGATGCGTATCACTCGTGTGTCCCGATGTGCGCTTTAACCTGGCTTTGACTTTGGAAGTGTTAAAAAATGACAGGAGGAGATAATGGATGAATGTCATCTAAACGTGATAAAACTACATAAATATAAAGTAAAATGTATTAGAACTGTACGTAGGCAGTACAATTAGGACAGGGTTTGGATGTGCTGCCACCTGTAGGAATAATGAATGAATACAAAACAATATCCGACAGCTTGCAACCGCTTATCCAGTACATGATGACAGGGTCTGTAATCACTGACTGACTGAAGCAGTTTCAACACAGTGTGAGGCGCAGTGCCGGAAAATGTACTCGATTTCCATATTTAAATAAAAGTACGGATACAAAGTACAGATCAAAATGTTACTCAAGATTTATGTTTAAAATTCACTCAGACAGGTTTGGGTTTTAAGTTACAGCACAGCACAATAAGGAAAACGGAATCACATATATTCTTTATATTCAGAAAAAGAAACTGAAAAAAATAACAAAATGGTGAAACTTGCCAAACGTCCTGGCGCAAATGATCGAAATGACTTTTGTAACCTGTGGAAAAAGAAAGACTGATCTATGAGCCAAATTCAACAATGAATTATTAACGTTTGGTGGGCCGGTACTATTATACCTCTTATAAGTGGTGAATGAGCCGAATAAAAGCCTTTCCTCTCCTAGGGAAAATGGCTGGTCGCCCAACGCAGTCATCACCATTATATAAAGGTTAAATATCGGACAGTTAAATTTCGGTATATGCATGGTTATACCGTGCATCTCTACATATTGTCTGTTCCAGCTTCATAAAGACACAAGACGTAATAATAATACTAATAATGGTAATATATGGTGATAATAATGGAGGGTACGGTGCCTGTAATAGTATTTTATTATCAATATCAACTTCAAATGGTCGAGTAAAGTTCATGGCTTCACGCCTCTGTCGAGATCTAGTGGTCAAAGTGGGCCCTTAAAAATCAGAAAGTTACTTTTTTTTTTGCTTTACAACAATATTTATCTTGCGCAAACTGGTATTAAATTCAGCAAATGCGATTAGTTTGAAGATGGATGTTTCTTCATTAGAAATCAGCACCAAAACCTTACTGAATGAAATACCACCACTAGATGGTAGCGCTCCCCCATTTGCCTATTCTGGGGCAGATATGTCTCTTCTTGTTTCCGTCATTATTTTCGTCAGCTTATGCTAATAAGCTATTTTCGTTAGCTCATGCTAACTTCTTGATAATGTTCACTGTATATATGTTTTACTGTCCGGCCGTTGGATGGTGGGAGTTGCTGTCGCACTGGCCTCCCGATTTTAAATGCTCTTGTATTCATAATTTGGCGCAGAGGAAAGCTTGCTTCGTAGATACTGAATTTCCTCTTATTTCTCACAGTAGCTGATGCCTTGTTTTCTGTTCCACCCTCCCGAAGATCTACATTTCGCATCACAAAGTAATGCGAAGCGCTGTGACATTGTTAATAAGTTGCAGGTTTCGTTCTGAGCACTAGAGGGCGGTACACTGTCAGCTGGATTCCGAGTTTCAGAGAACCTCGCGTTTTGTCGGATGACAGTATTCTTTTAGCTGAAAGCATGTTTTTGTATTTGCAGGAGGTCGGATCAGAAAGCCTACATGCAGTCAGGTCTTTAGCCCCTCTCCTGCCCACCTCCCGTCGCTACCTTAGCTGAGATTTTCTGTCTTCCTTCATTTGACTAACTCCATTCCTCATGAGGCAGAATATGTTCCCCTAGGAACCTCTCTGTGTGGGATAATGCAGACCCACCCGGGCGAGTCATTCCGTGGCCACAAAGGCCAGTGTTTTATCCATGCTGTGTAGAATTTTCCAGTAATAAAAGGATGTCTTTCCCAGTTAAACCCTCATTGTTTGGGTTAAAAAATAATCTTTCAGATTCAGAAAATTTAAGCTTCGCCAGATTGTTCAATTTTTACCGAAAGGGAAAGTGCCCTTAATTATACCATAAAAGTGTCATTTATATAAACACTGTTCAATTGTTCTTCCAAAACTCATATCCTGAGAAACCGTATGATACAGCTCAGCAGCCATAAATTAAAAACATAAGTTCATGTGACTGAAGCCTGGATATTATTTCTGTATGTTATATTTAGAATGTTTGTCATCTTTTGCAATATATTTGCATGTGTTACTAAGAAGAACCAGACCTGATTCCCCAGTAAATGATGTGGTTTTTGCCGACGCCGTGTGTATGATGCAATGATGAACAGAAGGCGACTTGGAGGCAGGAGGGTGGCCATATTCTGGGTGCAGCGGCCTTTTTGATTGGCCGAGGTGTCTTTGGATCAGCCTACTCCAGCGTTGGTATCTTGTATTTTATTCCTGTCAGGACCGTGCTTGGGGGTGCCGCGGGCTAGCAGTCTGTGGTCGAGATACACAGCTAGCGCCCCGTTGCTCTTGCTGTGGACTCTGGGGCAGGAGACAAAGAGGACATTGTCGCGCTTAATAAGACAAGAACTCAGGTACACAAACATGGGGGTCTGCTAGCGTCAGTGTTGCTGTTGCAGCTGAGGGTCAGTTGTCATTTGTTGTCTGCCCCCCCCCCGTGCAGAAAGCCTCAGCTGCCTCTCGCAGTGGGAGCTTCTCACGGACGGTCTTCACCACCTGCTTCTCACCTCAGCTCTTCCCAGTGGTTCACCTTCCAGACTTTGCTCGTTGAAGTACCTGGAAAACCCACAGCAGTGTGATTACAGTATTGATTTTTTTACATTTAGCTTTTATTCTTATATTATTTACACTTTTCATTTGAGTTCCACTTTAGTTGGTTTTTATTGTGCTTTTATTAGCTTTTAAAATGAAAAGCGTTGGAGTTTTCTTTTTAGTTTTTCCATATTTTAGTTTCAGTTTAGTTTTACTTCTAGAGATGGACTGAAAGTTGCACAGCTCTTCATGTGGCTTCTCTGTGGAGAACCTGGCATGGACACACAGCTGGTGCAGACCACTTACTCCGAATGGGCAAAACACCGTTCCAGGTGTCATTAATAATCATCTAAATGCTATATACTGCATTTGATTTCCTTAAATGATTTCGATCAAGCAGAAAAAATGAACAAATCACTTCTTCAGCTAAAGAGTACAATACTGAAAAATATGGGACATTTGTTTTAATTTTATTTCAGTTGGTTTTGGGGGTTTCTGGTGTTTGTGGTGTTTCTTTAGTTGTAGTTCTTGAATTAAATTTCATGTCATTTTATTTCAGTTTAAAAAAATGTTTTCTTGCACTTTTACTTTCATTGACGATAATAACCCGACAAACGGAGCTGCAGACACAGACGACCTCCCTTGAATTTTGGTTCCCACGCGCATCTGCAGCAGATCCTTTTGTGAGGGAAGTTTTGGTCATGAACTGGAGTAAAGAAGCATTTGCTTCACCGCTTAAACCTCTGCTGTGTCACTGCGTTGGCACTCTGGCGTGGCAGGTCCCCTTTGTAGGTCCCCTTTGTAGGTCCCCTTTGTAGGTCTCCTTTGTAGGTCCCCTTTGTAGGTCCCCTTTGTAGGTCCCCTTTGTAAGTCTTACAATAATTTCCTGAGGTGTTGATTGCACACGCTGAGGGCTTCTGCCCTGCTCATTATCTCCATTTTGAGATGCCAGGGGCGATGTGGAAGGTTCCAGAAAGCAGAATTAGTGCTATTTGAAGCCGTCAAGCATGTGGCAAAGAGTCGTGGTTGGAAATTGTGTTATTTACAGATTCATTTCCTACAACTGAGGTTTAGAGTTTCATTTACCCTGATAGATATTCTGTGTAGGCGTGACATCAGCGAGCTTGAAGGGACCGTCTGCTTCTCTTAGCTCTGCAGAATTGTGGGATGTCTTTGCTCACGTGTGGCTTTGTGGGAGTACATGCCCATGTCTGTAACCTGGCCTTTCTGCCGCCTTCTCTGTGTACATGCTGCCCTCTCTAGTGTTCCTCACCTAAGGAAAACAAACAACAGAAGTAGACAAAGAGTTTTTATCAGCAGCAAGATGTACAGCAACATTCTCTTCCTCAGATGTGAGTCTGCATCCTTCTGTGTTTTTCCTGAACCATTGTAAAGCATGCGGAGGGTGGGTCTGTAACAGAGAGGGGAGGATCAAGGCAGTCCTGTGGTTTGCACATCTGGCCAGATGTTTGATGTTGAGGCAGTGGAGAGGTGGGGGAGAAGGTGTCTCCAAGGGAATCGGCCCTCCAGATTGGGCTGTGAGAAGCTTATATACCCTCATTCTCTCACACTTTTACACACAGAGGTTCTTATCCAGGATATAAACACTGACCTCTAGAATCCACTTGTACAGTTCAGACGTCACTTTTAACTGCTTTGGCGTTTGCGCTGAATTATTGCTGTCCGCTATCACGCTTGTGGTTCCCCGCTTTAAGCTGCACGCCGTGGAGTCGCAGTTGGGTGCATTGCGGGCTTTGCAGTGTGGTCTGGCAGAAACTGCTGGGTAGGAGATTCTGAGATTTATAAGCAGCCATCAGAGATTTAGTGTAGACGTCGGCCAACCCATGAAACATCTTCTTGTTTATCCAAATTCTCTGTTGAAGCTGCTCGCCCTCACTCCGTCTGTGATTGGTTATATCCCTCATCAAAACCAAACCGCTTATTCCTTTGTTTGTTGTTAATTACCAGACATTTCAACTCTGCTGAGAGTAATAAGTCTTGTACTGAAAGATCTGAGATCGTTATCGGTTTTTCATTTAATTTTCGATATTGCTGCTAAACTGTTCTGCAATTTAGAATGACTGAATGTCTGAAAATGTGTGCGCGTGCGAACACACATCTGTGGGCCATTACAGCAAGTTCACAGAACCTGTGAGATCTTCCTTGCCGAAATCCAAGTCAGACTTGTAACAGTGTCATAAAGCGCAGCAGAGCATTGAGTTTGGGCCACGAAATCCTTCTTCCCATTGGATGCCTTTCCTCTGGTGTTTCATGGAAAAACTCCAAAGGCCCCCCAGTGCTGATCCTTGATGTTCAGATCACTGAAAAAAGGCTGTGAGGGACAGAGCAGCTCGGCACAGGTAGGCATTCAGGGGACACTGAATGGGATTCAAGGCACAAGAGATCATGGATAAGAGGGCGCCCCCTAGTGTTGCTGAGGCTCAAACACCACTTTGTTAGGTTTTAGCAGAAGCAGGCCATCTGCATAGAACAGAGTTTTCCAATCTGAGACCCACAGACAGTCCACGTTTTTAGTCCTACTGGGAACTGGGAGGGAGCAAAAACATGGACCGTCAGCGGGTCCCTGAGGACTGGGTTAGGAAGCATTGGCAGAGAGGAAGAGGCCAGCAATCAGGGAGCAGATGGTGCGGCTCATTTTAAGTCTGTACTTCAGCAGATGTATGTGTCTGACTGTCCCAGGCCTCCCTGGCAGGGCCCAGCTTTCGTTCAGACAAACCATCTCAGACACGATTTCCTTCCACTTTGCAAATGAGAAACTTCTCATCCAGAAAGCGTGAAACAGCTCGAATCCACGAATTCACAGTGGCAGTCGTTTGAAAAGTCTTAAGCTGAGGCCAGCGATGTGTTTCACTCAGAACTGTGTGGGTGGACTTCCTGCGTCGCACACGGAGACCGCTGCCACTGAGCTCGCTCACACGGCAGACAGGCCGCTCCAGTGAGAATATTACAAAACGATGGCAGGAAGGACCTGCGGAGAAGCATAAAATGTCTTGCGAACTTTCTGGGAAACGCTGCAGCCGTGAATCTCTGTTAATAGACATTTTCTGCATGGGTTAAGCTCTTAAAATTTAAATGCATGAGGCTCCTCTCCCAGAGGTAGCTTAAGTCTTTGTCTGACCTCGTTTAGAATTTAGAAAAACCGTTGTAGAAATTTTGGTTGCTGTTCAAACTCTTTTGTGCTGTACATCAAGTCTGCAGGTGTTATCAGAAGACCTGACTTCACTCTTCGTCTTGTTCAAAAAAAATAAGATTCTGGTTCTACTACTAAATGTGTGTCTTTTTATTGAGATTTTGCCTGGTGTTTGTTTTGGTCCTCTGTCTGTGAGATGATTGCAGTGCAGATTGTTTGTGTCACAGGCAAATTAGTGCAGTGTTTTTCAGTTATTATACTTGGGTCGGGGAGCGACGCCCTCACTGGCGGATCAGAGTGTGACCGTCGGGGACGATGTGAGGCTAAGGAAACCATAATCAGAGTCTGTGAGCAAAGCAGCCATCTCACACAAATGTAAACACTTCAGTTCTGGTGCAGTGGTGGTTTCCCAGAATTCTCAGCTGTGGGTTGAGCATGTTTCCTTGTGATTTTTCCATGGTCTCCCTTTGGGGCAATCGAGCAATGCAGCATGAATCTGCCAATCAGGATGGACTTTGTGACGAGGCTGTCTTGTTGGTGCAGTTTACCCAGACAGATCCCAGTTTCCCACCAAGGCCGGTGAGCAGGGCTTAGGAAGTGTCAACAGGAAAAACCACACATATACCAGGAAGTAACATGCCTGGGAAACACCTAATGCTGCCCTGCTGTCCTGTTAATTACCGTCACAGGGCTGATGATTATGTCTGACATGATCCACAAGCAGTCAGGGCGGCTGGACCCCCCAGAAGCAGCGCTGTTAGACTCCGTGTTACTGAGCTCTCCCTAACCGGACTCTGCTCCAAAATGCACTGACATCGCCGCTGAGAGCAGTGTTGGGGAATTAGGCATGAGCACTGCAAGATTTCATCTGCATTATTCATTCTTTACGCTCCAGCCTGGACCCCCGGAGCTTCACAACTCCTCCCCTGGCTGAGCTGCATGGTAAAGGCCACAGAGGATGTCTTCATGAAAGCATTTTCACAAACAGCTCATCCATTAGCAGGGTTTCTGGTAGTCGGCTGTTCTGCCTCATTGCCCATTTCCCAGCATCCTGTACTGTAATCAAGGCACATGTTCTGCTGTTTGGTCATAGTTCAACCAAGGAAACCCCAACTTTCGAAGGCATGCTGAATGCTGTATTTGACTCTCCCTGCCGGCCCCTGGAGGATGGGCTCCCCCTTTGAGTCTGGTCCCTCCCAAGGTTTCTTCCTTCTTGGGAGTTTTTCCTTGCCACTGTCGCCTTCGGCTTGCTCACTGGGGGCTTTGGGTGCGGATGCCGTAAAGCGCTTTGAGACGATGTAATGTTGTGATAATGCGCTATACAAAAATACATTTGTTGTTGTTGTTGTATGTATTTCTCTCCCACGGCCTTCCTGAGCGGCTCCCTGGCGAAACAGCAGTTCGAATCACCGGCTAAGATGGTGACCTTAGCAGATGCAGCCTGTTTATAGCCGCCCAGAGGCACTATCCCTTTGCTGAATGTTTACAACTTCAGTGACTCACCAACAGTAATTTGTGGGAATAGGTATTTTTATCTGTCTAAATTATGCATTATTTGTTTTGTTAATTTGTGACATGCGAGGAGATAGGAACGCTGAATGAAAACATTGCAGCTTCACTCCCCATTGGAGTGTGACGTTACTAATGTACAGAAAACTCGTCTGATTCCCGCAGGGCACGTATGCCCCTCCCACTTGCTCCGGTGATGGCAGTGTGCGCCATCAGCAGACCCACACGCTCCTGAATGGCGTCTAACAGAGGACTCCGCTTTGCCCAACTGGGCTTCCCAGATCTGACGTCCGAATGAGGACTTTCTGGGCCATCAGCACAGACGGAGCTCAGCCTAGGGCCATATTGGGCAAACGAAGTGGGAAATGTGACATCTGACAGGGGATGTTTTTCGGGGGCAAAAGCCTGCAAAATCTGAATGGGTCTGGTGTGTGTCGTTTGACCCCAAACGGCGAGCAAGCAACGCAGAGCACCTGGGCCTGTAAACAAACTCCACAACCATGTTTAGCTCAGGCAAGACATCAGATATTTTACCGCTTATAAAAAAAAAAATCTAAACTAAACATAACGATTTGGAAAAACAGCCTTGCCACTGCCCAGGGACACACAAGCAACCTTGTTTCAGGAGCCCAATGATGGCGGAATCTTGTGTAGCACTTGGCAGAGCCCCTCCTGCTATATGGTCTCCTTCAGCTCTGCACCTTCTTCCTACTGCCTGCCTGTGTGGCTGTCTTCCTACTACCTGCCTGCGTGGCTGTCCTCCCACTGCCTGCCCGTGTGACTGTCTTCCCACTGCCTGCCCGTGTGACTGTCTTCCCACTGCCTGCCCGTGTGGCTGTCCTCCCACTGCCTGCCCGTGTGGCTGTCCTCCCACTGCCTGCCCGTGTGGCTGTCTTCCCACTGCCTGCCTACGTGGCTGTCTTCTCACTACCTGCCCATGTGGCTGTCTTCTCACTGCCTGCCCGTGTGGCTGTCTTCCTACTGCCTGCCCGTGTGGCTGTCTTCCCACTGCCTGCCCGTGTGGCTGTCCTCCCACTGCCTGCCCGTGTGGCTGTCTTCTCACTACCTGCCCATGTGGCTGTCTTCTCACTGCCTGCCCGTGTGGCTGTCTTCTCACTGCCTGCCCGTGTGGCTGTCTTCCCACTGCCTGCCCGTGTGGCTGTCTTCCCACTGCCTGCCCGTGTGGCTGTCTTCTCACTACCTGCCCGTGTGGCTGTCTTCCTACTGCCTGCCCGTGTGGCTGTCTTCTCACTGCCTGCCCGTGTGGCTGTCTTCTCACTGCCTGCCCGTGTGGCTGTCTTCCTACTGCCTGCCCGTGTGGCTGTCTTCCTACTGCCTGCCCGTGTGGCTGTCTTCCTACTGCCTGCCCGTTTGGCTGTCTTCCTACTGCCTGCCCGTGTGGCTGTCTTCTCCCTGCCTGCCCGTGTGGCTGTCTTCTCACTGCCTGCCCGTCTGGCTGTCTTCTCACTGCCTGCCCGTGTGGCTGTCTTCTCCCTGCCTGCCTGGTACGGAGTCTTCAGATTAGCTGGAGATGTGTGTTCAGGACGCTCATGAGAACGAAGGACTTTGGTTTCACGTAACACAAGATCAAATCTTGTGACAATGTCACCTGTGGGACAGATTAGTTTCTCTGTCAAGTCCCCTGGCAGTGAAGTGAGGAAGGGCTCTGGGGCAGGAGGGACACAGGAAGGAGCCCCTTGGTAATGTGGTGATATCTACCTCCTACCAGAATATTCTCTGAGCAGTAATCATAAATATTGAAGTTCCATTCACCTGCTCAGACATGGAAAGCTACATCTGCAGCCAAAGAAGACGTACATTTCATCTGAGTGCTTCAGTGAATACGAATAATGATAAAAATCTAACTTATTGAGGGTGATTCTTACCAGGGGAAGCCAATCAGCACAAGGTGACCACAATTTAGCAGCAGGTTTTTAGCACCCCGCTGTCACCCAGGCCTCTGTCACACTGGTCTCTGTCACCCAGGCCTCTGTCACACTGGTCTCTGTCACCCAGGCCTCTGTCACCCAGGCCGCTGTCACCCAGGCCGCTGTAAGCCAGGCCTCTGTCACACAGGCCACTGTCACCCAGGCCTCTGTCAGCCAGGCCGCTGTCACCCAGGCCGCTGTCAGCCAGGCTGCTGTCACCAAGGCCTCTGTCACCCAGGCAGCTGTCAGCCAGGCCTCTGTCACCCAGGCCGCTGTCACCCAGGCCGCTGTCACACAGGCCGCTGTCACCCAGGCCTCTGTCACACAGGCCGCTGTCAGCCAGGCCTCTGTCACACAGGCCGCTGTCACCCAGGCCTCTGTCACACTGGTCTCTGTCACCCAGGCCGCTGTCACCCAGGCCTCTGTCAGCCAGGCCGCTGTCACCCAGGCCTCTGTCACACAGGCCGCTGTCACCCAGGCCGCTGTCACACAGGCTGCTGTCAGCCAGGGCGCTGTCACCCAGGCCGCTGTCACCCAGGCTGCTGTCAGCCAGGGCGCTGTCACCCAGGCCGCTGTCACCCAGGCCTCTGTCATACAGGCCTCTGTCAGCCAGGCCGCTGTCACACTGGTCTCTGTCACCCAGGCCTCTGTCACCCAGGCCGCTGTCACCCAGGCCGCTGTTACACAGGCCGCTGTCAGCCAGGCCTCTGTCACCCAGGCCTCTGTCACCCAGGCCGCTGTCACCCAGGCCGCTGTTACACAGGCCGCTGTCAGCCAGGCCTCTGTCACCCAGGCCTCTGTTACACAGGCCGCTGTCAGCCAGGCCGCTGTCATCCAGGCTGCTGCATGCTGGTTAGCATGAGCTAAAGGGGAGGACCAAGTGCTGTGCCTGTCATCGCAATGGATACATTTCCGAGCTGGATCGGGTTCACTTTGGAAGGCACGGCGCCTCTTGCCTGGCCCTTTTCCAGCTGAGCCAACTGGAAGATGCTGGGGTCACTGGTTCCGTCATGACTGGTATCCAACCAATGGAATGGAAAGTTTCTGTACCTTTGATCATGCAGATGTGAACCTTTACTTCCGCCAAGCGATACCGCTACCACACACGACGCATGTGGCAGGGTGCCCTGCGAGACCGCTGCCCGCGAAGCTGGCTGTGGGGGCCGGTCCTGTGTGAAGTCTCTGTGGCTGTGACACACTCTGCCGCTCTTCTCCAGGCTAGCAAATGCTCCCAGGTGACCGGGTCAGCGCCCACCCTAGAAGGCTGAGCACACAAAGCCCCAGGCTCAAGTCCCGGGGGTCTGAGGCCATGCTGTAGGGTAATTATTATTATTATTATTATTATTATTATCATTCCCACATCATGAGAGGCTGATCACGAAGCTTCTGTCTCAAATAGAGTATAATATTTGGTTTTCACGGTGTAAGAGTTATCATAGGCAACCCCCCACCACGCCAAAACGCTGTGGGTATGAGGGTGACTAATAGAACACCCAGGCTTCCCAGTGGCTCCCCACGGAATGTTGTTCTGATGACAGCATGGAATGTTCTGGAATCTCCTGTTCAAACAGAGCGGGGTGCCCGGCGTCCTGTGTAGGTAGAATAATCAGTGGCTTATTAATGTAACCTTGTTTAGACTACTTACTTACATCAATGTATTTCAGTTTGTCACAACCCAGTCCTCTTGGAACCCGAGACAGTCCAGGATTTTGGTGCTGAAAGCCGGGAAGGATCCAAAACCTGGGCTGTCTGGGTTCCTGAGGACCGGCTTGGGAATCACTGCTTAAATTATTAGTCCCCATCACATACTAAAAAGGCAATAATTTACAGCAATTGGGAATCCCACTCACCAGCACCACCATCACTGATTCTGCCACTGCACTTCCCGGACCCCTCCACCCCCCCACAGCAGGAACAGTCAGGGAGGTGCTGTTCTTCTCCAACTATGTGCTGGCCGCTCCCACACTAACGAATCATTACTGTATGTGGCAGAAATGTAAACACAAGGAGTGAGAGACGCCTCAGACCTTTTTCCCGAGATGAAATACCGTTAGCATTAGCATTTGTTTCCCAGATACGCCACTCTCAGAATAAGTGACGGAAACGTTCTAACTGCCATGGCCTTCCCCGTTTTCACAGAGCGGCCCTGTTTTCTGCAATACAGTGAGTCTGATCAAAGGATTTCGTTCTCTGTGTGTGATAATGCCGGTGGACCTGCAAAGCCATTCTCATCATGTCTCTGTTTATTTTGACAATACCTGTCATCACTGTATGAAATGATCAGTGCAACAGAGGCAGCTGCGAGGCCAACAGAGGCAGCTGCGACATGCTAGCCAGCACTGGGGTGGAAACCATAATTGAAGACTGGTGTCATGGGTCATTAAGACCCACAAAAATCCAGATTAGCCTGAAAGTCCAGATGAAAGCTGCCTCGGGCAGCACCACCTTCCACCATAAACATCGGGTTGCCGTTTAAAACTTCCCCTCTCAGCATGGCCAGGAGATACTGTGAGAACATGAGAGTGATGAATCCCCAGAGAGACGAGGAGGAGCGATTCAAAGGAGAAGATGCTAGCCAGGCTGAGCGTGGACTCCTGAGGTGAGTGTGGACTGCCTGGCTCTGTGCGGCCTTCCAGGTCGGCCAGCCGGACTCTCAGGGCGAGCATAGACTCCCATGCCGACCAGCTGGACTCTCAGGCCGAGCATAGACTCTGCAGGCCAATCAGCCGGACTCTCAGGCCGAGCATAGACTCCCAAGCCAACCAGCCGGACTCTCAGGCCGAGCATAGACTCCCAGGCCGATCAGCCGGACTCTCAGACTCAAGAACGCCTCGCATCTGCTTATGTCTACATGAAAAAAATGGCATCAGCTTCAAATTATACACACAGCGGGGTTCAAAAATGGAAAATGACAGGACTGGAGAAAGGACTGGGATTCGGGTTGGTTATCGGAACAGTGTGCTGTCCAGTTCACTAACGACTGATCACCAGAGCACAGAGTTGATGGGGAATTTGCAGGCATGTGATGCACAGTCAGAAACTTAAATCACAATTTTATTTTGCTATTTAACTCTCCTCGGCCACCTTTCTATTATGGTATGTTTTTGTACATGTGGTTTGGAGTATGACTGAGTTACTCCAGTATTTGCTGAGCACTACATCTATTTTTTATATGCACTTTCTCCTTGGAGGTCCCGGCTTTCGGCTCACATCAGCACTATCAGTTATGTGGTGTTTGGGTAAATCTCTTTGCATTAGTGGAACCTGAAGCCATTTCGGCTTGTCTCCATGCCAACCCCAACCAGTGCCTTCAAATGTCTGTTATTACCCCACGACCGCTGAAATATGGCAGCAGGACCATAGCAATATGAAGCCAGTTACTAACTGCCCACAGGTATTGACTTCATGAAGCTAAATCACCATAGCAACAGCTATGCTCCCACCCTAGAATAGAGAGAGGAGTTCTTAACGTCTTTTTCTAGACCAAGCTCATGAAACATGGGATAATTCTCTCTAACTTCTCTCTAAAACCAGTGAAGGAACCTGCTCAGACTGGCTTATTCAGCATGAGGATAGAGTACCAACCAGACCACGGACCATAATTGTACCAGCTAGACCACAGACCACAAATGGTCTCTGTTGGATACCTGTTGCTATGGGCAATGCATCTTTCTCCATGCCTCGCTCCGTGGACCCTGCGGTTCTGAGACAGAAACAGTGGTATCTCTGCCACAGGAGGCCGGGCCTTAGTTTCCAGCAGAACATGGAGACATACAAACACAGATCAATCTTGGCCACATTTTGTCTGGGACCTGCTGGAGGTTGCAGCAATTTGGAGGCATCCATGCCCATGTTAACCAGAGATGGGTAATTCCGGTGCAGAAACTGTAAGTCCAGACCAAGATTTTATTTCAATCAACCAGTTCAGTACTCTGTGACTGTAACTTTTTAATACTCAACTGGTTGGTTAAAACAAAGTCTTGGTCTGGACTTTCACTCTCTGGACCTGAACTACCCACCTCTGGTGTTGGCAGTCGGTTCGGGTTTTTGGAATATGGAGCCTGGGATTGTAAGTCGCTGACTTGGTGCCAAGCACATCCACGGGATTTCCTCTCTGGTACGCTTTGGAACCATCGACCGTTTGGGCTGCCTTTTTATGAGCGATAAAACAAGGGGCTTTATGCCCCACCCCTCCCAGGCCAGCTGTGTCTGCAGAGCATGAGGGTTACAGCACATCCAGTATGGTACTCGAGTATGGTACCTGAGCACAGCGCCTGAGTACAGCACCTGAGCACAGTGCCTGAGCACAGCACCTGAGCACAGCGCCTGAGCACAGCGGGGAAAAAGAGCCATCAAAGTTTAATGCATGACATCATAAGCATGAGTCTCCTATAACCAAAGAGCAAAGTGACAACACGCTTGGAGCAGAGGGATACAGACAGAAAACAATCACATGTAGGTGGGGTGGGACCAAGCGTGCAAAGTATTATGGCATTATGATGGTGAGAGGGAACACAGCCCAGAGACAGACTTCCAGTGCAGCCACAGGGATCTGAGGTAGAAAATGATGTATTAGGAGAGATGAATTTGATTAGATGGTTTAATGTTTGAGGCAGTTCCAGATTTAAAGATTAATTCATTTTGCCCAATAGCCAGACAGTATTATCAGCAGCACATGTTTCAGCTGTTTTTGCAATAATGGTTTCCTTATTTAAGTCGTTTTGGTTGTTTGCCACTGCAGCTGTGTGCAGTGATCAGCAGTGAAGTGTGCCCAGTTTGTTTTTCAGCCCTTGATTAGAGAAGGAAACATTTCTGTTTTGACGCCTGGCATAATGTTTGTGTTTGGGCGACCTCCCCCAGCCCCCTGCCGGCTTCCTGCTGCTGCTAAAAGGCCGGTTCTAATTAAGCGAGGTGAGGCGAGCAGCTCGTATTCTGTGTAAAACTCACAGCCGTCTAACAGCTCTACCAAAGGCAGCTTGCGACGCATATGGCCAGTCTGTGGCCCATACTCAGGCTGGTGAATTGGACCTGCACTTACATCCAGCCCCGACTGATGCACTGTTTTGTTAGCCACTTAAGGCAGGTCGTCTTTGAATGGGGAGACTTGGGACCTGAACTCTGGCCCATGGACAGGCTGGCTGCTAATGAGGGCCCCCCCCGTCACTCTGTATTACAGGGCAGGGCGGCAAACCTCCTTTGGGCAAGGTAACACCTGTCGCCACCCCCCCTCCCCCCCACAACCCACTGTACACGTCGCCGGACATGACAGAGAGGAGTGTCTGCAGTACTCGGCCCGCCTGTGTCGCATATTAATGAAGTGCAGGGCAAACGATGATTTCCAAAGGTGGAAAAACCAGTATGTATGTGCTTTTTAAAAATAATGCTCTCACTTTGGGCTCTACTTCAGTAGCCAAGATGAGAACTAAATGAGTAAAGTAATGTCTTATAAAACTGAGCCAGACATCCTGATATGAATGTTTTATGATGTGTTGCATGAATACTATCATTACTTAGTGTGATTATACCATGTTGGCTCTCCTGTCTTTGAGCGATTTGTGTAAAACCCTCAGTTTGATTGACGGTTAGACCTGCATCACTGAGATCATGGTTATGTTATCGCTAGCCTACAATCTGCCAGAACACACAACCCTTGTATAAATCATTTTGGATGAAGCCAAGGTCAGCAAAACTAATCTACAAAGAACTAAAATTGGAACAATTTTGCCAGAAACTGACCACTTCTACAATTTAAAATAGAAATACCGGCTTTACCATGTTGAAAATTCGTGCCGTGACATTAAGAACTATGTGCTTTTTTGCAGTGTGATGTAGTTCCCACTTCCTCACAGACGTGACTCACTTTACAAGCCTGACAGGGTGGGGGCAAAGGTTTCAGGAACATTCGTCACACAGACGGCTTTTACTTCCAGTCACTCGCCAAGGCGCTTTGGGATGGGTCTCCGTAAGGGAGCCATTCTGGAGCCCCTCCTGGAGCCGAGACCTTATCGTGGTGGAGGGGTTTGCGTGTTCCAATGATCCCAGGAGCTACGTTGCCTGG
>JAODJX010000081.1:1788300-1798806 GCA_026776945.1 Isichthys henryi
CCCCCCCCCCCCCCCCCCCCCCCCCCCCCCCCCCCCCCCCCCCCCCCCCGCCCCCACCGCCCGGGGGCCCCTACGCCCTCGGGGGGCTTACTGCCTGGGGAGGCTTACTGCCTGGGGAGGCTTACTGCCTCGGGGGGCTTACTGCCTGGGGAGGCTTGCTGCCTGGGGAGGCTTACAGCCTCGGGATGAAGGGCGACAGTGTGAACAAAACTGCCTCGTGTGGCCTCTGTGTGTGACTCCCACAGCCGTGTAACCAGCCTGGTCTTGTGACATGTGTGACATTGAGGCTGTTTAAATGGAAACCACATCACTTGAGCACTGCAGACTCGTTTCACCATGATTCTGCCTCCCATGCCCCCCAACCCCCCCGCCGGAGTCACCGCAAAGCGTGTTTGTTCTTATTTTAACTAAATGTCACGCCTCAAATGTTCAACACAGGAAGGCCAAAATTTCTGTTCTAAACACAAAGTGCTCAGTTCTGGCACAATATTTCAGATTTTAGTTCTTTGTGGAGTAGTTTTTCTGACTTTGGTTTTGCCCGGGGTCAAAGGTGAACAGCTGTTATAACCCGGGGTCAAAGGTGAACAGCTGTTATAACCCGGGGTCAAAGGTGAACAGCTGGTATAATTGGTGCTCGACATGCCAACATCTACAGTGCCTCACTGTGTCTCTGGCCGCCCAGTGACGCGTTTTAGCGCGTCGGCGTCACGAATGGAGCGAATGTCCTCATGACACAGTGGAATTTTCCAGCAGTTCCTAAGCTGCCGGCTTGTATCTTGGTGAGGCTGTGCGGAGTGAGACAGAGCCGACCGGCGCCCCGGGCCAGCGAGCGGCACACGTGACTGTGGATGGAAAGACGCAGGCCCTTGGTGGTGCCCAGGTGTGTCCGCAGAGTCGAAAAGCCCATCACAAAGACAGACACTCCTGACACTGACGCTGATTCATACCCCCCTGGCCTCCATCCTGACACCTAAGGGCTTCTGCTCATGTGTCCAGCTGCCTTAGATAAGTTCTTGCTGCTTATTGCAAGTTTAGAAGAAACGTTAACGTTACTGTGAAAAGAAAGGCTTTGCATTACCCTGCATATCCGAGGCGTAGTGCCAGTAATACAGCATCACCCACTGCTCTGCTGAGCTGGAATTGATCAATAACGGTAAAACCATCACTGCCGGGTATCAAATGCATTCCCTCTGCGGTTAAGCGTGTGTGTATGGAAACAGAGGAAGTTTATATTCCGAGAACCGAGGAAGCGTTTCCACGACACCTTGCAGTGGTAGGATACAAACAGCCATCTCCAAAATCAGATGAAAATGAAACTGAATTTTTTTTTACATTTTTTTGCTTTGGGTGCCTGTATTCTAATTAACTTCATGTTTGTATGGGTTAGTATGACAAAGACAGGACACAAGGCAGAGGAGCAGCCTGTACAGGCCAGCAGGTCACTGCTGGACACAAACGTTATGGGCAAGCGGCCCTCATACTTTCTGCTGTGGTAGATTCTTCTCGTGACCTGTGTCTTGCAGAGGAAGAGTAGATGAATGGGGTATTTGGGGGCTGAGATGACCTGGTAAATAAGGGTCTTTGCCTTGTTGGCCCCTGCCCCCCCGGACACGTCATCCCAAAGGCCTTGTGGACAAACTGAGTCTCTGAAATTAAAAGGAAAAAACGCGAATGATGATTGTGAGAGAAAATGCACCAGAGTGCTGGGTGGCAGCCAGAGCCCCCGCATGACGTCACTGTTTACCTGGGGTGTCCATTCGTGCCGTGGTTTCAGCCAAACGTCTGGTGAACTTCTCATAAAACACCTCTTATGCAGCACCCCCACCCCCCCCCGGCTGCCGTTGGTGAGAAGAGGGGTGGAGGCAGAGTGCGGTGAGCGTGTGCCAGGGGCGTCAGAAGCATTTTGAATGTGGGGGGGGGACACTGGCATGACACTAATAATTTATGTTAAATGTGGGGGGTCCAAACGAGTAATTATGAGATGTGAGGGGGGCACGTCCCCCTCAGACTTAATGGCGGCGATGCCCATGGCATATGCAGATTGCAATCAGTACAACAGCCCTAATGTCACCCGGCACCCCACAGTATTGTGCTGTGGCTCCATTCTCCGTTTCCCACGTTCGAGTTTTCAGTTGTGCCTGTGTCCCCGTAAGCCCTGAAAAGGAAACCCCCACCCCCCAAACTGTGTCTTCACTTCCCAAACCCCCGCCACCATGCTCCTGTTCACTCTCTCCACCTGAGACGTTCTTTCTGTGGAAGAGGAGCAGAAGACACAAAGAAACACGGCAGTCTCCACATCAGTCTCCACATCATATCTCCGTGACTAAGGAGACGATCTTTCCTACTCCGTCTCGCTACCAACTCCCCATATTACGTGATGTGTTCTGCCTTCTTGGGGAGTGAGTCACTCAGCAGAAACCGCTACTGTCTGGGGCTGTTAAAACGTCCAGCAAACCCTGCAAGACCAGCTGACAAGCAGCGGACCACAGGCTCTTGGATTCTTCCGCTGCCAAACGTTCATGGGCCCATCCGAGGACTCCCCACTTGTAGGATGAGTACCCAAAATCTATAGCGGACCTACTATACAATCAGGAGTTTTTCACTGCTGGGATAAGTTGTACCTGGTTTTAAATGTTCCTGTTAAATAAAGACAAAAAATACCTACTTACCAAATATATTCTTGTGATTAATGTTGTGCTTACTGGTCTTCATCCGTCTATTTTCAATGACTGCAGTCAGAAGTTGTACAGCCCATCATGTTATTGATGTTGAGGGCAAGTCCAAGTCGCCCATTCGCCTAAACATCACTTTTCCTAAGTGTTGGAAGAAATCCAGGCAGGCATATATGTGTGTATATCCCGCAGCTGTGAGTGTATATGTGTGTGTATCATGTGTCTGCAGTCTTTACTGCTGTAGATCTCTGGCATAGCTTTTCCTGGTTTCCCGCAGCTTGCCTGCTTGCCCATGTGCAGGATATTACCTCACATCTGGAGAGACGCGCGAGTGTGTTTGCCAGGCTTCTGTTCACAGAGGGTGGGGGCGAGCTAACGGGGGTCAGGACGGTGACAGCGAGATTCGTCTAGAATACACACCTCTGGTGAACGGCTGTGTTGTCACCTCTGGTGAACCTCAGCGAGTTTAGGTTTGTGCATGCGTCCGTGTGTTTGTGTGTTCATGCTGCCTGTGTTCCTGAGGTTAAATGGAGAACAGTTAAGTTAGCTACGCGTCATTTACGCAGAGTGAATGGGCCTTTTCCGCTGGGGTTGAGGTAATGCAAGCCGGGATTTATGTAACCCACTAGCTCGCGGTGTGGCTCACAATTGCTGACGGCCGAGGTATAATCGCTCAGGACGTCCTCGTTTGTCACCGTTTGTGGATGCCGCCTGTTCAATAGCATCACCGGCCATGGCGAGGGGATCTTTATTGACGCTGATGTGCTCCGGGGACTCCGTGGTGGTTTGGCTAATTACAGAGCCCTGCAGAGGGTTACTTATAGCTCTGTGTTCCAAACATAGATGAAAGAGACTAGTCCTTAGTGCTGTTTACCAAGAGGTTGGAGGCCACTGCCTGATTTGGCGTGATCTTCACGTTACAGACTGTGTGTCTCAGGAAACATTTGTGCTTGGGAATGACTTCAGCTACCTGAATGGCATAACCCTGAGAATTAAGAGTGAAGGTTTCATTCAGTTAAGGTTATTAACATTCAGTGTTAATACCGAGAGTTCATTTAACACTAAGAGTATAGCAGTGAGGTGGCAGGTTTCACTGTGAACTCTCTCGAAATTCAGAAATGGTAGCTGCTGATTACTGGGTGGGACTGTGATCTGGTAGTGGGAGAACCACTGGCGATAACAGCCAGTGATACCAGTGACCACACTGCATGTAAACCATCAAGACCTGGAAAAATGTTAATAATAGTGAATGAGCACTCTGTACTGCAGCTGATGTCCGGCACAATCTCTGATTCAGTTTCATATAATATCATGGATTTTGCAGCTTAGAACAAGTATTTCAATCTATGCCAAAAACAAATAGATCCTAGTCTCTATTCCTTTGCCCCAAACATTAGACCACCAGCTGCATCGTTTTGCTTAATTACAGTTACCATTCCCCCCCACAAAGTATCATAACAACCACCGACTTAAATAATCTCAATTACATGATTACAGTAACTTGTAGAAAGCATGTATTTGCCCACAAAGGCCTCTAATATAAAACAGAGCATGACATAACAGGTCTCGGGGGATCCTCTAAACTGTCCTAGTTAGCTAAAGCTAAATCCAAGTGCAGTGCACTGGCCTTTGGTCGCGCAGTTTCTGTAACAGTGGGAGCACCTAGGAGGAGCACAGTCGACGTGAAGACCGCTGTAGGTTTCACTCTGGCGAAAAACGAGGAGTGGTTGGAAACGTGGCGTGTGAGGCCCAGTGTGCGGGTGCAGGAAGCTTGGGCTGAACACTCCCTACTTCCTGATCTCCGTCCAAACCAGCACTGACTTCCTGCCTGTGGCTTTGCAGCCACGTCGTGTCACTGTCCAGCCAGGTCCGGCAGGATGTGGCGTTCCGGCGGCGAGCTGCTTTCCCCATCCCGGATGATACCGTCAGTCACTGCATGGTAACCCTCTCCACAGCTACAGCGGGATAATTACGGCTCATTTTTAATAACAGTGTAGCACAGGTTACATCAGAAAGATGTCTTTCTTAGCTTGAATCAAAGCATTTATTGACACGTTGACATAATATTTTCTTTGACAACATTCAGACCTTTTTCCAGGTCTACTTTGAAGAGCATTTATACGAACATAGGGAAACATTATCCGGGACTAACCTCTTCATTTCCTACTTGCCCTTGGGGTATCGTGTCCCACACTGTCTAAAGAACATCAAGTATGTATGAGTCATTTAGTGTCTCATAAGTATCAGTCTGTAATGGAGACTCAGTCAAACAAATTATTTCCCTAATAAAAAAAAACACATGTCAATAGAACCAGTTCAGTTCAACTCAATCAACCATAACCGAAGTGTAACAGTACAAGCATAATCATTCCCAGTTTTCTATGTGTACGTTCAGCGAAACTGCTCGACTTTTGCTTTGAGCCTGTAGACACTGGATTAAGATACGAGGCAGTTAAGTGCTTTGAAAAGATTTTTTTCTGCTTTATTTTACACAATGCCAGCTAAGGTGTTTATGAAGAACCCTATATTAGACGCCCATGTTATAATGTTAATCAAACAAAGAATAAACAGGTAATTACAGAGTATTCCAGACCGCCGAGGACATGGTTTCCCGAGATCCGTGTGAGAAAATGACCTGCCTGAGTGATCCCCTTGTGCAGGGGGGGGAGGCTCCGCTGCCCGGCGTTTGCTCTCCTCCCCCCGGACCCTGTCTCTGTTCCGAGGAGGGCACGGACTGCTGTGCGCTTCCTGACTTTCTGGGACAGGTTCCAGCGGTAGAGGGGATCACCATCACTTTCTGGGATTTTCTTCGTTCCCAGACGTATATAAAGTCTCTCTGTGCCTCTTCTCCGGAAACAGAACCATCTGCTTGTGCTTCTCGGAGATGGACCCGGCGATCAGAGATAGATAATCAGAAAGGGCTCGGGTTGTAAGGGTACTTGTCAGCCAGTTTGACAAGCATCTCCGGCATTTGGAGCCCAAGCATGGCGTTTGGCTAAAAGCGTTTGCCGGCGCACAAGAAGAACGCTGCTGGGAAAAACTCGGAAATCTGAAGTTTTGCGTAACATTTAAACTCGGCTTGTGTGTTAATATTTTGTATTTTTGGATACATTTAATTGCAGGATTTTTCGCAAGATTTTTTTTAAAAGAACTTTTGTTTCTAATTGACTTCCTTGGATGTTAAATAATAATTTTGCGCCTGCCTGTAAGATTGTAATCAAAAGAATCGGATTAATTCTGCTTTGCGGTAAACTCTGAAGACATCGCCCCAGCGCGAGCTGTTTAAAAAGGGGGATTTCTGGAAGTTGCCCAAGCCTATGTTCCGCACTTGGACTATATATCTGCTGCAGTGGGTTTTCCTTTGACGGAGCCTGGACATGAAGCGGACGCTGGTGCTCAGCCTGTGCCTGCTGTGCTGTGCTTTATGTCGGCTGGCGGATGCTTCTCAGCCGGCTAAAGGACGCACGCATCTCAGGCGGCTGCGGTTTTCTACTTCGAGACTTAACAATACACGTTCCCGGAGCCTGGCTCTGCGGAGTGATGCTCCCTCTATGTCCGTTTCTTCCTCGCTGGAGAACCGCAAGAAACTAAATGAAATGCAAGCAGACCAGAGGAGCGTGCAGCCTGGCAGAAGGCAGCCTGGTCGTAATCAGCCGAGCCCTGGACCTTTTGCCATGGTCCAGGATGATGGCGTTCGTACTAGGCAGGCGCGCATGCCAAGCGGGGCTGGTTCCCCAAATCTCCTGGCGAGCTTTGCTGGAAAAAGCCGCCTGCTGGTCATCTCCGCCCCGCACGAGTCTGATGGATATTATCGGCTGATGATGAGCCTGCTGAAGCCAGATGTGTATTGCGAGCTGGCAGAAAGGCACGTGCATCAGATTGTGATGTTCCACCAGGAGGGAGAGATGGGCGGCAAGGTGAGGCGCATCACCAACGAGGGCAAGATTCTGGAGGAGCCTCTGGACACCGCACTCATCCCCAGGCTGATGAACTTCCTCAAGCTGGAGAAGGGCAAGTTTGGGATGGTGCTGCTGCGGAAGACACTGCAGGTGGAGGAGCGGTACCCCTACCCAGTGCGACTGGAGGCCATGTATGAGGTGATCGACCAGACACCCATGCGCAAGTTTGAGAAGGTCCGGCAGAAGGGCTTTGTGCAGAAGTGCAGGGCAGCTGGCGTGGAGGGCCAGGTGGTGGAAGGTCCTGGAATGGGAGCCTCCAGTTTGAACCCACAGCCAAAAACACCTGTAGGGAAGAGACCTGAGAAGGAGTGGAAGCCTATCAAGAAGCCTGCCCCCCCCTCCTCCGCCCCAACAACTACAAGCACCAAGCCATCTAAAACCACCCCCACCACTACCACAACACCGACAACAACGACAACAAAGCCAACAACCACTGCGGTTCGCCCAATGCGGTCAACGACCACTACCATTCCCCCCACCACTCAGAAACCCACTAAAGCCCTGACAACACCCTACTGGATGCTTCGACCTACCCCCACAACGGAATACTACAACCCCCCAACCAGGGACCACCACAGGGGTAATAACCACCCTAAAGCAACACCATACCCCACTTCGAACTTGGGTTACATCACCAAGGCCCCCACGGGTAGGTATGGAGACAACCGAACAGACAAAGACAACAGGAGCCCCAAAGAGGCGGCCATCGAGCCAATAGACCACAAGCCTAACAAAAGCAAGTCCAAGGAGAATGAAATGAAGGTGCTGAGCAGCAAGTATGATGGGAAGTTTAATGCGGGAAGGTCCACTGCCGGCAATCCGGAGGAGGTGGAAGCTGTGCCAAGCAAGAAGGGAAAAGGCAGGCATGACAGGATGGAAAAAAGGAAGAAGAAGGAAGAGAAAGGCCACAGGTCAGGCAAGAGGGACAAATCGGAAAAGCGTATCAAGAGCGGTAAGGAGGGCAAGGGGCAGAATCAGGACAGAAAGTTTGGGAAAAAGGGAGCAAGAACTCAGGATAAAGACGACTTCCAAAAGCCTTCAAAGAAGCCAATGCCTCCCAAGGGAACTTTGTCCCACTTCCTGGATTATTTTGAAAGCACGCGACGGCTCATCGTAAGTATGAGTCGATCGTTTCAAAGTCCAGGCTAAGCAGGACATGTTGAACCCAGCAAATTATATTCTGCTTTACTTTTTTATATGTACGCTAAAATACTGACATTTCAGTGGCATGCATGAAGAATGAACGTCTTCAGAACCAGACCGATGTGTTGGTACATGTCATAGTTCGTTTGACCACCAAGATATGTCTGTGCTTGGGGCTTCTCTGGCTTGCAGCTACATGACTGCTTTTGCAGTTTATGAGACTGATATGACCTGTCATACCATGTTATGATCCTACTGAAAAACACTTTAGAAAAATTTACGATCTTGGACTCATTCCCTTGAAAGTTTTATTTATTTTTTTTAATTGCTGGTTTATACACTCTCATCGCAAAAGATGCATTCACTGGTCTTTAAGTCGCCTTTCATTTGTCGCCTGGCAGTAACCGTCACCAAATACAGTTGGTCTTTTGTTTGATTAGAGTGTACTAGGTGTGGTAGACACCTAAACCACTCAACGTGCCTGAAGATGCCTGGATGAAAAATGATCCCACTGCGTTCCCCACGCAGTGCTGTGTCTGGCAGTACCGTCTGTCCTGATACCAAGTAGTGAGTGCTTTGTTTATGGTTTTAAGGCATACCTTCATATTCCCAAACATCTGCAAGCCCAGCTTGCCCACAGTTTGCATGTCCTTCCCGCCCTTCCGTCCTTCACATTCTCTGCTTTCCTTCCTTAGTACAAAGTTGTGCTGTTCAGGGGAACTGGGAACTGGGAACTCTAAACTGCCAAAATTGTCCCATTGGTGGTGCTGCCTGCTTCCCAGAATGTGCCGAATCGCTGCCAAACTGAATGAGCAGAAAACAGATGGATATTGAAGATGCACTCAAAGTGACTGACCCTGCCCACACTCACCCTGTCTCGGCCAGGTCATCACTACACCCCATGACGAGCACAAAATGTACACGCAGCAGAGGGATGAATACCTGGAGAACGTGTGTGAGATGGCTGTCCGTAGAGTTTCCATCATTACCATCTTCGGCACTCTGACTAACAGCACCATGAAAATCGACCATTATCAGCTGGGTAAGGTCTCTCTGCCCTTGTGTAGGCGTTTCCTGAGCCATGTTTACTGTGTAGAGATCCAGCGAATAATAATCATGAAGGTCATATATACATGCACACACAGTCACACTCCTGGGTAATAAACTGAGCCAAACCTTACTTGCACTACGTTAAGCGACTGCCATGTTGGCACGACAGTTGGCAGTATTTTCTCACACCCCAGGACTGTATGTGGAGTTTGCACGTCATTGCAGGGTTTCCTCTGGGTTCCCTGGTGTCCAAAAACATGCCTTTGTCCATGTGTCTTTGGAAAGGTGCAGTCCTGTTCTGGCTCTGCTCTGTTCAATGTAACCTTTCTCTTGTCCAGAAACGGTGTTCTTCATAAGCTAAACAGGGGATTAGGAGGCAATAGCTGAGCGTGAGCTGCCAAATTGCGGAGAAAGTTATGACGTGCTTTTATTTAGGAAAAAAAATGTACTCCAGGCGGGTTGTGCAAACACATGCCTCACATGCCCTCAAGGTGTTGGTTCACCTAAAATATCTCTGCCAGTAACACAGGGCAGCTTTGTCTGCAGGCTTCCTGCATGGTAATGCTTAACAGCTCTCGTCCCCCTTCCAGAGCACGACAGGCCGATGAAGGGACTTGCTCAAGACGACCTCGTAAACCAGGACCTCATTATCGATCTGCGGAAGGAGTTCGGGATGACGCACGATGGCTTCTTTATGGTTCTCACTGACTTTGACATGAAGGTGAAGGTCAGTACCCCCTCCGCAGAATGTGACAGAAGATGAAACCTGCATCTCCAGCATCTGGGACCTACCCACACCTCCTCTAAGCTGCTGCCATACACTCCAAACCCCAACTGTGTATTCTGAGTACATACGACTGTAATGTAACTAGCACTTCTCTTTCATGCACCTCAAAGACTGATGGTGTTCAGCATGTGCCAATGACAGCATGTTTGGCTGCTCGGGGCTTTCAAAGAGGTCACTGTCTACTGCTGTGCTGACAAAGATCCAATAGTTTAATAAGGCCTCCTCCATCCCGCAGACGGACCTGCTAGCTGCTTATTGTACAAAGAGCTGGGCTTCTCACATGCACTAAAATGTCGAAGGTGACCACTTCAGTCAGGAATGATCAGGAAAGGAACATCTAAAAATGTATTAAGGAGGGTGGTTTTGGAATCATCATGGATCTTTGAAGGATTATTTGTGAAGATGTGTGAGTAAAATCCCTTATGTGTGAACTTTGTAGTAACTGATAAATATATATATATATTTTTTTTTTTCCCTGCTGAAGTCGGTGCCTTTAGTAGTACTTTTGCTCTTTAATAGTGCAGCACACATGGTTACTGTCGGCTCTTTGGGTCGTAGACACACATGTGAAGCAGAGCGTCTGCTTAGTAAATGTGTGATCTTCTTGAGGGTGGAGCACTGAGCTGCTGCTCTTCAGGCCTGCTGTCCAGATGGGTTTAGGAGGCCATGCAGAGTGATTCAGGAGACCTTCTCCCTCATTCGCTGTCCCCAGCAATTCTACCAGGCGCCCATCAGCATGAAGGCCGTGCTTGATTACATCGACTCCTTTACGTCGCGCGTCAAAGAAATGGAGCAGCAAAAGAGGGAAGGTGTGACGTGCAAGAAAGAGGACAAGCCCAGATCTTTGGAGAACTTCCTGTCAAGGTAGGTTCCGATTCACGGCCCTCCCATCCCC
>JAODJX010000081.1:1813199-1832640 GCA_026776945.1 Isichthys henryi
CTGGATGGGGGGCCAGCCCATCGCAGGGCACACTCACACACCATACACTCTCACATGCACACCTACGGGCAATTTAGCAACTCCAATTAGCATGTTTTTGGACTGTGGGGACCGGAGGAAACCCCACGACGACATGGGGAGAACATGCAAACTCCGCACACAAGCGACCCAGGCGGGGATTCGAACACGGGTCCCAGAGGTGTGAGGCGACAGTGCTAACCACTGCACCAGCGGCTGTTCTAATCCTCTACACCCAACTGTGGTTCGTTAAATAGATTATTAATCCCTTTAAAAGGTTGCAGATGGGCTTATTTCATAAATTCCCTCAGAAGGTGTTTTGAAGTTGTGCAACATTCAGTTTCAATATTTTTAGACCGTTTACAAAGAATGCAGTACAAAATTAATTGATGAAATATTTCATTTCTGCCATTGTGGCCTTAAACGTATTTGATCCATTTCCGAATTCTTATAATGATCATTCGTGAATTGCGGAAAAATAATGATTTAAAAATCTTTCCAAATTTACTAAAAATTGCTTGGATTACATGACTTTCATCAGCAATTTTTTTGTTTCACTTTTATTTTATTTATTGCTTTTTGTACTAAAACATTCTGATAATGATTCAAAGTGACAAATCTATGATGCAATAATGTGTCGCTATTTCATTGTTTGGTTCCTACTTTAGATGATGCAATGCCGAGGAAATGCCGTAAACTGGCGCTGTAAATAAAAATGCAATATTTTTTAATGACTGGACATTGCAGAGTACAGTTATATAACCATAGTACAATAAGAAGAAACTAGGGAGCGCTTTGTACAATTCTAAAGAAGTAAATAAATAAAAATGAAATCTTCATCACGGAACTGAACTGTGACGTAGAAAGTCCACAACGGAACGGAGCGGGATTAGCGACCGCGTTCGTCCTTCGACATTTCTGGTGAAATCAAAAACGATTCCAATTGGACAAAATCCTTAGACATGCCTCTCGCTTTGTAGAAACCCGATTGGCACGACATCGTCTGCGGTCTTCTGTCTCCGCCCCCCGAAAGACGTTTCGTGAGCTGCAGCTAACTGAGAAGGTCATGCGGTAGTTGGAATGTCGGAAGCATGGAGGTACCCCACGTTTTTATTATGCGTTTATGGGTTTTTTTCAAACCTCAGGCCTTTAGAACCCTTCCTTACCGCATATTTAATGGGACCTGATAAAAACTTAACCGAGACCCAGGTAAGTGGACGTGGATTTTACTTATTTAACCCGACGACTCTAATAGATGTTCAAATAACACAATATTCGTTGATGTAGTTAAGTTGTATGTGTTTTTGCAAAGCAATCATTGTGTACACGGATCAGTAAAGAACAGAAGAGTCCGCAAAATAAAGTAAGCTGACATTTCCACGTGTGTGTGGATAGAAGTGCTTCAGGTATGCAGTATGTAACTAACAACTAATATACAATTAATGTACGAAAATTCGTACCGGATTTTATACATACAAAACATTCTGCATGACATTGTGTACCGGCTTTTATTTCTCCAGCTCGTGATCAAGTAGACTAATACCCAGCATCACGTCGGGTTTTTCGCAAATCCGCCACCTTGGAACATGTAATACTTTAATTTTAGCTGGATAAATCGGCACGTAGGTTGAACTCCCCCTTTACAAATGATAATAATAATGAAAAATATTAAGATTTGCAAAGCATCAGTGCGCGAATACTGTATATCAAAAATGTTAGTCACACTGTAATGTTTACATGGAATTAGAGAGCGTAAGAGAATTCTTTCCCCCGCTTAGAATTTTTCTGTAGCAGTTCCCCATTACAGCATTTTCTTAAGTGAACTATTGTATCTGATGCGATTTTTAATATAACAGGCTTTATGGCTGTGAATTTAAGCACGGGGACTGCCGGTGCTTAAGCATGTTTTTTGAAGCATGTCCCCTCCATATGAGCCCATAACCTTCACATTTAACCGGTATGAGTCATGTACTGTTTAAAGTTTCCTCTTCTCACTGTAGGTCGTCAATGAAATATACCCCGTGTGGACCTACTCCTACCTGGCACTGCTGTTTCCCGTCTTCCTAGCCACGGACTACCTCTGTTACAAGCCCGTGATCATCCTGCAGGGGGCGAGCTTCGTCGCGACATACATTATGCTGGTGAATGCCCAGGGGCTCCAGGCCATGCAGCTGCTGGAATTCTTCTTCGGGGTCGCCACGGCGGCTGAGGTGGCGTACTTTTCCTATATCTACAGTGTGGTGGAGCCGGCGCAGTACCAGAAGGTCACCGCCTACTGCCGAGGTGTCACCCTGCTGGGCTCCACCGTGGGCTCCCTTGCCGGGCAGGTCCTGGTGTCCGTGGCAAAGGTCCCCCTCTTCTACCTCTGTGTCGCCACACTGGTGTCCATAATCCTGGCTTTCATCGCTCCCTGGTTCCTTCCCATTGCCAGCAGGAGCTTGTTTTTCCACAAAAGTGACAGCATCGTCCTGGCAGAAGACCCTACAAAAGGGGCAGTTTGTGTCTCCATGGAGAATCTGAGCAAGGAGAAGGTGGAGGACAATGAATGCAAGATACTGCTTGAGCACAACACCCCTACGCCTTTGGCCAAGGTCAGCCGAAATGCATTCTGACGTGGCTCTTTTAAATTCATTAATATTAAACATGAATGACTGACAAGCTAAAGTATCACCAAGTTCTGGAGTGATTCTATGGAATGTTCTTCATATGCAGTGCCGTGTACTAGAACGTCTTTCTTTAAACCAGGTTCCACAGCCAGCCGTTGGGAGTGTTGGTGGTCTGGATGTGTTGAAGATTCTGTGGGGCGACTTCCTGCATTGCTACTCATGTCATACTCTCCTGGCCTGGTCTTTGTGGTGGGCTTTGTCCACCTGTGGCTATCTACAGGTGGTCAACTACACCCAGGTCCTGTGGGAGAACATTCATTCTTCTCAGAACTTTATGATCTACAACGGCTACGTGGAGACGGTCTCCACTGTGCTAGGTGAGCCTGCTAACCAAACAAGCAGCTTATTTTCCATGGCAGAAATATCTAGTTAATCTCTGGATAACAATATCTGTCAAGCATCTGAATAATGTGCTGGAACTGCATGGTCTCTGGAAGGTATTAGCAGGCATGTAGACCCAGTGTCATGCAGCGTCTCTGTGCTCTGTCCCGAACCAGGTGCTTTGATGGCGTTTAGCGTGGGCTTTGTGACGATCTCCTGGACAACCTGGGGAGAATTGTGCCTTTGCGGCTTCACTGTTGTCATAGCAGTAGCGGTGTATCTTATGGACACTGTGAAAGACATATGGGTGTGCTACGCCTCCTATGTTATCTTCAGAGGCACTTACATGCTACTCATCACAATTGCCACGTGAGTATAAGTATGGGCCATCAAGGCAGAATGTCAGAATGAGGTCTTGTGAAGGGCCACCTGAGCGACGATCTTATTCTCTCCACCAGCTATCAGATTGCTGCTAACCTTAGCATGAGGAGGTATGCCTTCGTCTTCGGAGTGAACACCTTTATGGCCCTGATGCTACAGACCATACTGACTCTGATTGTGGTCGACTCCGTTGGACTGGGCCTTGATATTCATTCTCAGGTATGTCTGCCGTCTTGCCATTTGTTTTCCTCTTTTGATTTTTAATGGTAATGTGACCGAGCTTCTGTCTTGCGCCTCACACCTGCCTTTCCCTCCCTTTCAGTTTTTAATCTACGCCTGCTATTTTGCGACGATCGCCGTCGTCTTCCTAGCAGCTGCGTTGCGCCGGCTGGCAGTGAGGTGCCAGGCTCGGCCGTCGAGTGCGAGCGCGAGTAAGGATACGGACTTGGACTCGGTTGAGGGTGTCTCGTCTCTCCATGACCCAGAAGTGAGCCTGCCTGTGGACGACTGGCTGCCACCCCAGGGTTAGGACAGTGAAGAAACCATTATTTCTGTTGTTTTAGGGAATAAAGAGCACATGGGCCTCTCTTTCCTCAGGACTGTTTTGATGTGAAGAATGGGGGCTGCAACAGCCTTCAGTGTCTCTGTAAACCTGCCTTTGCACACGCCACATTTTCCACACCAAAATATAATTCTTAAATGTTACACAAAGATACTGGTAGTAATGGCAGGTCCAGATCTGCTGGCATGGAAAGAAACCAGATGGACCAGATGGCCTATTTTATGAGGAGAGTGTTGATAATTGAATGACCGATAGTGTTACCACTGTACCGTGTTTTGTTGTCTCTGAATGCAGATATGTTATGTTACGCGCAATGAACTATTATGCTACTGCTTTGATAGCAACGGGGGTCCTGCGAATATCCCAAGTGCAGCCCATCATCGTGGTGGGCAAAATAACATGCCTGTGGACAGGGGGTTTTCCACAGGGGCGTCGAGCACTTGACAGGGCCCCAGAAATATGTAAAATTGGGTGGGGTGGGGGTCAAGGTGACATTTTAGTTAGGGCCGCCAGGATTTCTAGGTGCCCCCCTCTGGGTAGACAAATGGACAAATTCCTCTTTTGGGAGGAAGGTGAGTGAGCTTCAGTGTGCCACGTGTGAATATATCAGAAATCCCATCAAATCCTGCACTGTGTATAGCAATGGGAACCTCTGTGATTTACTGCTCAAAATATAAGATTTTCATGAGATTTATACAGAATAAACTAGATATTACCTTCCTTGGCAAGCAGTGATTTAAAAGAACACTTAAAATTGTGCTTACACCATGTGCCTTAGTATTTTAAATGGTAAACTTCTAGTTAAGCATTGTTCATTGTTATGTTCCGATGAGAATTTAGGTATTTAAAATTAAATAGATGCATTCATGTGTAATTTTGTTTGCACAAGTATTTTTATAATAAAGAACTAAAAAATGTATATTGGTGTATTTTTAAACTACCAATGAATAATGAAAAGGACTTGAAGGCTGCTAGCTGCAGTGAACATTCTACGCACAGCATCAGCTGCAACATTTTCAGTCTCGTGCCCAGTTGTCCAGTGGTAATCTGATTGGATTTCAGCTGTTGGGTTGGATCAAACCTTAAAAATTGGTTGTGCAAAAGAAGAAAAGTATTCTAACATCGGACTGGATCATGTAATCCATGCAGTTCTGGTTTGGATCTGGATGAAGCCTTCAGTACGTGTTCAAAACCTTTTTAGTAGGATTGGGATTCCTTTGATAGGAAATGGGATCACCCTGATCCCAGCAAAAGGGTGGATTCAGGGTGGATTTCAGTGACACAATGTAACAAAACTTTACAATGCAATATGAATAATGCAACATTTGTATTATATGTAGAATCTGTGCCCTTATTATTCTGCTCTTGATTGCTTCAACCATGACAGTGAAAAAGTAGACAGAGCAGATTTTAGGCTACATCTTACGACTTTTAGTACATAAAACCTAAAAAGGGTGTTTTGTTCCCATTAAATAATCCCCAAAACAGCTGTCAATATCAAACAAACCGCTTATCCTACTGGGTCGCGGGGGGTCTGGAGCCTATCCCGGAAACAATGGGCACGAGGCAGGGAACAACCCAGGATGGGGGGCCAGCCCATCGCAGCTATTGGACATTTATATGATTTAAAATGTGTGTCCAAAATACAAAGGCTTTGGGAATACTGTATATTTATTTTAATTAATGATGTAATAATGTGATTGGATGGTTGCTGGTTCGAGCCCCAGCCTTGGCAGAAAAATCACATGTCCATGGCCCCTTGAGCAAGGCCCTTAGGCCACAGCTCCAGGGGCTCTGTAGGTGGCTGCCTTTCGCTGCCAAGCTCACTCTCACCTATATATGTGTCTGTGTGTCACAGAGAGCAAGATGAGGTAAGGCCAACGGAATTTACCCACAGGGATCAAGAAAATGTCATTTTTATAATTATTAGTTGCTGGTCAAATGAGGGATCTGACTGTTTAAAAGGAATTGAAATTGAAGGGGATGCTTGTGCTATTTTATTTTATTATTTAATTTAAATTATTGTATTTTTATATATATATATATGGATCACGGTGATGCAAACCAATGTTGTTTTTGATAACCGGCACAAAAGTAGGATGGACGTCCTGATCCCGAAGAGCAAAACATTTCCAAATGAGGAGCTTTTGGATCCAGATGTAACTTCTTGAACAGCCGGGCCCGGGAGACACGAGAACGTACTCGATCGGAGACAGAAGGAGCGCCTCCCTGGCGCCACGCGATTGGCTCTGCGCTGACACGTGACGCGGGCAAGCGCCACTGCGGGAATGTTTGATCTACGTTGGTGGTCCGGCTCGTTCGCCCATGCAGGAGCGGGATGTGATATATCTATTTATTTTTAAAGATTCCTCTGAATAACTCGTACTATGTCCTTCAAACACTAAAACAAAGCAGTCCTGAGTGTTATTGTATCCCTTGAAAACTGCTGTAATGCCCGCTAAATAAAACAATAAAGTAAAATTAGCTGAAATGTACAAACTCAGCGCCACAAATAAAATCATGCGTTTTCTGCCGTGCGTGTATTTATTCAGTTCGACTTTTTCCTTTTGGGGGGGAAGCACGACGGTCTTCTCCGAACCCTAGATCGAAGGGCTACGGCAGCCCCAGACCACCCACGAACCGCTTTCTTCCGACGAGGGGGGACTCGCCAGCTGGGGTGGAGAAGCGAGGGGGAGAAGGAGCCGCGAGTGCTGGGCGCCATTGCAGCCTGCAGCTCCTTCTCTCCACTGGAATCTGGCAGGCAGGACGAAGAGAAAAAAAGTTTCCAACTCGTGCAGCGGATCGGACCGATATCTGCGGCCAGCTCGCGCGGATGGAATGGAGATATGAGCGTTGGAATTAGCACGTACAAGGTCAGCACGCGGAGAGGGACGCGCTGGGTGGCTGTCGCGCGGACAAAGAGAAAGTTGTAAGTCGGTATAGCGGTGCGCGGCCGCAAACGTTCACGATGCATTAAACTTCGACTTCGTTTTTCCGAGTCCGGAAAACTACGAGTGAGCGTGCATTTCAGGGTTACTTAAAGAAAGGTGAACGTACATGTGGACAGCAATAAGCGACATTTCTTCTGTAAAAGTGCAGTTTTAGTCCCTAAGAACGCGAGAATCCTTAGAAAAGGATTCATTAGTTACAATGCATGTAGAAGAACCGCTTATTTATTTCACGAGGTCTAGATCTTAAAGGATCTAGGACAAGACATTTGTACTTTCCTCCCCAAAGAAACCATAGTAGTAAACCATTGTAGGACTTAGTGTATGTACGTAGTAAACGTAAATTAATGCGCAATATTTAGAATGCCAGAAAGAAAACTTGTTTGGGCCGTAAAGGAAGCGATTGGCGAGACTATAGGAAATCCTGAGCCATTAAGTGGGAGGCTCAGCGATGCCAAAGAAATGCACAACTCAGCCAGTTTAGGGAAAGTACAAGAATGTGTTTCAGTGACACTGCGTCTGTTTGGTTTGGTTGTTTATGAAGTGGGCATCTTAGATAGAATAAAACTAAAACAATAATCGCATTGTTTTTAATAAGATATTACTTCCCCCCAGACATTCATTGCTCAAAGACATAGTTATATAAGCTTGGATTTTGATACAATGCTTTTAAATATTAATCAGAAAAATTGTATTCAGGATGTTTCAGTGTTCGTGGCGGTAATTTTGGAAGCGTGTTAACGTGTAGTTTATTAAATATTATGGAAACGTGTGTATATAAAATTGCGCATAGTTTCAGTCCAGTAATTAAGGGAGTGTAGACATTTTCCTACCTGTCCCACAGAGTAATGAGCATGTTATTATTGAAGGGCCATGAGGCCAAATGTTTAACGGGCTATCAAAGTGTAGCCTGGTGATGTATGAGGAAAATGAACGTAAGGCCGATGAAAGGCCTCCAGTTTAAAGGTCTGAAGGTCCCTGCTGGTGCCTCTGTCCCCCTTGCAGTATCCCAGCATGCCTGTCTGGCTCAAGTGGCGCAGTCCCTCGGAATGAACAGCAGCAGGAATGGGTCTGAGGAGGATCGGTGGCAGAGTGGGTCCAGCGGAGCGGTGGTGCTGGAGTCCATGTCCATGCTGGCGATCACCCTGCTCGCCTGCCTCGGCAACCTGCTGGTGGTGGTCACCCTGTACCGGAAGCCGTATCTGCTGACGCCCAGCAACAAACTGGTTTTCAGCCTGACTCTGTCTAATCTGTTGCTGTCCATCCTGGTACTGCCATTCGTGGTGACCAGCTCGGTGCGGCGCGAGTGGCTCTTTGGCGTTGTCTGGTGCAACTTCACCGCCCTTCTCTACCTGCTGATCAGCTCTGCCAGTATGCTGACCCTGGGAGCCATCGCCATTGACAGGTTGGCATCCTGCCCGGTGCAGATGGGCATTATGTTCCGGAGGGTTCTGGGCGTACTGGGATCAGTGATTAAGACCGACTAATTGCTTGCAAGGACATGTCTTACACATCTGCGCTGTTAACCAGACGGCGACAAAGCAGTATTTACGCCCTCAGATCCAGTCTTCATTCAGTCCTGAAATCTATCGGATTTTGTTACTGCCAAACACAAGGTTAAGCTTCATTGCTGTTCATTTCATTTTGTTGGCATGAATCGAAAAAGCAACGACTTCATTGGCTTTATTGTTAAATGTCAGAATACAGAACTGCTCCGTTTATGACTTTGAGACTTGCTGTCTGCTGTATCGTTCTCTGGGATGATCGTTATATCTTGACAGTTTCTACCTGTAAGTGGGTGGTATGGCGGTGAAGCCCTATTGCCATTGAGGCCCTGGGTTCTGAAAGCCTCTCTGTGTCCTTCCAGGTACTATGCTGTGCTCTATCCCATGATCTACCCCATGAAGATCACGGGCAACCGTGCGGCCGTGGTCATCGTCTACGTGTGGCTCCACTCATTGGTAGGCTGCCTTCCGCCACTCTTTGGCTGGTCCTCCTTCGAGTTTGACCGCTTCAAGTGGACATGTACGGCAGCGTGGCACCATGTGGCCTCCTACACGGCCTTCTGGGCCGCCTGGTGCTGCCTGCTGCCCTTCCTGGCCATGTTGGCCTGCTATGGTGTCATCTTCCGGGTGGCCCGCATCAAGGCGCGCAAAGTCCACTGCGGCACTGTGGTGGTGGCCCAGGAGGAGTCGGCATCCAGGAACGGCCGCAAGAACTCTAACGCGTCAACCTCCTCCAGTGGCAGCCGTCGGAGCCTGATATATGCTGGCAACCAATGCAAGGCCTTCGTCACTATCTTGGTCGTGCTCGGAACTTTTTTTGTGACTTGGGGGCCCTATGTGGTGGCCATCTGCACAGAGGCTCTCTGGGGCGAGGGAAGTGTCTCCCCAAGCCTGGAGACTCTGGTCACATGGCTGTCGTTCGCTAGTGTGGCCTGCCACCCACTCATATATGGCCTGTGGAACAAGACTGTGCGTAAGGAGCTTCTGGGAATGTGCTTCGGCGATCGCTACTACAGGGAGTCGTTCGTCACCCGCCACAGGACAGCACGTCTCTTCAGCATCTCCAACCGTATCACCGGTGAGTGCCGGGCATGGCTGGAGAATGGCTGGAGAATAGGTGGAGAATAGGTGGAGAATAGGTGGGGTCTGAGCTCGCCCTCTTCACCTTGTATAGAGGGATTGTTGTCCTGGTCTTGCTCTGAGATAAGCATTTTGTAAAGTGAGCCCTTGTCTTTAGCAAGTTCAGTCGGGCTTACTGATCATCTAACCACCATCTCTTTGCAAAGATCACCAACCATCCACAATCACTGTTAGTTTAATAAGATGTTTGTTGAGAATCTGCAGTTGCGGAGATGTGTGAATGAAATTATGCTTTAATTTGCCCTCTGCACGAGTTCAGGTATATTAGAATGCTTCTTTTTGCATGTACCATTTTGTTTACCTTTGAGAGACACACACAGTGTGTGAGAGTGAAGATTAGGGTCTGAGCACGGAGTCATGCCATTTATCCGGAGCCTGGCTTAGCGTTTTGGCTTCTGATCACCAGCACAGAGTCACATACCTGCCTCCTACCTCAACGCCCATATGGATTTCATAACCTTCATAACCATGACACTCTCAGCTATGGATAGTAGAGTGACACTTGACTTTGACGGAGGACATTTGGAAATATTTCTCCTTGTGTGTCAGGGATGTGAAGATTCCCCATTTGGACACGCTGTCCATGCTGTAACCTAGTGTTTTGTTGTCCATGTCAGAGGAAAGCTTCCATTTAGGCACAGAATCAGTACTGCTCTGCGCGACCTAATCTAACTGAGATATGGATTGTGGAACGGTGTCGCCATGCATTGTCTGTCTTAAAAGTATTAACTGTAGAATGAACCAAGCATGCAGTTTATTGTGCTGTCAGCTGAACACTGTTTACCTTGGGGGGGTCTTGAGAATCCAGCTGACTTTGATTATATCTCCTATGTGAAGATCAGGTAAGTGTTTCAGCAGTGACTGAAATCAGTGCCGTTGCATCACTTCCTGTCACGCATGGCTGCACATGGTATGTATGTGGTCATGCAGGGCTGGCTGAGTGTCTGCGTCCCCTTACAGATTTGGGGATGTCTCCACACCTAACGGCTATACTTGCGGGAGGAGGTCAGCTCCTGGGACATGACAGCAGTACGGGGGACACTGGCTTCAGCTTCTCCCAAGACTCAGGTAAGCTAAGTACACGTGGAACCTTTATTGGGCGGGGGCAGGGGGCACGTTTGGCTCTCTGGGCCGTCTGAGCTCCTCCTCCACCCTACATTTTGCAGTCTTTCGCCCCCAGCTTGCCCGAGGCTGCAGGACGCCCTCCCTCAACGCAGTGGTGTTGTTCTCCTGCTGTTTTCTGACTTGCTAGTTAGATGCTGCCTCCATCGCCATTCACTCCGTCCCAGAGATGGGCATGCGGGGGCGCTGTGCACACTGCATTTTCACTCCTAGGTGATGAGAGCCCTTGCAGGAAGTGTCCCTGTCTGAGGTACGGTGGCGTTCAACATCTGCTGCTCTTCTACTCAGGTACAGATGTCCTGCTTCTGGATAACTTCTCCTCGGATTCCCACTCTCCCCACCACACTGGCAGCTCATCAGCGAAGAGGAGGAGCTCTGTGACGTTTGAGGACCAGCAATCCCGAGGCAAGTGTGCCATTATCTTAACAGGCTGCTGCTGTTCCTGGGGCACAAACAAGATCCGTTCCCTATATCTGTCTTGTAGGAAAGTTGGGAAAATAATGTGACAATACATACTGTACTTTACCATGAGCCAACAAATAAATTGTCCTGGAGACTGGCTGTGCCTGTTGTTGGGGAGGGGGAAGGGGGTCCTGTTGGTTAGAGGTTGGTTCTAACAGCCTAAGTGGCTAAAACCTAGTTTAGGTATAGTCATCTAACTTAGGTGAAATGCTCTACAGGAGACACATGTAGGTGAGAGCAGACAGTCAGTCACACACATTTTCTGAGTATCTTTATACTCATTTTATTTTCTCGATTCTTATACTTTCTTAGGGTTTGGTTTATCCATCTTCTGTAATCACTTATCCTAGGCAAGGTTGCGGGCACAGTGCATAAAACAGGCCAGGAGGGGGCGCCAACCTGCCATAGGGCACACACGCACACGGAGTGGTGGAGACTCGAACCACTGCACCATTGTGCCACCCACATTTGATTCCTTTTAAATGGAAAAATAGGCCACGAAAAATACCATAAAAAAAATTGGGTAGCAATAAGGACTTTTTAAAATTAAGTCCCTCATTGTTCTGTCAATTTTTTTTACATTTAATATATTTACATGGTGTTTCATTTGGTTATTTTTTTAATTGACCAAGTGTTAAATATGGTAGAGCACACTTTGTTATACAAAAAAAAAGCTTATCACATTTTTGCTAACGATCAAAGGAAAAACCCAAGAGATTGTCTTGCAGACAGTGTATAATTAAACTAGGCTTTACGCAGCTTGAATATTTGACTACAGTGTCAGTTTGTTGATTGCTGACAAACTTTATTTTGCAGGTCGAATTCTTTGTTGCAGTAGCCCTTCTGTTTTCAGCAAATTTTGGCTGAAATTTAGTATTTTTTATAATTTACAGTTACAGACTTTGATCTTGTTGCGCAACATCAATGAAACTACAAAAAATTGCCAGGAATACAATGCATCCGAAAATGAAAGGGTGAGAGCATGAAAAACTGCCATCGCTAAGAAGCACCCTAACGTCCTGTGGCCTGGAAAACTCTGGCTGAAGTTCTTTCACGACTGTCGCTAACTTTTTTTTGTGGTATTATTTTTTCTTTAGCAAATGTTGGTTCTCCTCCAGTCCAAGTCAAGGCTGAGATCCACAAATCTCTGGACAGCTACGCCTCCAGCCTGGCAAAGGTGATCGAGAGCGATGCCAAGCTGCAGCTCTTTGGGGAGGAAGGCATGCTGCCCAGCCGGGCACTGACTCGGGCACCGCGCTACCTGGACGGCCAGAGGCTGAGGCTGGAGAGCATCGATGAAGGCATAGTCAACGACGAGCTTGAAGAGATTTGTGTGTAGTCATGTTTCTTATTGTGTGGTTAATTCCTGTTATATATATATATATATTGTAGTGTGGTATTGTGTGTTTTTTGGAAACTTTTTCATTGGAAAAATTGTACGCATTTAATTTGTGCAACTAAACCTTCACCATCATGCTGGTTGCCTTGGTTCGAGTTTGAATTCATCATTCAAGGTTATGGGTAAAATTGATCTTTTGGGACTCTGAAGTCACACTCTGAAAAGGAGGGGAAGCTTTCAAACAAAATGGGTGCCCTACTTAGGCTTGTGCAGTAGTGCCTTTTATTGATAAGGCAGAATCATCCTCCTTGGCATTCTTTGACGCCAGGGAGCACTGTGTGAACAGATTTTACTTAGTGTGATTTCTGGCCGTAAGTTTACATGCAGGTATACAAAGTCTTTCAGCCTTCAGCTATGAAGAAAGCACACCTCAAATGGTTAAACAATAGCTTTTGGGGCAGAGGAAAAGTATTGCACTTTACATGTTCAAGCTCCAGCCACTTCTTAAAACCTGGAACCAAACCCCGTTCCAATGCGCCCGTAGACCCCGTTCACACTGTGCTTTACGCAAACGTTAGTACTAAAAAAGGGGAGGGACTGGAAATTGCACTACTGTTCTGTTACAGAAATATTCCACGCTGGTACAAAACAAAATGTTCAAGTACTCTGTAGCAAAAGTTTAAAAAGAACAAGTCACTATGGCTCATCTTCATTCTCCTGGCCGGAACCCTCTGATCGATCGCCCTCGGCTCGGTCTGAGGAAGAGAGGAGAGAAGGCAGCTCTGACAGAGGACTGTGGACACTGACGGAACAAGACTCGCTTTTAACAAAGCAAACAGCAGGAAATGTATAGCGAAATGCACCTGGTTAGTACAATGCCAGTCAAGTTGTTTAGTACAGGTGAAGCACAAACACAGACAGACAGAACCTGCACGTTGCTAGACAAAATTATTTTCTTAAGCAGATTTTACACGTATTCATTCGCAATCCTTGATTTCAGTGTCTGCATCAGGGATGCAATCCGCTAAAGCAGCTACCCATGGATGACGCAATGCTGGCAGTTGGTCCTGTCAACATGCTCACCAGTCCTGATGTGGTTGAGTGAGGCTAGCATCCTTAGCATGAAGGAGGCAGGGACTGTGATGGTGTTCCGGGTCTCCTCCAGCATCAGCTCATTGCGTGCTATCACCTGTAAGAAGATCCAGGTGTTGACTCAAGAGACATAACATTCAAACTCACACTTCCATCAAGGGAAGGTTGGCTTGATGCACTCATACGATGCGCTACTGCCAGAGAACAGGCTTTAAAGCGGTTGGGTTCATTAGCAGCAGGACAGGTTCCACGTTGGATACCCGCTATTTGGGGGATGCAAAGCAGAGAGCAACCAGATGAATGAAGTTCTTATAATTGTACATGGATACAAAACATGCAAAACATGTTTGGAAGGAAGGAAGGCCAGAGTCTGCTTACCTCATCGGCAAGAACCCTGTTGAAGCATGGCAGTTCTTCCAGTGGGGACCAGATCTTGATGTCGTAATCTATTCCAGAAGAAGCCAGGACTGGAAAAGAGTGGAAGCAACATGGATGAGGAACCACAGACCACAAAGTTTCACTCCCATGTACCAAAGTTGTGTGTAACGCATTGCATTGTGGGATAATCACTGGGGTCATAGGGGTGGGGCTGCAGACAGTTGACCACATGGTTGTCGGCCTCCAGCAGCATCAGGTGCTCCGCTGTACGCCGGTCCCAGATGAAGATGTGGCCACAGTCAGAGCCGCTCATCACAAAGCTGTTTCCCCAAAAGCAGGACTCCTTGATCTGCAGGGAAGCGAGTGCTTCTGTTAGGTTGATGGCATGTGAGCCACCTCCTACCAACACACCTTAAGAAAAGCCTGCTAGCAATGGCTGCAAGTCTACGTGCTAAAGGACTGGGCAAACTGCTTTTGATCAAGTGTCTTGAGGAGTTACACATTTCCCACGATCCTCAGCTGCAGTACGCACCATTGTCCTGGAGTTGCGGTGGCCCTTGTAAACCATCTTGACTGTGGGCCTGCGGATGTTCTGCGTCTCGCTTTCCTCCATCTCCCGCCTCTCCTTCCTCCTACGGAACAGCTCCTGAATGCGGGCCGCCGCAGAGCGCCTGGGGTGGGGGGTGGGCAGGGTGATAGACGTCAGGACCGGCAGGCAGCTGCACCTCCACACAAAACCTATTTGCTTCAGATCTTTCATGATGAAGGTAATCTGCTCACCCAAGGAGCTAAAAAAAATCTCATGCTCACTAACCACAAAATGCCACTGATTGATTGTGAAATGACCCCCTAGAGATGTACTTGGCTTACAGTCCAGAATCCACACCGAGACCGTTTAGTACTAATGTTAAGTGAAAAGTCGATAATGCCTGAAAGTCCCGTACAGAAGATTTTTCTGCCTGAAGAAATGGAAATGCTATTTTTTCCCTGTGAAATAGTCTAACAATCATACCTCCAGTAATTTGGCCAATAGCACGGTCCAGATTTTTCCAATAGGTTTTGCTGAAGGGTTAGGGTTAGGGTTAGCATACTCATTTAGCTCACATGCATGAAGCTCTCTGGTATCCTTGTTCTCAAATACCAGAAAGGGGGGGGGACTTGGTGTTACTTAATGCATTAAATCAATAAACTACCATCTGATTGGCTTGAAATTACAGGAGATGCATAATTAGATAACTGCATTTGCTCAGTCACTCAATCAGCAGTTATACATTACTGAACACGTTTTAAAAGTTACAATCATGCGAGGTGAGCCTAAAGGCTACAGTGCTATTAACACCACAGAACACGAGTGAGAATTTAGGGTGAGGTAACCTCTTACAAACAGTTTCCATATCGTTTACAAATACAATATAGCCATTTATCGTGCAAACAATGTGAGTTGTATCTGAAAAAATAGCAAACTAAATTCATACACTGTATCTATGAAAAACTGCTGTGTTCCCCATTATCTCGAATGGCTGAGTTAAGCCAAGGGGCCACCCATGTCCATTTCTGAATGCTGAGACTGGACAGCGTGTTGGCCTGGGGGGGGGAGATCACCAGCCGGGATCTTGGGGTGTTTTGTTGTGTGGTAGGTGAGGCGATGCGCTGAAGCTGTCCATGTTCCCCAAACTGACCTGCTCCAGTCAAGCTCTGTATGACCCTTTCTGTTCATTTACACTGAATATCTGTGCAAACATTTTCTGAACAGACTTCAAACATTCATCAACTAAAAGTGAAAATTGTTATAAAATGTATGCAGTGATGTTTACAGCCCCGGCATTAGACAGGCAGACTGCTTGGCCCCAAAAATATGCCTGTCATGCCTGGAAGAAAGGAATCTGAGGATGTTGGGGGAGAATTTTTATTCTGTGTGAAGCCAGATCAGTGGTTGCAGGACCTTCTACTCTGGCAAAAGACGAATGGAAAACAAACGAGATTACAATTGTTTAGGAAAAAGTAGGGAGCTACTGTTAGGAAGATGACTAAATGATTTTAAAATGAGAGTTTTTCCACTTGTTTTGGCACATCTCAAATGGCAATTAACTTCTGTACAACAATGTGTGATCCCCACACCATGAAGTCACTTCTGCACAGAACATTCCTCGTTAAACTTTTGCAACGTGTGAAACAAACTTATGGAAGGACTCAGGAATACTTTCCACAGTACATGATTTTGGTTGATTTTGTCTAGATTTGACCAATTTAGGAACTGCATCAGATCTTTACATGTGCATGTGAGTGCTTCCTCTTAACAGCAAACTTTACATACTGCAAGCCTTACAGAAACTAGGGCCTTTGACAAGAATAATGGTGCTTTTCCACTGGCATTCGGGAACCGAGCCGTACCGCGGAGAACCTAGTCACAGCACGGTTCCAGATTACTTTGTTTTTCCATTGCAGAAGGGTCAGATGGGTAAAGGCGTTGCTAGATCTGGAGAACGAAAGTGACGTAAAACTGAAGAGTCTCATTTAATTTACTGTTCACATGGTGTACATCACGATTTACTGTGTGCTAATTTACATTAGCACATCTGTGAGAATTGCCATGTTACGTTAGCATCAAATGCTAGCAAAATTAGCATTCACTTGAGCAAATTTGCAATGCAAATCTGTTCCTTTCAGCTGTTCTATAGTACTTTAAGCAAGAGGCTAGAAATTTCCAAGTTCCGAGTTTCTGGGAATGCATCGATACATTGCGATGTGTGATATACTAATAAAGAATATTCAGAAAATACCCTCTTTTCCTTCAGATATTTCATGCATAGAGGCAGATCACCAGTATCTCTGTGCTTTGCGACCAATCAGGTGACGGTGATGAATCCAGCTTGGTTAGGTCATGCTTTCAGTCTTGCTATTAGACAGGACCACATCAGCTAGGTTATGGCCTGGGTTTGGATAAGATACCTTGCAATGGAAAACAGTTAGGTTCTTCGTGACAGTGGAAAACCACCCTAGGAATCAGTTTGCTTCAGAAAAATGATCAGTCAGTGAGTAAGAAAGAAAGAAAGAAATGATTATCATTGTGTTAGAATTGTAGGGACCAGCTGCACACCTGCACTGACATTCTGACAACATATCTAAGCATTTTGACTCACGGCTGAAATGACGTAGGTATTTTTTGTAGCAGTGACTACGTCATTGATGGAATTATTTGCTTTTGAGACACGACTTGATACTTATGTCCTTTCGCAGTTTAATCATACTGTTGCTATATGCATAAACTGACTTGAGAAATGTCCAGTCACGAGAATGCTATGTTTCACGAAATGTGCCAAAGCAATTGAGAAAAAGGTTTGTGCTTTGTGACTTAACTGTTTACATCTTAAATTACCTTAAAATAATTTTAAAATCATGAGCCTTATGGGAATTAAGTACTTTGCAATGAGCTTAAAGGGTATAAAATGTACCCACTAAGCACAGCCAGGCAGTTCACATTTAAAAAGATTATTATAAATTACAGGTACATTCATATTAGGTTATGCATCATTAAATAATAGATTGTTTCATTAAAGCATCACTTCATCTGCTAGGACCAGCGTTTTCTATTCTTAAAATGAAGGATGTGAGATTTTGGTGAGCTGAAAAGGGACATTTGCCGTAGCTAAGAGATCTGAGCAGGGCAATCCCAACAAAGTAATATTTTACCAAATCTAAGCCCAATAACTGATGATATTCAGGAAGGAAAAAAAAATTCAAAACGTCAAGCCTCACATTCAGAATTTAGCAAAAAATCAATTGCAAACACATGCCAGGTCTCGAACACAGCAAGCATTGCATCATGGGAATCTCATCTGGGGGTCGCAGGTCCAAGAGCGTGGATGCTGCTACCCATTCCCAGTTTCCCCCTCCACTTATGACAAGGGCACACGGGCATAACTGAAATATTCAATGCAATTAATTCACAACTTAACGGCCATGGGGCGGCGCATGAGACTGTCCAAGCCCGTTCTGTCCACGCCCCACGCCCGGGTGCTTTAGTACCCCACAGAGGTGCCGTTAGTACCCCACACGCACAAACTGCTTGGTCAAGCTCCTCAGCACACTCTCTTTAAAAACCGTGACAGTGGCTTTAGAGGGTCAGACAGAATCATCCAGAACCTCCACATTCAAACCTCATTGAGGTGTTAAAACAGGTGCAAGTCACAGTGGACGGGAAGTGAGAGAGCGGCCTTTTACCTTATCATCCTATCACCTACGGCCGATCCTCTGAAATTAAATCTACGGGGAGGAACACAGTTCACTTATGACAAGACTAGACATTCTTCAGAAACATCTGGGACAGCACAGCAAGAGACAGAATTGAGTATTCTGGGACAAAGGCACCAGTTCCCCATCTGAGGAGAATTTAATTTACTGGCAGCTGGTTGAGAATGACAGATCAGATTTAGGGAGACACAGTGGGGCTGAGTAGCTCCGTGGGGGGGGGGGGGGGGTACAGGGTTACAGGATAAGCAGCATGTAGGCAGGCTGCACTCAGAGGCACAAAACTGTGGATCAACACACCCTGGCTACAGGCTTACAGATGCTCTTAAATGCTCCCAGAAGTCAGACAGACATGGGCAGGCCTTCGCCTGGGACCCCTGGGATCCGGAACAGCCAAAGCCAGACATTAATCCTCCCGAAGCAGGAGAGGGGGACACAAAAATTTCGGAGCCACATTTAGCACCACGTCATCACATTTCCAGGACGTGGGAAACGGAGCTGCCTCACTAGAGGGCGCTCTCATAAAACTTGTCAGTCACAACCCCAACAGTGCTCTATGGTGCGCTGGTACTCTTACCTGGGGCTCTGTCCTGAGCGGAGCCGCGAGTGTATGAGGATGGGGTCGTCATCACTGTCGTCAGAGTCCTGGCGGCCCTGAGAGCCCTGCGACGCAGAGCTTCTCCTTCCCACCGTCTCACCCCTCCAGAGGGATTCCCTGGGGGCCTCGGGGGCCTGTGGGTCCAAGCTGCCCTCTGTGGGTGGTTTGTCAGGGCCAGGCTCCCCCAAGGGACATTCTACACCAGTGGAAACCTTTTCTGGGCCACTCTCAGTGCTCAGTGCTTCTGCTGGCTCCGTCCCAGGCTCCATTCCACTCGTGCCGGGTGCTTCTGATATGGGCGGATCAGCTATGAGACATGACAGAGTACGGTCTGCTTCAAACGCATCCATACACAATTACGGCAAGATTCAGAGACATCACACAACTAATATCTAGATTATTAATACAACTAATGTTTTGGGGGGTGGGGGGCATCTATGCTGAGGGTCACATTTCCTGCCACACAGCCCCGCTCACTGGTCTCACCAGGCTCCTGGGTGGAGTCCCGTGGGCTTGGCTGCTCCATGCTCGGAGGGCTCTGGCTGTCTACTTCGTCCCTCTTGCGGCTGCTGCTGTTACTGACCCCTCTGGAGCTACAGCCCCGGCCACTCCTGGGCAGTGAGAAGGAAATGGAGGTGGTCACAGCCAGGGAAAGGAAGAG
>JAODJX010000081.1:1833991-1846812 GCA_026776945.1 Isichthys henryi
ACACTGCGCTGGAGACACTGCGCTGGAGACACTGCGCTGGAGACACTGCGCTGGAGACACTGCGCTGGAGACACTGCGCTGGAGACACTGCCTGCCAAAACTCAACACCGACAGGGAGGTGTGTTCAGGCACTACACAACGTAAAGGCTCCTGCCACGTGAATCCTCAGTGTCACCAAGACCAACGCCAGTGACAGACTGCTAGCAGGGACACAGAGCCCTGACTTTGTATGTCCTCAGTCTAGCACAGATTCCCACAGTCGTTTTGTCAGGATAAATGACACAAATGAGAAAAGGATGAGAGTTCTGAGGAAGAGAGAGATGGACAACTAAGAAAGCACAATGGAAGCCTTGGGGGCGGGGGGGGCCCACTGGCAGAGGATACCGGAGTGACATCTTGATGGTAACAGATTAGAGGTAAAGTCGAAGACAGCCCACACGGGGCAGCACTGAGCAACAGAGAAAGCACCAGTCCGAGTACAGGGTACTGAAACACATGGCTGGGCTGCCGATCGCCATGCAGAAAATGTTTCTCCACAGATGGAAAGAATGACACCGTCGAGACGGCCCTGAGACTGGAAGAACTTGGGAGATCTTTGGTCATCGCGCTCTGATGGGGCCCAAGACCATAGGAACGAAAGGGGGGGGGCTGTGTCTCACCACAGTCAAAAAAGTGTAGCCAACTGGAGGCGTACTAAGCGGACGTACGCCGCATGCTGGAACTGGGGGCAGAGTTATACAAAGAGGTTCAGAAAGGGGAGGAGCCAAGTCCACTTAGGGGTCAGGTGGAGGGGCAGAGAGAGAAGACGACACGCAGACGAATGAGAGGGGAGGGAGGGAGAGAGGGAGGGCAGGAAGACGCACCCTGCTGCTCGTCCAGGGTCATCGATCCGAGCTGTTTGTTTACCATGGACGAGGGAGAATCTGGAACACAAAATCAAACTTTGACCAAAACATCCAAGGAATAGCATGTGTGCAGAACATCAAACAGACGGAGGGGAAGAACCTCTTTGGAAGGGACTGAACTGTCTAGAACAGGGGTGTCAGACTCCAGTCCTGGGGCAGAGCCCTGCACATTTTTGGGTTTCCCCTCATTTAACACACCTGATTCAACTCCTTGTGCTAATTACCACACAGCTCTTGAGCTGAATCATTTGTGGTGGAACAGGGAAAGAACTGAGCTACACAGGGCTCCGCCCCCCCAGGACTGGAGTTTGACACCCCTGGTCTAGAACCATCTACATGATGCTAAACGTCTCTGTCAGGAAAGTGAACTGGGGATCCAGTCACCAGCACAGGCGATTACCTTCCAAAAAGCGAGCGCCTTCAAACCCTCTCGGAAAAGCCTGGAGCCGCATTCCAGTGCAGAAAACAAGACACTGACCAAAGACCAATTCTCCAGTTTCTCGGCTGATTCTCCCTAAAACTGCAGTGCCCTTTGAAAAGCACCTAATTACAACCAAAAATAAGAGCTGCATCTCCATGCTCTCTTCAGATTAAGACGTACCTCAGTGCTATGAACTGCACGTCCTGAATCGAGTTTTAAAACGGGCATCTTCATAGACGGCAGCACAATGGAGAGGCTTAAGGAGGACCCCGCAGTATGACCGGCGACAGTGGCATTGATTTGGTCTGAGGGGCAGTGCTGGAGTCCCACAATAAATGGCGCCATTACTGTACATTCAAAAACTTTCTGGCAAGGATCTCTCTCCATAGCTACAGCTAGGGGGCAGTCTTCTGAGACATCAAAGAGCATTAAGGAGCTCTGTTTCAGTATTAAGTGGACCCATAGACGTATTTTTGGATGCACGTTCAGGGGGAGGGGGGCACCTTTTTTGTGCTGGGGGGGGGGAATCCAGAAGCAGCAAAAGTAGGGAACAGAAAGCTAAGGAGAGGAGACTGTGTAAACCAGCGCAGTATTGAGTTAAAAGCCTGCCACTGCACTCACAGCCATTGGTGGGGGGGGGGGGCAGTCACGCCGCAGAAGCAGTGCTTTAGCACACCATGGGTGATCTGGAGGGGGGTTATACAAAATTCAAGTGTAGCCAAGCATTAGAGCAGGATTCTCCAATTCCGGTACTGGGGGGCCAGTCTGTGATACAGTTTGCACAGCTTATTTAGCTCAGCAGCAAATCGCAGGTGTCTGCAAACTGCACCACGGACTGCCCCCCCAGGACCGGAAACGGGGGACCCTGCATTTGAAAAACAGCACAAAATGTTGGTGGTTGGAGACCTGCTGCGGGGGGCACTGGAGCCCCCGAGGCCCCTGAGGCACTGGGGGCAGGGCTGGGGCCCTCAGCGGGTGGGTGGGCGGACGAGCGCTCCTGCTGTCTCGGGGGGCCTGCCATCAGAAGCAGCCGCTGCAAGCGTCTGCAAACTACACTTACCGGCACCCCGCGACGGGCAGGCTCTGACGGGGCAGAAAAAGGGAAAGAAATACAGAGGAATGAATGGCAGGGGGCAGAGGGAGGAAACAGGCAATGGTAGAGCGAGAGAGGGGGGAGAGAGACATGAGGCTGGAATGGGCCCTGAGCGACTATGGGGAGGAGGACAGAGCCAGGGGGGCGGGAGACCAGGTCCCAGCTCACATTGGGCCCCCGGTCACGGCAGAGAGCACTTACTGTGGCACTCAGGCCGAGGCCCCCAGAGATAAACGAGGCTGCCTGCAACAACTATAGCGACGAATCGACTCCATATAAATAGCACTAAATCAAAATGAGCAGCCATTTATACAGGCAGTATGAAGCAGCTCACTTTATAAGGTATAAGAAATCGCAACGCCAGGCACCCTGCCATACTGTGTCTTAGTTGGGAACTATTACAGGCATTCCCCAATCTTACCGGACTGCAACGGCTGCGTTGTCTGTGCAGACTCTGTCGGGGGGGTGGAGTCCGATGTGGGGGCGGAGTCAGGGGCAGGGTCAGGGGCGGGGTTGGGACAGCGGGCGGCAGCCAGGCTCTTTTGTTCCACATCAGGGGAAGACAGCAGTGAGGACGAAGGCGGGCTCTCCAGGGATGAGGATGTCGAAGGAGGCGGGGCTGTGACTGTGGAGGAGGAGCTGGAGGACGAAGAGGCAGACTTAGGGAGCGGCTCAGCAGGGCTCTCCACCTCCATGGAGGCCTCGGGGGGGACAGGGTCTTCCTGGGCGGTTTCTGGGGCAGAAGCGGACCCTTCAGGCTGGGCTCTGGTGCCTGCGACGAACAGAACAAAATCGGACCTTTTTCACTCACTGTCAGTACGAGCTACTCAAGAGTAACTCAAAATTCCCTCTCAATTCCCTGTGGCTAATGGGGACGTGGGTTACCCCTGGGCCGGGGCTGGGGCTGGGGCTGGGGCTGGCTACGCCCCCTGCTGCTCTGCGCTTCGCTGGCCTCTTCGAACCACCGCGACAGCATGTCCGACATCCTCTGCATCAGAGACACGTTGGGGCTCTGTTCACCTGCATGTGGGGAAGAGACCGACGCTAAACCCTGCATCCACACAAGGCCACTGAGTCCCGAATCAATTTTGCCTAAACTGGCATAACACTGAGCAAGAACGATGCTAAGAATATTAGCATTAAAGCGATGGAGATGGCACACTGAAGGCTTACAATGTGTGTGCACTCCCTGGGATTAGAACCCAAAACCTTTGCATTGTTAGCACAATGCTCTACTTGCTGAGCTGCAGGAGCTCAGCATCACGGATCTGCTAGGAGTATATTGCTGAGGTTTCACATGTTGAGAGGTTTAGTGTGTGACAACTGTGTTCGTGTGGGCAGGCCGCTCCCTACCGTCTCGCTCCCGCTCGCTCTCGGGCCGTGCTCGGGGCCCCGTGTCGGACCAGTCGCCCCGCAGCCGGAGGCGTTTCACCGGGGGCTGACGCAGCTGGGAGGGGCGATAAATAACCCCTCAGTCTGGGACAAGGGCAGCAGCTGGTCAAAAATAGCCCTGCTGAGCACAATATGACCATCAGCGACAAACACTACCATGTTAATAAACCTCAGAACAGGGCGAGTTGTGGGAGAAACGCAATGGAAAAGCAAGATCTCAGCTCAGCGTGGGTGGCATTGTGTCTTGTCAATCACCGAGTTATCCAGCTCCCCATTGGTCACTTTTCTGGCTTTACACTGTAATTGGCAGCCAGGATAAACCCCACCCACTGAGTCCCTCACAGTCTGGTTTCTCCTCTCTTGACAGAGCCATGAGGTTTCAGTTCCAGAGTTAAGCCATTCCCAAAAGTACCGTGTGAGCAGAATCACAGACGATAACATGGAGCAGGTGAACCTACAACTGGTCTAAAGCCACCAGAGCTGGGCTATTCCTGTCACTGCAGGAACACTGCGTGCAGAACTGGGGGGGATGGGGCTGGGGGGGTGCCCATATTTGGAAAGGCATTCCAGCTGAATCACTGCAGGTGCAACTGAACACACGGTGTCTGGAGGGGGTGTCTTCATACTCAGTTGCCCCCCCACAAGCAGAAAGTGTTGAGGGGTCGTATTCAAAAAAAAGGAAGTGGCCACTGAACAACCAACCAGGCAAACATCAAAATCAGAGCCAAGTCAGAGGTTAGAGTGCTTCAGCATCTACTGAAATGCACCTATCAAACTCACTCAGTTCCATCAAACCAAAAGGTGGCCGAGGCTCCAGAAACACAGTGCTACAGACAGACCCTTGTGTCACTTCCTGTTCCCTCACTCTCTAGCCACTCAATGGTCCTCCATTGCCCCAGAAAGTACAGTGCTCTAGGTTTTCCCCACCACTGGAATTTTTCAGGAACTTTACAGGAACTCAGGAACTTGCGTCGCAATCCCACTGCAGGAACTTGTACTGATCGTAGTTCCTGGTCCTTTAGTCCCTGCTGTGGGGCAGGTACTTTTCTTTCAACCAGGAATTAATGGGTTAGGGCTAATAGCAAGCTTAGCACTGGTGCCAGTGTGGGGAAGACAGAAGCAGAGCAAAAATGGAGCAGATTGAAATTCAAAAATTACATCCGTTACATGAAAAGCATTAGTGAATACCAAAAAGTTTTTGCATGCATCTCCATATTTCTGCCATAATAGAGCTCTGCTTTCTTGTGATTTTCTGCAGTAGTGCACCGATATACTTTTGCGTAATATTGCCGGGGGGAGGGGGAGGCAGTGAAACTGCCAGAGTCGATTATCGGAAAACAAAACATCAAGCTGCTGACCATATTTAATAATGACCCATAAACATGTTGCACCCCATTCTAAGATTTACTACCCATCCTGTAACACACATTATACCCCATTATGAAGCAGTAAACCATTCAAACAATCCCCCCCTAACCCCCAACAGCTAAGGAACTTGTTCACCCTCCACTGTTTTGGAGAGACGGTGTAGTTTCACCACATACAAAACTGCATGTGAAGTTTATCCTACAAACGTTTGCATCTGCCAGGCTTCTTAATTTAGCATAAAAGGTCACAGTTCCTGTCATTCAGTGGGAATGCAACATGCGAGTAACCATGGATACACAAAAGTTCGCGGTTAACGTCACCCAGGAACTTGGAACCTGGATCCTCAACCTTGAGTCCAGATGATTCAGGACAGCAAACAGAAACAGCAGCTCATCACTGTTACAATGTCTGAGGACACGCCTTCCAAAACGCATGACTTCCTAAAGTTGTGTTCAAATACAACGGCGTTCGAAAACTATAACCTCAGGCTACGGGAGGATTAAGCGTATTTCCTGTCAGGCTCAAATTCCGAAGCGCTTTACTGGACCGTTAGGGATTTACCGGAGCCACACCATCTCACTGTAGACAATGGTAAAAGCACTTCCATGCCAACTCAGAGCTCATTCGGGGTTCCATCCACAAAAATGTGCAGGACTGCAGCAGGACGAAGTTCAGGGAAAAGCCACAAGGCGAAGCGACAGAGACAACACGGAGAAGGGATCAGATCATGGAAACAGCTCACCTCCTCCCTTCTCTCCTCGGACGGCCCCTTCAGCTCTCGCGCCTGGTCATCCTTTGGATCGAACAGGTAGATGTAGTCTGAGGAGTAGCTGACCAGGATCTCCTCCCCGTCGCCGCTGTAGCACAGCGACGTCACACGGCACGACTTGCTGGAGAGGTGTGCTGGCACGAACCGCACGCACATCCCCGTGGTGCCACGGCCCATGTAGTTCCCTGGCGGAGCCAGAATCCAAAAATCCAACCAGAATTTCATAGGAACACGCAAAACTCCACGGAAGACGAGGCAGTCATCTCTGTGGAGGCTGCAGCGTTACCTGTGGCCCGAGTGCCCAGCATCCTCCGGTCGTAGATACGGACAGAGCTGTCGGAGCATCCCACGGCCAGGTAATACGGGACCAGCGGGCTGATGGAAATCGAGGTCGCGGCACGCCGGCAATTAATGAGGATGTCCTGTGTGGAGGACATGTATGGGGACAACGTCAGAGATGATTCTACATCCGAGTCTTACGGACCTACATGCTTAACAGGTTCTAACAAACTGCTTCAGAGAGTGAACTGAAGCAGAAAACTCAGCGCACCAAATGTCAGACTTGAAATGGGAAAAGCACTGTCAACATATCGAAGCGGCGGAAGCACATCTGGGCAGGAGGCCAAAAAGCCCATATAGCCACTTTTCATTTTCACAGAGCAGCTCAGCTGGGACCCATTTTCACTGGAGACGCCAGGTTTGTCAGTAAGGCGGAGCTTAACTGAAATGCGCCGACTTGCATGGCTTCGAAAGATGCATGCAATGAGCTGGCACCTAGAGACATCTCCTAGCCAAACCCCAAACTCCACCCACATTTTAGATGGCGAATCCACTGGTACCTTGTGAAAATGCCAGCCGCTGACTGGAGGAGCGAGTCAGCGATGCCGCACTGCTGCTGACACACTCCTGCCAATGAGACCCTCAACCGCTCTGCTAAAGCGCATACAACTCCTCTGCCCAGCGCAAACCCTGCATCTAAACGGGATTGTTTAGGAGGTTTCATAACCCTCCCCTATAGGTGATGGGTTCACAGACTTTACTAAAAATAAATAAATAAATGCATTAATAAATATATTGTGAAATGTGGCAATAAATAAATGGTAAACATATGAAATCTGAGTATATCTGTTAAGAATAAATCAGTTTAGAATAAATCATCCAATTATTGCTGGTTTTATTTTTTCCATTTATTTCAACATAACTCAAGCACTGAAACAGAAACTGTCACTTTCATCCGTTAAAGGTTTGAGGGAGGGCTGTATGGAATACTGCTTTTTGATAGGTGATCATTTTCACTTGATTGCACCCATGGAATCAAGTATGACCACACTGGATATACAGTAGTAGCAGTAAACCAGTATCTGTGGCTTCAGTTATCTGTGGTAAACCATGGTCTGAAATAAAAATAGTAATGTTCATTCTTCATTGTTCATTCGTCCTTTGAGAGGTGTACAAAGCATGTCTTCCATTCTTCCATCATCCCATAATACATATTTTTTCATTGCTCTACTGTCTCTTGAGAACTGGGCTAAAACCTTTTAAATCCCTTTAAATTCGAGCATAATGCACAGTGAAGCACCATTTTTCATGTTAGTAATGAATATAGAATTTAGTGATCAGTGGTCATTGTTGACTCACCACAGCACACAACGCACAACAATGAAATGTGTCCTCTGCATTTAACACATATGTGACATAGCAGGGTGCAGCTAATTCAGTCCCCGGGGAGCAGTGCCTGGGGGCAGTACCCTTCTCAGGGTTACTTAACCATTAAGCCATGACTGCCCACATTTTTTTTAATTTTTTTTTTTACTCTGCTTAATTGATCAATTACTATATGTAAATACATGAAAATGACGCATATGTGGGGTTTGCGAATGGTTTGCTATTAAGCATGGTTCTGGCCATACGCAGTAGGTCTTCAGGTGCATCCCCCAGAACAGCTTACTAGAACTGGTACGAAAAATGCTTTTTGCAGATGAAACTGGTCGCGCAGATAATACAAGACTCCAGAGAGCAAACAGGAAGGTTCTTGGAAGAAGGTGCAAATGGCAGCAGCTCTTTCTGAGTACAGCACTGATGAAAATGTGTTTGCAACCTTCAAGGAACTTGTGCAAACGAGAATATCCGATTGCGGCATAACCCACCCCGGGATTCCCAGAAGCATAACTGCTAAGTGAATGGGTACAACTACGCAAGTCACTAACGGCAGCTCTTAGGAAAGGTACCCCTGCACGGCCATCTTGTGAATTCAGGACAACATTTCCTGGCACTAATATTCACCTGTGGTTTCATTTGTGGCTCATTGCTCACTAGCTCCAAACTGCGGCCACCAGAGGCGGTTCTCTAGGAAGCACTCGACCAATCACTGTATCGTGATGGGTGAGTGACAGTTTGCACTTCAAAGCTTATTTCATATTATGTGCGGCATCATTGAAATAAATAAATGAATATATAAATAAAACCCAACAATAATTAAAACAAGAAAAAAAAACAAATTTATTGCCACATTTCACAATATATTTATTGATGCACACATTAATAATGCCTGAATGATCTCTCCATACTCTCCCACACTTACATCTTTGCAGTCCTCTTTTGTGCAGCTGGTCTTCATTCGGACGTCAAACCACCGCACGGTGCCGTCCTCGCCACATGACAGGAAGGTGTAGGGGTCGTTCGGGACAGTCATGATCTACCGATAAACAAACAGGCTCCATGACTCAACGTACAAGAATCCATGGCTGCCGCAGTTATAAAGAGCCCAGCTTAAGATGAATTAAATATGGCCGACGCAAAGACTCCATTACGACGAAGTAACATCTGTGCCTGGACCCATCAGGCTGAGCTCGGCGCTCGTATACTTCATGATACGGTAGATGGGATTACCTCGTAGGCCGTGCCATAGTGACAGGTGAACTGGCACTGTCTGTTGAGCTCGGCGCTCGTATACTTCATGATACGGTAGATGGGATTACCTCGTAGGCCGTGCCATAGTGACAGGTGAACTGGCACTGTCTGTTCAGCTCGGCGCTCGTATACTTCATGATACGGTAGACGGGATTACCTCGTAGGCCGTGCCATAGTGACAGGTGAACTGGCACTGTCTGTTCAGCTCGGCGCTCTTCTCTGTGTTGGTGTAAAAGATGACACCATCGCCGGAGCAGGACACGATCTGCTGGTCGTTGGTTTGCGGTATGAACTTGGCACTGAAGATGTTGGCACGGTGCCCTGAGTTAATGGTAGTCTTGACCTGATGAGGGAGCAGTTGTTTAAGAGGTCTCAGAACCAGAACCAGAGAACCAGGCTATTGCCAGATAGGTTTCTTTTTAACTATATATCAAAGCATCGGCAAAACACTGATATTTGGGTGTAGTCACAACCACCAGAACACATCCAATGATATTACGTCCTTTTGGGGAATCTTCCGTCTTTGCGAATCTTTTAAAATCTTCTATTTTCTTATTACTGCAGTGGTTAGAAGCCCCTTAAGGGAACAGTGTTTTCCCACAGTCATTTCTGTTGTTCTGTTCCATAATGTTTCTGTTGTACATATCGGTCAGAGGTGGTATAGCTTTAAGAGATGCACATAACATTAGGGTAAGTGACGTTGTCAAAATATAATTAGCAGTGATGAAGACACCCAGGTAAGTTAGGGTCACGGGGGAAAAGCAGGCAGCTGTGAGCACAGGAACTTTCCAGAATAGCACGGCAGTGACCGTGGTGGAAGCACGACACTCTGAGAACCCAGATACTGAAGATGCAGTTTGAGAGAGAGACGGAGCTCGTTCTACCTTCCTGTTGTATGGGTTAGTGATGACCAGGTTGGTGTCATCAGATCCTGAGAGGATGTACTCGCCGGTGTCATTCCAGCAGATCGTGTTCACCTGAGCAAGAAAGCAGAGCAAGAAAAATGAAAAACCACAACAAATACAACGAATACAGCAAGGCTGGTCCTGCGTGTACAATAATCCCGTCAGAGCCCAGTCACACATCCAAAACAAGCTTCGCAGTCAAAGCCTCCATCAAATGATGAGGGTTCATGCATGCAGAGGACGACGTAGCGCAACCAAACCCTCAAGTCAGAAACCTTCTGTTCCATTTCCCTAACAGCTCAAAGCAACTGGCAAGCCGGCTGCTGGAGTTTGCGTATCCCATCTGGCTGATGTTCCACTCCGAGGGAGGCCCAGCGACGCAGGAGCCAAAGAGCCCCCTTGCCAAACCCTGTCATTTGCTCTTACAGATCCTCTAAATTGCACCTCTTGTAGAATCGATCTTTCCTCCCAGGGGAGAGATGAGACGGCATTGTTGTTCGTCAGACTCCTGAGCTAATGAATACTGCATTTCACTAGTGACCAACAGTGAACGGACTGGAACACGGAGACAACCCTGAAAGTAACTGATATGTCATCCAGAGCAAGGCCTACCTGAGACAGTGACGCAGGAGCCCGGAGCTGCCAGCAGGGATCAGGTGACCGGGCCTCCCTGCCTAGAGGCAGCCAGTGTGAGATTTTCCCCATCAAACTGGCAGCTCTGGCTTCTCAGGACTTACACATGCTGAGGTGAACACCTCTGCAGGCCACCTTCTAAAGGGCATGGGTCTTGTGTTCAGAAAGATCATAGGTCGGGCTGATTCATCTTTTTCAAAGCAAGATGGGGAGAATTGCCAGAGAGCGCTTTACTGGACAGCGCAGAACAGACTGACTCAGTAGATCTTAAGGCTGGGACAAGACATTCCAGCCAAGAGGTCCAAGTACACTGTGAGCAGTGTCACGTGCACCCTAGATGGTAAGCAGACACCCAAGGCGCACTGATGCCATTCTCGGTTCACTACAGGCCTTTCAGAAGCTCTCTGTCCAATCATAAAGCCAGCATATAATTTGAGAGAGAGATGAGGGGGCAATCATGATGCCATATCTCCTTGTGTGCCAAAAATAAGTAGCTTGTAAAGCATCAGTTGACAAAAATAGAGGCAGTACACTGTGCAGTGACCAGCTAAAACCCCCGATCACACAAGATAGGGGACGGGCTGCTCAGACAACTCAGAACATCTTTCCAGATACAGCAAGAGATCTGAGAGCAGAAACAGAGATGGCTAACATTAATTTAGGCTTCTCAAAACGTGCAAACGTGATGATTCCCTTGCCAAGAGGGAATGGGGGTCCCCAAAGAATTATAATTTTTTTTTTCTGAGCTGGAGGGTGGGGGGTACTGGTAAGAAAATACAGGACGACGCAACAACGTTGAACTTCCAAACTCACAAGAACAGTGAACACAGTATCACTGCACCGGGTAATTCGCAACAGCGGCCATGATCTCTCTGAACTAGGCTAGCAGGCTGCTGACACAAAGCCAAATCACAAATCCTACTGCTATCTTGCTTGGTGCGTAGCCTACACCATCTTTCACGACAGGCGGTAATCACTGGTTACTTACCGTCAGATACAGACACTGGGATACTTCTCATATACAATAATATCGTCATATCGCCCAGCCCTAATACATGTACCAGTCACTGAGCCCCTGCACTGCGAGGAAAATTCAATGACGTGACCAGACACTCAGCTACCTGGCATAAGAGACTCTGCCTAAATCTTTAAAATCTTTTTCTTTTTGTGATTATATTTTTATTGTCATTTCGTCAATTTGTCAGAAGACATATATGGGAGAGAAAATCTTTGAAGTCTTAAGTAGCAAAAGCAGAATGAATCACAGTACAATCTATAGAAATAAAGCATGAAGCACAGATTAGCGCGAAAGGAACAGAAAGCTGAACGAGGATGAGTGTGAAGACAGATCAGCCATAAGGCTTCAAGCCATGGGAACAGCGAGAAATGCAAGACAGAGGAGCTTATTTAACAAAATAAACCTGCAATCTTAGCACCTCCCATGGTGAGGCGATTGATAATGGTGGACAGGAGCTTACAGCAGCATGGCCCGGCCCCCGGTTACTCACACAGCCTTCGTGCACGTTCAGCGTGGCCTCCAGTTTGAGCCTCTGGACAAACTCCCTTCTTCCTGAAACAGAAGGCAGACAGGTTTCCAGCACTGAGCCGATCTTTGTACATATTCACATGCAGACAGATAGAACCATCATTTAAAACGTCAATCATCCACAACAGTGACATATCAGTCAGCTGACAGGTAACGATCTTCTGGGAGCTGCTGCAGGGGCCAGCAGATGGATGCTAATGGCTGGGCCGGAAGAGGGATTTTCCCCGCCACCCGTCAGACATTCCCTGAATATTATCAGCTTGACAGTGCGCTCACCCCACCTGCATCGAGTACCCGGCTTTAGCTACTCATTGCACAATAATCATCCGTTTATGACACAAGCTGCCATGGATCTCCTCTCCATGCAGGAGACGGAAATTGCATCACAGCTAGTTCAGCGCATATGACAGACCCTTCAAAAGAGTTTCTTGAGGGGAGCTGAAATTTTCTATTATAAAGCAGGCTTAAACATGAAAAGCTCACTTTACATGCAACTTGCCTGCCACATGACATCACCAGGGCTTCCAGAGAAGCGTTCCTGCCCACCCCACACCCCCTCCCCCGACCAAAAGGTGTATTTTTAACCTGTGCTTCAGTTTACGGACCCTGACCACCATTCCCTTGTCTATATTTAGGTTGTTTGGTGGTCCATCTCACTTCTAAGCATGCATGAGCCTACCACCAATGCATCGTGAGAGCCTATGATGACCTCAGAGGATCATCCGACCAACGGTCTTCCGAGTTTCCGAAACTGTGGCCCAGTTTCAAGATGCAACTACCATCAATACCACCCATAGACATCCCACAGTGGTCGCCGGGCCAAAAGCAGACCGCCACAGTGGTCGCCGGGCCAAAAGCAGACCGCCACAGTGGTCGCCG
>JAODJX010000081.1:1846912-1860253 GCA_026776945.1 Isichthys henryi
CCACAGTGGTCGCCGGGCCAAAAGCAGACCGCCACAGTGGTCGCCGGGCCAAAAGCAGACCGCCACAGTGGTCGCCGGGCCAAAAGCAGACCGCCACAGTGGTCGCCGTAAAGACAGATCGACGGATACATTTAAAATAGAAAAGGCACCCTTGGTAAACAAACCCATGTGATGCCACCATTACATCAGGAAGCCACAGAATGGCGACTCCTTCACTGCCACTAAGCATTAGCCGATTAGCTTTGTGGTAACACTGGGATCCAAAAACACCCCAACACCACCTGACAACCTTCACAAAGAACTAAGGACCAAATAAAAACTCCAAACCCTGTGGAACAACTTCGGGATAAGAGGTAGTGGGGTATGTGCCAAAAATACCCCTCCACCCTGGCATGGAGAAAGACTTTAAAAATAGACCGGGTGTGATACACAACAGGCTGGCTGACGCAGACCAACTCCGAGCTTCTGGGCCTGAAGTGGGGTAGAGCTCCAAGCCCCCCAGGACCCCAATCACACCACAACACAGCAACCAAAGAAAGTCAGGGGCCTGTATGCTGCCATCACGTCCAGGGTTATCCTCCAGAGAAGGAAGATAAGGGAGATTTTTCAGTTATATGTGACAGAAAGCTGAGGAAGGCGGTTCACTGTTGGACATGTAGTGGTCATGGATTAGTCACTCCCACCAGGAAGAGGTAGGAGCAGCCCACAGGAGACCCTTCGACAGCCATAGCCTGAATACTGCCTTTGGGAACAGCAGCATTTCCAGAGTCCAAAAAGCAGCGCCTCTCCAACGTTGGCCAGCTACGCGTCTGTTTGCCGATGCAAATACGGCAAGATTATAGCACACAGTCCACAAATTAATAGCAGCAGGCTAGCAGTTTTTTCTGATAAAAATTATGTTTAATAAAATCCAAAGACAAAACAGAATTTTACAACAGAGACTGAAAGTGACTCAAAACAATGGCTGCAAGCAGCAGTTCTGAAATCTCCGGACCAGCAGGCAAGCTTCAGGCCACATCATACAAGAGCACAGACCACTTGGGGGGTCAGCGAGAAGAGGACTCCTCCAGCCAACCAGAACAATCTGTGTGGCATATCGTAAGATGGGCATATCCAAAGGGCACCATCTCACCTGCACGATGAACACTAAGCGATGAATGAAACAAAGCCTCGTCCCCTGGAACAGTGGAGCACTTACGACCAAACGGATCCCAGGGTAGCGTTTACACTGCAAGTCATGATCAGTCGTAATAAAGAGCCTAGTAGCATCTTGCTGGGGCTCAGAGCTGCGGAAGTTGGCATTTCATCAGCAAGCTTTTAAACGTCCTTTCAAAGGCCAGAAATGACCTGAAGTAACTGGAGGTACGTGTGAAATTCACAGTCATGATCAAGACTGAAACAAACAGACGAAGAAACCCGAGGAACACGACGGTGCTCTTGGGGGAACCGACGCCCAGTTCGCATTGGACTTTCCAAGCTGGGCCAAGCAGGGCCAGGGCAGCATCACCAAAATCGCCCCTGGCTTATAAGAGCGGCGGGCCAAGCAGAACCAGACCCCAGAAGAATGGCCGGTACCGCCCCCCCGAGAGTGTCTTACTCAGCTGAGCTCTCCTGTTGGCATCCTGCAATACCTTGCACAAATGATACAAGCAGGGATGGAACTTAATCACGTCCACTTGCCTGTGGCAAGTAATTTAGACAATGGGCAAGTACAAAAAAAAAATAAAATAAAATAAAATTGAATGTGGGACTATATTCTTTACTGAGCTAGCCTGGCTGGCTAGTACCAAAAACTCTTAAGCTCCACCCACGGATACAAGTCTCTGGCCAATCGAATTAGACATTTAAAAAAAAAACAAAAAAAAACAAAAGTGGGACATCAGCTCTCTATGCACAGCTGCTATCCACCTTAAGAGGACCCCAACAGTTAGGGTTCATTTCCGACAGTCAGGTCAGCAGAACCGGGGTAGAGCACTGCAGTGCATTAATGAGACCAATGTTAATGAACGTCAAGCATAAATTGGTAATGCATCCATGTAACTCTATATGCTGTGCATCTATGGCATTAATGGAGAAGCAGGAAGACTACTGCACAAGGCTATGGGCATAGGAGAGTGTCTATGCCTAAAATTCACAGGCACTGGCACAGCACCTCTATGGCAGCAAATCTCACACATACTGACCAATACCTCACCTTCCTGAAACCCATTTTGGTAAACGGCTTACATTTAAAATTACTGAACAGATGGTCGTCCCCTCCTCCCCTCTGTAATGCTGTCATGATTTGACCCAAGAATCCGGAGACAAATGCATCTTCAAGCACAGATTACTGGAGTCTGCTTTCAAACTTTCAGATGTTTAGTTGGGGGGGGGGGGGGGGGGATCCATATGTGCGTGTAACAAAGTGCTAGACAGAGCAGAGCAAAGCCACCTTAGCAAACCAGTCAGGCTCATTCTGGATGATTCACCTGTTACCTTGCAGGGCTAATGCAAATTACTCTTATATTACTGAGGCAGATATACTGCAAGCATAGGTGGGTGTACAAGAAGGGACAGTGAGGGAAGACGCCGCAGGTGTCCGATGGGATCCGCTAGGGTGTTGCCAATGTGCATGAACTACTCAACGGCCAAATCTAAACTGGCGACGCTAACGACTGCCTGCCAAAACAAACCACACGACAACTTAAGATGGGAGGACAGCACAAAAATGTCTGCACACCAAAGCCAGAACACACGAATGAGAAGCACGGCAGAGTCGACTGAATGCAGCCTGGACCAAGGTCATCCAGGGCTCTGCGCTTCTGCACAAGGCCCAGCATCTGCACAGCCAAAGCAGACACGGATCCAGCCCAACACCAGGGTCACCCAGGTCCTAGGTGCACACAATGCCTTCTGCTACACTGCTGTCTGGAGCAGAACCCAGAACGACGACTCAATCCACATCGACACCTGACCACTCGCCAGCCCCCGCTGCCCTTGAAGCAGTAAGTCCACCGCCATGAACGGAGGTGGCATTATTTCCTCAGGGAGGGGCACTTTGTAGGTGAACCTACCACCCTAATGGGCAAACTTAACGGCCAACAGACAATGGATGTCCCCCATAGATAAAAACAAAAACAGGTCAACAATGGTACCCCAGCCCTGATCATTATTACTCTGAACTGAACAGAGAGACAACACAACACAAACGCCTTTATCAGCTATTCCATACCACAGTCTGACTTATGTGACCCACTGAATTTTTAAAAAAAATCTATGGGCCGAGTGTGACTGCAGTTTACTTTTTATACTGCCAACAAAGCAACAGATCAGCCCATTATTCGACAAGAAGAGAATTTCAGATATTAATAGCTGAGGCAGTGCGGAGACGACACAAGTGACCTTAACAGGGCAAAGGGGCAGGTGACAGTCTCAGTCAGCATCTTTCCAAAGACAGGTAAGTTTGCTTCATTCAGAAAAGGCAATAACTCCAAAACCGCAAATATGGATTCGCAATATGAAATGAGAAAGACGTACATTCCCGCCACAGCCAGTGCGGAGTGCGTTCGCTTTGGTGACTAGGGGCCCACATTAAGCTCACTTTATAAACATTACGGGAAAAGAAGCTTGAGTACAAAAAACTATGGGACTGAGCGGAAAATAGTTTTCGCAGAAAACAAACATTTCTAAAGGTATGATATGCAAGATTTTTTTTTTTTTTACTTAAAACCCAAACATCAATCCACGGGACCGAAAGCGCAGCACGACAAACGGCGAAGGCAAGCGGACGGACCGCGTCCAGCCCAATGGGCGACCGTAATTCCCCCTGTGGTTCATTTGGCGTAAAAAAGGACGGCGGCTTCTGTCCGACCACGTTTTCCTCTTTGGCGAGTGATAGAAACAAACTAAACCGTGAACTTGCAGTCGCAGTTTTAAAAGGCGGTCCTCAGACCAAATGTCAGGAAGGACCGCAAACAAACGCGCAGCCCAGCAGGACTGCGTCGGGCAACGTAAGCTTTACACGCTACTCATGCACAATACGCGTATAAAATACTAAACTTAAACAGTTGCAGGCATTATTTAATTGAACTATAAAATACCGTTAACACTAATAAATGTTGCTTTGAGTCAACAAACAACCTAATGGGGGGGGGGCCTTCGTGTATTACTTGACTGATATTCAGAAGCTTTATTTAGGACAATAACAGGCAAAGTGTAAAACAGATACGGAGGGAGAAGGAGACGCAGCAGCGACAAAAGCGCCGCGCACCAAGGACGAGCTTTAACCAGCGACGCAGCGGGAGGAGAATTAACCAACTAATTATCCGACTAATTAACTAAGTCTCCGGAAAATAGGAAGTTTCCTAATGTGCATTAGGGTCGGCTTGACGTCTCGGGGTACAAAGTCTTGAACGGGGCAAATGTATATAAACTAGCAGCCCGTTAGGATGCTGTGACGGACAGAAATCAAGCACATTCCGATAAACAGAAAAATTACTAAATTGAACGTGGCTAAATAAAACACCCAGAAACACACTGAAGACGCCGATGGCTTGGAAACGAAACCGATGACTCGGTTGCTGAGATCCAGCCCGCACGGAAACAGCAATATAAGCGTCTCTTCTTGACAGCTGCAGCCTGCGAGTCCCGGTCCCCGAAGACAGTGCCCCTTGGCCCTGCCTTCGCGTTATCTTACCCAGGTAGTTAATCCGGATCGAATTCGGGTCGTGGAACCCGATGGAGCGCTTCCTCACATCCCAAATTAGATTACCGCAGCCGGACATGATGCTCAAACAGCCCGACTTTTAAAAATAACATTGAAAGAACTTTGATTCCACCGTTGTCAGGCTTGCCTTCCCTTTAGGTTGTTGTCGCACCGGGAACGGAACTAAATCATCGCGTCCCGACCCCCGCCGCCAGGCTACACGGGAAGCACAGCGGTGCCCCTCGGTAGCTCTTCGGATATTTACTTCGCTTCTCTCTCCAGCCCTGCAGGATCTCTCGTCCAATGAGAGACAGGCTCTAAACATCGCGATAACACAGATACGCCCCGCCCCCTAATTGCGTCGCCCGCAGCGTCAGAGTCACGTGTCAAAACGCAGCGTCTGTTGTGGTCATGGTTGTGGAGTTTGTCCTCGTGATCGTGTTTTTTTTTTTTTTTAATTAACCTCCTTTATTTCGTCTTCAACAAAATACAATATCCGAGCAGGGGGACAGCACAGGTATATAAAAACAGGCCAAACAAAAGAGTCCAAAGTTTACAGGCACTTTTGGTCTTAATCTTCTTTAAAGAATTAACAAATAAAAATAAATCATTTTTAAAATCTACAAATTTGGGAAGGACCTTCATATATCTACATTTATGTAAATAAAATTTTGCAGTTAAAATAATATTGTTGAACAAAAATTCAGTATCCTTCTCTTCAAGGAAAACCCCAAACTTAATGGTGAAATACTCCAAGTGTGGTATTACATATTGTGAAGATAAACAATTAAACAGAGTAGACTAAAAAGTGTTGAGCACTGTACAAGAGAAAAATAAATGTTCCTGGGATTCACTCTCATTATCACAGAAAATCGGAGGCGTCGTGCCCCCTATATCCCAGCCAGTTCCGGTCATCTTACAAAATATATCATTTTGCGGTGAGAATCTTTCGCTAAGGCGTATAGGAGTCGAGGTTTTCAGAAAAATAACACACTGCGGCCAAGAGGATGACATCCTCATGAGAACCTTAGCAAAATCCATAATTTAAAGGAATTCTTAGTTTAATCCGTTTAACTTTTTAATTCACGAAGCCGTAATTATAACACCCAACGGAGTTGTATTTGACATCTGTAGTTCTTAATATCACAAAAGCCCAACCAACATTCATTAACAAGTTAGTTGTTTGAATCAGGTAAACATTATTAGCCTACGTCTGGGTTTCGGTAAATACAATATGTTATGCAGCTCATATAATGGCTCAAAGTCATGCTTTGGAACATCCATCCATCATTTCCAATTATTATATTTATTATTAAGGGTCAGGATATCACAAAATCAACATAGTTGCCCTTTTGCTTTGGGGGGCGCTGTTGAGCGTGGGTGGATGCGGGGTCCTGCACATGCCACAAACTAGTCTATTTCGATCTAACCCCAAATACCCTAAATGTAACCCGTCCATAGTACATTAGATGACTGTCCGTGTACAGGTGAAAAACAACGGCATCATTACGAAACAACTGCATATGCATTTAAAACGCTTCAGCACCTAAGAATGAAATGCATGGTTACAATGAAACGCCTTTGGCGGAAAAATAGGGGGCGGGGGGCGGCCAGCCAATGAGATTCCACTGAGGGCGGGATATGCTTTGCCGGTTACGGTGACTGGTCTGCGGAGCAGCATCCTTAGACCAGCGCAACAATGAAATTAGCTTCCCAGTAGCTGAGGATGAGCGACTATAGGTGTTTAATGGGAGGTCCTGAGTGGGACAGGGAACGGTGAAGGAACAACATCGGCATAATTTGGTCGATCGATCGTACTCCGCATCGCTTCTGACTAAACCTGCTATTATTATTTAATATATACACTCCTTCGGTCTTCGTCACACCAGTAATTCCGCGTTCCTGAGAAATAACCAGACATGGCTTTCGTCGGACTGAGAGCTGCTTATCACAGGACCCTGGACAAGATCGAGCACATGCTACCGGCTAAACTGAGACCCATCTACAACCACCCAGCAGGTAGGAAAATAGCGATGCATGCGGCGAACTAGCACGCAGGGTGCTTTACCCGTATTTGAAGCTTGAATTTAGCGCCATATGTCCGCGTTTTAGCTACAATGAGCCATGCGATATGTGAACTAGTCAACCATGGAGAGACACTTGGGATTTTACGCAGTTAGTCAAAAACCATCCACGCACCATGTAGGCCTTGTTCTAACAGCAGTGAATGGGGTCACCTATTCTGCAGAGAATCCTACTCCTTACATCGACCACAATGAATACATGACCTGATTTTTTTCGGAGCCATTTGAATAAATGCAGCCGGTTTAAGTAATATTAATTTCCAAGGTATTTCTGATTTAAACAAGTTTTTAAACGAGATCCATATGTGCGTGTATAGACGTAATATCCTTTCTGCCTTTTATCCTAAATACGCCAAAGCGAGTGACATGATGCTTGTATTATATTCAAAAACTGGCAGCGCCGTAGATCTGTGGAGATACTGATCATCCGACATCTGCTTAAATTTAACCATGCAAGCAACGAGGTTAAAAATACAAACTTTCTCGGTCCTAGGGTCTGAAACGTTTCACGGTCGTCCTTAGTGTATACATTTTTTGTATATATTATAATAATCACTGTAACAAACGCGGGGAAACCACTGCGACAATTTCGTAATAATCTGAGGTGAGTAGTTCGGACAAGTTTGCCGTGTTTTATAATGCGGTACAGAAACGTAACCCCTTTTCCCGTGCGATGTCACAGTTGTCCTATGCAGCCATATTACAAATACCCTCTGCCAAAAAATATTTTTTTATGAGTCCATTCATTTATCAGTCAGCTGCATGCATTTAAACCACTGTTTTAAAATAAAGCTCTTGTCTCTACTGTGAAGGTCAAGTATTTTTCCAAGAATTCATTTTTTCATTGAAGGTCATCTTTGGGCTATCACAAAAGATTAACCCTCGCGATTTGTGTACAAAACACAATCAGACTCGGTGTCAGTCCGTATCCAGCCAACAGTGATACGTTAGAAGCCTGGCGAGCACGTGACTGAAGAGGCGGGGCCAAGACGACGCCCCGCAAACCGATTGGCTGCGAGTGTAACGGAGAGCAGCGTCTTCCTGCAGTCCAGATCCCGGAAGCAAGAGCGATCTTCTGGAATAAGCCAACCCAGAAGTGCGCACGTGTTTATTTATAGAGCCGAGCAGCTGATGGGGAGGTTTCGTCTGTCTGCACTGAGATCCATAAAAAACGCCATGACACGCTATCTACAGATAGTTAATACCCAAGCCAGGATAAGAGGAAAACATTATGCTGCAAAACTAAACATTTGGGCATTTGCTAAAATACAATGGTATGAAAATGAAACCTATAAGTTGTACTGAAAGACCCGTAATTTAAAATAAGCATGCTGCTTATGCTAAAGCATGTTTTTAGAAAGTTAAACCATTTACAGTATTAGAATATTGTATAGTGTTGTATTCCAAGTGCCTCCCCCCAGTTTGCCTGGAAGGAGCCAGCTGTTTGTTTGTATCCTTAGTGGGGGGAAATTTTTCTAAACTTCTCCTTTGTTCTTAGACTCAGTAAATATCAATGAGTCTTTAACTATCCTTTCTGCCAGACAGAGTCTGATATTGCTGTTTCTATCGATTCCCTTCCTCACAGGGCCCAGGACTGTATTTTTCTGGGCTCCGGTCTGCAAATGGGTAAGCGGAAGTAGTTTCGAAATACGGACTTCAGCATCTCAGACCAAGATGCAGCCGTAGTGCTGAGCCAGATGAGAGGGCGAGCGGTGTATCATTTCAGCCAGGGTGCCCATCTCTCCTTTTCCCACAGGGCCTGGTTATGGCCGGCCTGGCAGATATGACTCGGCCTGCGGAGAAACTCAGCACGTCCCAGTCTGCAGTCCTGACCGCAACAGGTGCGAGGTCACTCTAGGGAATCACATAACGTGTTTTCACTGCTCCTGAACCTGCTGCAGCAGACACAGTACCTGAGGTTTGGGATAGTGAATCCAGTCTTTCTATCCCTGTTCTGTTTGGTCCATAACATGTCAGGTCTGTAAAGGCTGCACTGGTTCTCCGTTCAGTGTTTGCGCGGCTCTGACAGACAGGCTTTCTCCTCATTGAAACTGTTCTGAGGTCAGCGATAGGGCAGAGTGTGTGATCTTATGGGCTGCCTGGTGAATGCTCATCCTTGACCACATGTTGGGTACTCACCTGATAACACCACACCACAGTTTTGCCTTATTTTGGATGCTCTGGTCTTTGTGTGTTCTTCTCATTGGTCAACAAAGTGTTTACTTTCACCACCTATCCCTGGCCTTAGTCCCTCATCTAACGTAACAGGTCAGTAGGGTAAATGCAACCCATTCAACTCAGAAGGCAAAAGGCAAAATGTTATCCCAGGTATGTATGTCGTTTAGAAGCACTGGGGTGGGAAGCTTCAATATTTCACTTGGCTGTCTATTGGGAAATAGCTGAGTATTTGTCCCCCTTGCTGTAATACTCCAACTGTGCAGCTAAGTTCAAACTCCAGCCCCCCCCCAGTCAGGTTACTTGTTTTTAGTTAGTTATTTGTCTCTCAGATGGGAAGCAGAAAATCAAAGTATCAGATGGACAACTTTTCATCCAGCTACTTCACGCGCGCCGTTGCAAATTCAGATCCAATGCTAAGCCCCCCCCGTCCTAAAATATGATGCCTTCTTCTACCCTGGGGACCTGCAGCCTTTGGATCACATGTTCAAATCTTAAATGGTCCAGCTACAAGTGCCAAATGTTTAGTCAGTGGTCTATTAAGTTTGGTAGTCTCTGCTTAAGGCAGATCTCAGGGGTAAGACCCACTATTCCATACCTCAGTACCTTATGTAACCCTAACCCAGCTGGTCGTGGTTCACCATGGTGAAGCTCACTGGAGGTGTGTCCCGCTGTGAGTTACCTTTTGTGGAGCAAGATATGTCACCTTGGAGCCCGTCCTGCAAAGACACGGGGGCTCATTGACGCCAGAACTGACCATGTGCTGCGCCATCCGTCTGTCGTTTTGTTTACGTTGGAAGGTCGTCAAGCACCTGTTCACGTCAGAGACCCCCAATCCCATTTTTGTTTGTTTTTTGCTGGTTCCTGCTTCTGTGTTCCCAGCATGCACTGCTCCTTCATCTGATGGGTGAATGGGGTCTCTCATTGGTGAATTGTGGCAGGCTTGCGGTGGGATGTCTCACGCCCTGTCTTCTGTCCTCCAGGATTCATTTGGTCCCGCTACTCGTTGGTCATCATTCCCAAGAACTGGTTCCTCTTTGCTGTCAATTTCTTTGTGGGAGCTGCAGGCAGTTCCCAGCTCTTCAGAATCTGGAGGTATGTGTCTCCCTTCCAGTTCTAGATAGACAGACACACACATGTTTGTATTCTTATCTTTGTGGTTACTCTCCATTAATTGCTATAGACTAACCACACTCAGCAATGACAACCCTATCCCCTACACAGCCCTAACCTTAACCATAAGTAACCAACAAAATAACTAAAAATGCCAAAAGTCTTGTATTTTGTTTGGAATCACAGATTTTTTTTTAAATAAAATTGTTTCCCCACAATGTCACAGTAACGGGTTTTTATCAGCACACGCACGCACATATTGTACATTTAATTTTTTATCCCTTCACTTCTTGGCCTCATCTTGTTATACATTAACTTAGTTTGTTTTATTTGTGAATTCTGTTACAGCTGTCTCAGCATATTTGAGTCTAAGTCACATGTCTGTCATCCAGTTGATCAAATGACAGTCTTCTAAGTGATCATTCTGCTTTATGCCTCTCCCAGAGATGACCATGTTGCCACTTTCTCCATTGGTGTCCTCATCTCTCTTACTGAGACCTTAACAACATTCTTTTTCTGTAGGTATAATCAGCAGCTGAACAGGACGGGGCAGAATGTTTCATAAGATCTGCCCTCAACCTCTTTGATCCTACAGCCGGAAAGGAGTTTCTCAGCAAGTGGGGGAGGGGGGTCGCGATCAAGGCCCTCCCCCAAAGCTAATCTTTCCAAGATAAAATTAATTAAATGGAGATTATATAATTTACCGGGGTTGACAAAAACACCAGTGTTCTTGTTAGTTCTGTAATTGCTGTTAAATATGAAACAGTCAGTAGTGCATCAGTTTTAAAAGTGTTTTTGACCATATGTCTTTGTATAATTATTTTTTAAATTTTAATTTTTCATTTTTAGCATTTGCCACCAGCTCAGTTCCATTGACGAAATTTCTAGTTAGACATTAACTCTGTAAGGCAGTGTTTCTCAACCCAGTCCACGTTTTTGCTCCCTCCCAGCCAATCAGGAACACCGAATACCTGGTAGCGGTGCGCTAGGAGTTGAGAGGAAGAAAAAACGTGGACTGTCCGGGATACCCGAGGACTGGGTTGGGAGACACTGCTGTAAGGAATGTATCCTAATAAATATAACGTTGAGATTGACTTGTTTATATCTCCTGTTTTTACTTTTAGCTGTTTTTGTAACAATGGAATACGCAATTACAGATTTCTACGGCCACACCAATTTTATTTCATTTGGAGAAATAGCAATATAATTTAAGTGCAGCTGCATTGCTGACTCGGTATTCCTGTGTCGCCTTATTTGTAACGCACCGACTTCATCCTGAACTACAGTGCGTTACTCCTCCCTTCCACAAACCCCGACGTTTATTAGTTAATTACGTTGGCCGACTGAGCGAGCGACGCCCGAACCCCGATCTGTCTGTAACGCAGCAGCGGTCCGGCACTTTACGATGTCCGCCGCTAAAATTAGCGGCTCCCGACCTCCCCCACTTCTAGACCTTTCCGGGATAAATCGCAATGAACCTGAACCGCTTTCAGTTGTTCTGAAACTCAGAAACAACTTCCACGTGTCCGACTCGCAATCTGGTCTCCAAAAGCAGACAGATGCTAACAGAAGAAATAAATTCAGATTTTGAGCAAATCTAATGGACAAGCCGTATACTAGAAACTAGAATCTCAATTTTGTGATACGCAATAGTACGATTAGTTATAATTTTCCTTGGTAGAAGTGTAAGAAGTGTACAAAACATTTGTCTTTTGTGTAACATAGATAGATAAATGCATACTATATAGGCCAACTTTACTATGAAACTTTATTATAATTTTTGAACTTCGCCATAACCAGTAACATTACAAACGTATCTATTGTCTCTCCACATTTCGTTTGTTCATGCTAAAATCATGGTTACAGATCGTCCATGTAAAGCCTGTTACGGAAAGGTTGAGGTAAACGCTGCGTCTGCCTTGAATGCACACCTCGAGATGACCACTAGATGGCAGTGAAATTCCATTATAACGAACAACAATCAGGCGCTAGTCAGCACGATTTACTTAAAGTGTACTTGATGATTTAAAAGACTTAGATGCAATGTAACAGTCAGAACAACGAAATAAATTATGACAACGTAATAAGAACATTTTTAGATTACACAAAGTAATGTCTTAATTATTATGTGAATATACGGTAAATCGTCGTACGGTTTGCTTGTAGAATGTGCCGTATATTTAGTAATAGTACGTGCCTCGATTTAATAATGCCATCTAGTGGAAAATGCTCAAATCCTACTTTCACAAAATGGAGAACATTGCCGTGACGCACCACACGGGCAAGAATCCCATGATCGCCCTCTTATGGTAAATATAAGTAGTACTCCACCAACCCATAACAATTTCCAGTTTATCGCGGAAAGAATAATGTGTGATGAAAGTGTTCTACTGAGATCAAGCCATCTGCAACAGAGAGATGCAGAGAAGACAAACAACGTGCTTCAGTGCTTTGCCACACATCATGGGCATTTTAAAATATTTCCTCTCACAGAAAGAGATCTCTGGGTAGCAGAGTGAATTGACAAAAATCACAGCTTTCTGAATCTTGTGCAGTTGTGAAAATCTGAGAAAAACACGCAAATACACACCCAACATCTTTGGAAATATTTTTCATAATCAAAGGAGCTAAAATGGCTATTAAATGCAATCAGACCTGAGATTAACAGGCAAACAGCTTTTAATACTATATCATGTAACAATTTCCCAAATGTGAATTGAATGTGATTTTTAGCCACTACAATAACTCCATTATCAAACATTATTTCCATCACAATAATCATAGAACTAGTTTATGTTTTATTTGTAATGTTGTAAAATGGACCAGTTTCTATCAGGATCCATCAGTACAGGAAAATAAGCTTTGCTCGATTCTGAAATGGAATTTGTCACAGACCTGCTTTCGTTAAACTTATTTATATTGAGGCTGCGATAATGGCTTGGTTTTATTAAGAGTAAAAGCCATTGATGGTGATGACACTAGCCTCTGTCTCACGGCAGTGAGGGGGAATGGTCCCTGATGGAAGAGGCTGGAGCCTGGAGCAGCTGTTGCCTAGGCAACGAGGATGACTCATCACGGTCATATCAAAAGGCAGTGTGAGTGCAGTGGCAGTCTCGCAGCCAGCCAGCCAGCCAGTGATATTATCTGGTCGGGAACCCTTGTCTGGAGTGTTTGGACTCGAATAGTCTTGGCACCGTGCCCCTGGGGGGCAATGGCAGGAAGCATCCAAAACACCCCCCCCCCCCCCCCACACACACACACACACACAGCCATGTTGCTCCTATG
>JAODJX010000081.1:1860307-1877773 GCA_026776945.1 Isichthys henryi
ATACCCATGCAAGCACAATGCTGTGTGATTAAAGGCGTACAACTGGGGCTCTAAAAATAGGTGGTGGAGCTACTGCCAAGAAGCAACCATGGCGTCACCAGCACTACACACGCAGGAGGACGTCAGCTCCGCCGGGCTCGCCGTACAGCACCCCCTCCCCCAGCACCCCATCCCTCTCTCCTCCTTCAACAAGGCTCCTTTCTTAAATGCTGTCTCGGGGGGAGCGGCGGCACTGGTGCTCCAGTTTTAAAAAAAACAAAAGGATATCGGGTTGTCATCCTGCAGCTGAAGGACACAGCGGTGCTTTAGGGAATTCCGCGCATTTGCTTGTCGTGCCGCCTGGCTCCGTGACCGCCATGCCAGGCAGACACACCCGACATCATGGGGGCAGTTACACCTCTGCCTCTACATAGAGGGGGCTGGCCCTGCGGTGCCCTCACTAACAACTCAAGCATTTCTTTAAAAAAAAAATAAAAAAATCTGTTGCATACATAGATTGCCTTCAATAAGGAAGCAGAGATTTTTGCCATAGCAAAAAGTAGTTATTTGACGACTGTCTGCCTCTCCCCAGGAAAAGAGGCTTTGGGGCGATGAGCTTGTTTTTCTCTGCCTCCACAGTGAATGTCAATATAGAACCAAGGCATCCTGTTGTCTGGAAGGAGAAGCTCTGTTGGCTTCCAGGGATGATCTGCCCTCGGGCAATGCAATAAAAACATTAATGAAGTGAATGCTCTCGAATCCAGAGTTTTAGGATTGTGTTATCTGCTACAGACGACAGCGGTTCATGTTTGAACCCTGAGAGTCACAAGTAAACACTGCAAATGGGCCACTTTCTCATATGCAACCAAATGAATGACCTGATGAGAGAGCTTGGCTTGTTCTCAGGCTGGTCTGATGAGACTAAATTCTGAACTGTGGGTCACGTGTTACTAAAGTAGCTGCATTAATTAAAGGTTTTTTTAAATAATAAAATGTACAAAAAGTCTGGCAGGCAGAAATATTCAGCTGTGCTTTTTGGCCAAGAGGGGTCCTATAATGTTAAAGTATCCTTCTGACCAATGATGACCAAATTTTGCAGTGAAATATCACCAAACCAAAGATGGAATATTTCCCCATTTTTTACATATGATTGTCAGGATTGTTTTAGAACGGTATGGTGGTGTAGATCCAAACCAAAGGATTAGTTTTGGTGATTGTTAAATGAATGATTGATTGGCCAGATCTTGGTCGCCATGCAGGATCAGTCATCGAAGTGTTCTCTATTCCTTATTTACTGAGTACACAGTGTGGCTTATAAACAAACAGGAAAATTTATTTAAACTGAACTCAAACAGACATGAAACGAAAAGGACCACGAGGGGTCAAAACACATTAGGATAAACTAGGCCTGAATCTATACGTGTGGATAAGCTGAGGGAGCACAAGCAAAACTCCTGCAACAATCACAGAACCACTGACAGGAAACAAATACAAATTCCACATCAGAGAACACACAGGAACCAAACAAACACAGGAACCACACATGGGAGCCACACATGGGAACCACACACAGGAACCAAACACGGGAACCACACACAATGACTGACTGGGGAACAGAGTGAGGGGCAGGTGCAAACCATAACAATTAACCAAACTGCAGCTGGGTACAACAAGACAGAGGTAAGGGTCATTAAGAAATACTCAGTTACCCATAATGCCATATTAGTGTTTACATTAGGCTAACACTAATAGGTCAATAGCTACACTAAACTGTAAACATCTGTGGGTCTCATTTATCAAAGGTAAGTTTGCATAAAAAGGAAGAGAAGAACCTAAACAATACTCTGTCTGGAAACATATATATTTACGAAACTTAGGTGGAGGTGTAGCAACATTTTGGATAAATTGGGAAAGGATGACACCCACTATAAAGCAGGGAACCAATAAAATGACCATGAATGCCAAAAATTCATATCACCAGGCTGTACTAGTCTAAAAATGTTCAGTGGGATTCATTGATTTTCAGTTTATTTATGTACCCTAAGACTCCATATTGACCTTGAAGAATTTCATTTGCTATTTGTAAGGTTACTCTTCCCATCAATTGAAAATATCTATCATTGTCACTAATTGCATTAAGTGTCAGAGGTGGGAATAAATACATCAAAAAGTATTTTTTACAAATTACAAATAGTTGCTCATCAAATGTGCAAAATGTACAAAAGCTTGCTCTAACTTTAAATAAAATAACTATTTTGTGATTTACATGTGATATGTGCTAATTGTGAAATGAAAAATTACCTTTGCAACATTAGTAAAGTAATGAGCACTCAGGGGTTGGGGGCCGGTATCGCGGTTTCGGTCTTGGTTTCAAACCCGTTACGCCCTTAATTTATACCCGGTGTTTCCCACGGAATTAGTGTCGGTGACTGACTGGGGGCGCCGCTGTGCGCGAGCGCGTGTGAAGGCAGACCAACGCTTTCTTCAATTAATCATAATACGTAAATTTCCCACTTTGTCTTACACTAGGCGGTCGAACATGTGCAGGGAACTCAAGAAAGAGTTTGTTAGATATATGCTGAAAAAACAACGTAATCAGCAGTTGTGACGCACATAATATTCATTGTCAAGTTCAGCCGTCGGTTCTCCCTTTTACACAGGCCCAGTGGCTATAAAAACACCCATGTTTAGCTGAGAAGAAGTAATCTTGGCCTTAGGAACAAAAGTAGCTAACCTGATTCATCGCTAACGAAGGCAAACCACAAGATGCCGCTGCCTGTTAAAATGAACCAGAATGCCACTAGCATACAATCGAGTCAATTCAAGTTATAGAGCACAGCGCTGCTGTTTGATAATCGCTCTATTTTTCTCTCCTAAAGTAACATTCAGCTAGCAATATCCGATAGTATATTTCACTACCTACTTGCACCACAAAATCTTCTTTCCTTGGTTTGCTGGTCATAACGAACAGCTTCAAAACAAGCAAGCTGGGCCCGACATGTGACAGGATATTTAAGTCTGTAAGCTTGGCGACGAAAGTTCTTAAAATGAAAGAAAATAAATAAATAAAATGACATTTTTTGTTAAGTATTTTAAATACATAAAATATAATCTCTATAAGTATTTTGTTACAAATTACATCTGATTTTTTTTCGTCCACAAAAAAATAAATGACAAAATACTTAAAAGTGATTAAATACGTATTTTAAATGCTTTTAATTGAAATACTGCCCATCTCTATTACGTGCGAATTAGGTGTCAAACATTCGCATGCAAGGATTCACAAATATGAATAGCCTACAGTCATGAGAATGCGATACGCACGAAGCTTTCTTACCAGCAACGACGTCAACAGCAACATTAACAAGGACGGGTTTTCATGGACCAGGGTTATTTTTTACATATTTCTTTATTGTTTACGGTGTTTATTGTCTTTGTACTTTGTTTTGCATTTATGCTCTATGAAATTTGCTGTTGTGTACACAAAAATCTTCCCTGGCATAAATAAATAAAGTATAAATTGCCTAATTTTGTCCAACTGGCTTACGATCCAGTATAGGCTTCCAAGAACCATCCACCGACTGTGAGAAGGGCGTTTCGAATAACATCAAAGTGTATTTATCCAATGCACAACAGCACAGCGTACAGTAATACATGTAGGCAATCTAATTCCTGCAAACATAAGTGATTTTACCAGCGGTGCAATTGCACCCCTTATTGATCAGATGTAAAATCTATTTGAATTTATTGTAAATTGAACTTGCATTTCTAAACTAATTTATTTACGTGTAGGACTGGATCGGAGAAAAGCTGAGTCGCCACTGAGTGTGAATGAAGCTGATTTCGTCGATTCAAAGCTGCTTCATCCTATTCATGTGCAGATCGTCTGTGTTGCCGACATGACAAGTTCAGCAGCTGGATGGCCCGGGTCAGCTTTTGATTCATTCGTTTTGAGTCCCACATACCGGATCAATATCACCCAACTGCTCCGGCACAACATCGCATAACAGGATATCCCCTCTTATGGACTCATACGAGTACACATGTAGTTTGAGGGCAAAGATGTGGTTTTGCCACCGACGCCCACACTGGTCCTGTGTATTTCGGTATAGCGTGTTCTGTAGAGCTGATACAATTTACTGTAGTGGTAATGGGCTGGTATAGTGGTAGAAACGCATGTACAGTAGTGCTAGTCAAAAATGAAAATAATGTTTTCACCTGCTGAAAATCGTTTGTTTTTCACTTCTTGTGAACAAGGAAAGTGCTGTGACCTACACAAAGTTTGATAAAGGAGACGCCTGGAGATCTTAGGCAGTACATTTATGCACTCAGTACATATTCAACACGCTCAATGCATGAGGTGGTATAGATGTATAATTTATTATGTTCAATCTAAGAATTACACACAGTATGATGTATGATTTGCCCTTGTATTACTACATAATATTTTATGTTTAAGATCAGTAACTTATTATTTGAACGTGAACATTCTCAATTAAGTTATTCATAATCCATCCACCAGGTCACAAGTCAGTCACAATTAGTCTGCTTGTAAAACCACAAATAAATAGTTGTTTTTTTACATTTATTTGCTTAAGCTCTGCCGTGTGCCACAGCTTACGGTGCCCTGTGTTAAATGGAGCTCGGGAATTTCCTGTGCGCCCTAATTTGTCCAGGCAGTGAGAAAAAATACAGAATATAAAGAGGGAAGTGCACCTCCAGGGTGGCGCTCCACTGAGCCCCAGCACCTCAGGCCAGTTTCAAAGCTGCTTCTAGCTGTGAGCTGAAGGAGAGGAGAAGATGGACGATGGGTCATGTGTCGGGATGATCTGAGCCCCCCCCCCCACCTGCAGACAGGAGGCTGTCTCATAACATAGATCTTACCTCATAGGGGGTGCTCATTCTTCTTCGTAAATAATCTCCAGTCTTAAAGGAAGATGGTGGGAGGGTGTGGGTGCGTATGCGGGGGCAGGGGGGCGGGGATGATGCTGTTGCTAAGGAGAAAGGGAAAACTGACTTAACCTTCCCAGAGGGCCTCTGGGGCTGTAAATGTTTTATAGACCCCCCAGTGCATGGGACATTCTGGTGTAAATAAAAGGTGAAAGTGTCCTCTGAAGGATCTGATAAGAACTGAGGCCTGATGTTCTACAGGAGAGATAAGCAAGTTTTGCAAGCGAAGCCGTATCCGTTCACTGGAGTGCTGGACAGACAGCAAATAAACCCAGCACACGGTGCTGGGAGACTGTAGGCTGGTGCTGTAGAGGAGCTCGCATGTTAAGTGCAGAAGTCTGCCCTATCTGCTCTGCGCATCGTGTCTGAGTCGATCCACTGAGCTACTGTTTAAAAAGGGCATGCAGGACTTTCCAACAGATGTAGCTGGGTTCAAAAATACACAGCGGAGACATAATCTAATCTGTTTGTAGCAGCTGAGGTAGCGTGCAGGAACAGTGTCAACAGCGACAAGAACAGGGAGAACAAGAACTGCCAGGAATAAACATTGTGTGTCTGTGTGTGTTTTACATTGTGGGAACCAATTCTCCCCACAATGTGATCAAAACCTGTTATTTTGACGTTGTGGGCTCCCCCCAAGGGGAAATTAAATTTTCAAAAAATCTGTGACTACAATAAAAAAACAACTAAAAATTCCAAAAGGTCTTGTATTTTGTTGGGTTCCTTATGGTTAAAGTTAGGGTTAGGGTCATCATTGTTAGAATTTGGGTCTTTCCCATAGTAATGAATGGAGAGTCCCCACAAAGATATAGTTACAAACCTGTGTGTGTGTGACTAAGGTGGTGGGGCAGTTATCAGTTTCTTTTTTAAGCCCTTATCTCATCCAGCTTGTTCTGCAGGCTCACCCCGTGACCCCTTTCCCTCTTTGCACTGGCACTGAACTGCCTGCAGGAGAGAGCGAATGAATTAATAGGGTCTCTGTCGGGCAGTGCAGTCAGCTGGTATCGCCTCGCCACAGATCCTTAAAGGGACAGCGTCCAACAAAACAAACCACACAGGTCTGAGCATCGCCTGCTCTCACTCAGCAGCCCAATAATGATCACTAATACACCTGAATATTACTCATCTGAACAAAAATCACGAAACATACTTGATCATTGCCAAGGTTTCCAAACATTATTAATATACATGAACTTTACTGATCTGACCAAACATCAGTAACATATGTGAACATTACTGAGCAGTTTGAACATAATGAAGGACCATATCTGGAAACTTTGTACTTTGGTTAACAATTCAACTGTATACTGAATATCAATATTGGGTATTGATTGGATATCATTAATAGTTTCATTTTTTTCACTTATTTTTATAATGTAGCATTAGTGTGAAAGCACCATGTGTGCAATGACAATAAAGATATTCTATAAAGATCACTGAGCTGCCTGAACATCACCCAGCTGACTGAACAAACACCATTTCCACTACACATTTCACACCCTGTCCTTGACTTCCTGAACATTCTACCTGCAAAAAATTACTACATTAATGATGAATGGCAGATCTGATGAATGGCAGGTCTGATGTAACGCAATGTATTGGTTTGACACTAACACCTCCATTCTGCACAAATCAGGTTTTTCTCATAATTACTGAAGTACACAAAAACTAGGCTGCGAGTGTCTCTGGCCAAACAGGGAAATCTGTCACGTCCCGATCGTGCCGCTCCTCCTGTGTGCCACGCCCCCTCGTTAACCTCATGTGGATTCCCCCTGTTACCAGCTGTTTCTAGTCTTGTCTAATTAAGTGCTTCCCTGGTAGTCTTTCCCCGGACCTGTCATTGACGTCTTTCCCGGTTTTCTCCCCGTGTTCCTTGTTGTTTTCCCTAATAAATCCCTCGTTCTCCGATCCCAGGGCTCCTTCCCCCGCTTCCCTGGTCTGTGCTCCCCATGTGGTGTGACAGATCTCACATTATCTGTGCTTGATACAGACATCTTTGAGTGTCTTGCGCTGATAGTCTTACTGTAGTCAAACTTGAGGCAGTACATATTTACTCTGACAGTGTAGGAAATGTGCCAATAGCATGGCTGGATGAAGAAGAAACCACAGCAGATATGATACAGAAGGAGAGTGAATACAGGTAATGTAAAGTCAAAATCCTGTTTGCATTTTACTTTACTGACAAGCCTGTGCACTTGCATTCATGTCCGTCACGAGCTACGTGGAGAGTCAGCCATCTCTGATGGGGAGATTGGCAGGAGCATCGTGAATCCTGCTGTGCAGGAGGAGGCGCAGGCTGGTCTTGGAAGGAGGAGGGAAGGGAGATCAGGTACTAATGGAGGAAAAGCATCATTCTGGGGGGGTCATGCATGTTCGCTAAAATACGAGAGATCAACCATGAATCTCACTGTAAAATCTGATTTACTATTGCAAGATTGTTTTGAGATTTGAACAGGTGGGGTGTTCACTCTTCTCCCCCAAGTCCAGGGAGGGGGACGCTCAGATGGAGGGCCTTAATTCCCAGATAACTGAAGTTCGTGAGGTGACATTATGGCGGTGGATTCTCAATCAGGATTACAAAGGATGTTTTTCCATAGTGTCACTCATTCTGGTAAAAAAAAACTCCTGACAGATTTTCACTTAGTGCAAAAAACAAGGCAGACTGTACACTACACCAGAAAGCAGAAAAAACTATTTGCTGGATGAATTTACCGAGCGAAACTGTGGTATCTCTTTTATGTAAACTGCCTGCCAAGATCCTATTTGATTAAAGGGCTGTTCTATTAGAACTTCCATTAAGTCCTCATTCGATTGATCGATTATCAAGGCTCAGTGTTTTAGCTGGAAGGAAAAGCCACATCTCGACACTGAAAGCTTCTTCAAACTTCCCGAGACCTCAGTTTATGTCAAAAACAGCCACAACGTTTCTCTCAGTGCAGAGATTCCCATCAAGACTTTTAAAAGGCACATACAGGCTAATAAATCATCAGCAATGTTCAGTTCAATTTAGCTTATAGTTATATCGTCCTGCTCAGGGGTGTAGCTGTCATATTAACTTTGGGGGGGTGGGGTGGGCTTTTGTTCCACGGTCCGAGGTGTGACGTCACGTCACCTAACAAGGCGATTCTGTAGTTGTGCTGTATACAGTTTATTTTATTTTCGTAGACTTTTGCTGTCATAGTTACAATATATAAAGTGAAATTTACCTTTCCGTTTTACTGTTATTCATCGTCACCGAAACAGAAGTTTATATGTGTTAAGTCCCACCTTATATACGCTAAATTTGCGGGAATTGCTAAAATTATACACAATCTGCGAGATTCCGCCACGAGCGTCAGGCCATTCATCGTGGAAGAATGACCTCAGCTCAGGGTCCACTGTGACACCCCTGCCACTCCCCTGTACCCTGTCTCTCTCACAACCATCCTAAGATATATAAAATAGCAACTAGAAGATCTTCTCCATACTGAATCTATTCATGGTAATAAACGGGGTTTTCTGGCACCACTATTTCCAAACTAAATGAGTTTCTGTTTGAGTAACTTACTTTATGGTAATAAACGCCAGGTCTGGCCTCATTTTTGACGGCCTTCTTACTCATTCTTATAAGATAAATAAGATCAAATAAGATAATCATTGTGAAACATATTTGACTTGAGACGATTAAATTCCACCCTTTCACTTAGCCTTTTATTGATTAACTGTTGGTTATGATAGAAGGTCTTGAATAAGCTAAGTTTACACACAAAGCTGTTCCGCCCTTCTGCGCTCGCTGCCCTCTATGTTAATTAGCTCTTTACTCGCTGGTCTGGAAGTGAGTGTAGAAGCACAGTGGTAAAAAAAACGTTTTTAACGAATAGTTAGGGTTCTCCAAATAAAAACTGCAAAAAAGGCTTTAAATTATGTAATAACATATATTAACCATGTGTGATACCATTGAAATTATCTCAATTTCCAGCCTAAATCTACACCTATGGTCCTGCTCCCAACTTATCTGCACTGAGACAGCTAGCAAAGTTTTAATAACAACTTTGACAGCGTATCTCAGATAGAAACATAATTAAATGTCAATATGAAACACAATCAACAGGCAGAAAATGAAACAGAAATGAAATTTCTGCTATATTTACAGTATGTTAACCGTATAGCAGCTAATGCTTTTTAACTATTTATAATGCAGCTTGATGTCTGCTTGTTTATCGACTTACGGATGTCAAAGCCTGGCTTTGTTCTTTTAATTGTCAATGTTGACAGAAGTGGCAGGAGAATGAACAGGACAGGCTGCTGGCAGGGACTTTGTATTGTGTGACAACACTTTAGATGGTGATTAAGAGTTGTTATTAAAAGAAAGGTCAAGTCCTCACGTCGTCGGGGATTGATTTATGATGTCTGGGAGAGATGTTAATAGCATGAGCACTCTGCTGGGTGGAACAGTGTCCTCTCGCCCCCCGACTGTAATCCCTAGCAGTACACATGTGCTGTCCCCACCACATACCTGTGCCTGAGTCAACAGAGTTACCCGTAAAGTGATTAACAAAGATTTAGCAACAAGAATAGCATCGTGGCTGATGTGCCAACCAGGGTGTCCCCTGCCTTGTGCCCCTGTGCTTCCTGGGACAGGACCCTGTGCTGGATAAGCAGTTATGGAAGGTAGATAAATGGATGGAAGAACATCATAGAACAGGGGTGGCCAATCTTATCTGCAAAGGCCTGGTATGTATGCAGGTTTTTGGGATAACCTGTAGGTCAGCTGTTAAAACCCAGGTGTGAGGACTCTTCAGCCAATCAGTCCTCTAATTAGTAACCTAATTAGGGAGTTGCAGTGAAAACCCGCATACACACCGGCCCTTTGCGGATAAGATTGCTCACCCCTGTCATAGAGGGACATAGAACATTAAAGTTAAGTATGGAGCTACATGTGACCGTCTGGGCCGACAGCTCGGCAGGCCAGCCAGCGGTGCCACTAAATATGGGTGATTAAAGAGTCACACAGGGCGGAGCAGAAGGTCACCTTGTTCTGGTAAGGAAATACCCTTGGTCTTTCCCTGAGATGTTGCCTTGCCTTTGCTCTCTGAAGATCACAAAAACAAATACTACCACTGACATTATCTGAGAACCAGCAAGGTGATCATGTTAGATGTTTCCATCCTCGACAAAACAGCTACTCTAATCAAACCATAAGCAAGCTACACATGCAAGCTGTCAACAACCTGTTACATTTTAGTGCTTAGCTGTTAAATATAATTATTTATTTGTATTAAATACAATGTAAAAAAAAACTTTTTGTTTGTCACTATGCCGGAAGGTATATTCTGTTCCTGTTTAATAGTCAGTTAGCAGCAATGGCTTGGGGTCGCCTGCAAACGGCTGCTCGGGCCACCTGCCCCCCCCCCCCCAGTATCCATCGCTCATGATAGTATTCAGCGACGCTTAAAAGGGCCTCTTAAGCCATGTAGCTGTGGGTTATCTCAGCTCATACAGCACATACCGTTCAAGCGAAGGAGATTCCTTTGGGTCCCCATAAGCTACAGCTGATGTGTTTGCATTCAGTGGCATGTAAATATGGGACCTTGACATCCAGTGTTGTGGTAGAGTACAGCTAGGAACTCGTCCGGATTAAAGCAAGCTGACTCAGTATTATAGACGCTGACTAACATCAAGGAGCTCCAATTAGGCCAATTGGCACTATCGGTGAATAGGAAGAACAATAACATTCTCCAGAAGGTGATGGTAATCGGGTCTTTGTTCATTAATGCATTGTTTAAGCAAGCAAAAGAGCAGTGCATTGTGTATTGACAGAGGCATTCATTGTCTTCCGTCTGTCCTGCCTTTCGGCTACAATGTTCTGGGATCAGATCTAATTTGTCCACATTGATGACGGCGCCTCCAGCATTAGTCTTTTGTTGAAAAATCTATGCAAGCTGTATGTTTGCAATTCCACACACAGTTACCGCCCTGAAAGGGAATGCATTTCCTATTCTTCTCTAACTTCCAATGGCCACACAGCTTAAATAATGAGCCCTGAAATTCATATGTTTGCATGTCCACCACTCCGACCTTTACCAGCATTACACAGATATTAGCCATTTGCGTAGCCAGGTATTTACCGAGGCCGTTCTGGTTAGTTATCGCACACAAGCCTTTTGGGGGATCTGAACCTGAGCTCAGTTCCTGGGTTCTTTGTTCTTGCCTCAGGATAACAGCCCCCCATCACAGATAGCTGGTGTCCTGTCTGCTTCATTTAATCCGTCTTCCCGAGGGAGCGGGAACAAAAATCGGGGAGGGACCCAGTAAGGATTATGGAAGCAAGGGAACAAATCTAGGATGATTGCTTTCACTGTGTCTAGAAGCTTTGCAGACTGGAGCTCCACGTTTCCTCATGTTCTGCTGGAGGATCAGAAAAACATGTATGAATAAATACAAAATGTGCAACAAATGAGGGGGGGGGTAAACAGAGAGAAGAGAATGACCAGGAGTGTTCATTACCAGCCCCTGAGAGAATCCCCCACCCCCCACCATATCTGCTGCTTCCCCATGCGGTCCCTCCCACTTGCTCCACATCTCTCAGTATGCCTCCCGTCTCAGTAAATGGGAAACCTATGTTTTGTTCTGCTTCCTTCGTTGAACAAGCCAACACCATCAGGTCCTTTCACCATAGCCTGCAAACATTTCTCACGTGTGGTTCGTCGACGGTGGAGCGAGCGACCCATTCTCACCTGGTCAGCACGGTCCCCCTTGACCTTCATGAAATGCCTGAAGACCCAACACCTCAGCTCACTCATATAATGACTGAGATACTCTGTCTTCTTCTCTTATCACATGGTTATAGTCTCTGGTCAGTACTGGAAGCCCTTGTTTTTTTGCACTTGTCTTGTGGGAACCTCATCCTAATGGTGCCTTTGATTTGAATGGCTCTCCTTTTGGGTTCTTGCATGGTTTTGGCCTGCATTCAGCTCTTTCTTCTTTTGTTCAGCCCATTTGAGCCCAGCTGACCTTATGCCAACTTGGCCCATTGACAGCCGTATGACTGTAACGTATTATATGCCTCATTTGTATGCCGCCATGTACAAAGCATTGGATAAAAAAAATAACTACAATTGCAAAACACCCTGTACGCACCCTCTATTCTTCTTACTTACCTTTCAATAGTATTTATAGACCCTGAAAAGCATAGTTTTCGGAATCCATTTAAAGCGAAAATGACCGGCAGTTCAGCGGAAAAAAAAGGTTTGTAATAGTTATAACAATAGTAATAGTAAATGCATGAACATGGCTTGGAGCATCAAAGGCACAGGTTTAGGATTCATAGTAAATGTTGTTTGATTATGGGATACTTTCCATAAATAACACTGTTTAACAAGGTTTCTGTAGGTTATCTTCCATAGTGGCAATTGGCAGGCATCCGGCACTCAGGTTGGCTGACAGGCATCCGGCACTCAGGTTGGCTGACAGGCATCAGACACTCAGATTGGCTGACAGGCATCAGACACTCAGACTGGCTGACAGGCATCAGACACACAAAGAAATGAGAGGTGTGATGGGGCCACTACTGAGAAGCGGCAGCAAGAAATACAATCAGGAAGAACAACTTAAATCGCAGGGCAGAAAAAGCAACATTTCACAGGGAAGGGGAAGGGTTCAGGACTTACTGTCTGAAAGGAGAGACGTTGTCAGGAATGCCTGGTCACCTGTCCCTTTTACTTTCAGGACTGCCATTTTTGCTCCATGTCAGTGGAATGTGTCTGCAACGGATTGGTCTGGGCACTGTCGTCATGAGAACAAAGTTCTAGTGTCCTGATGATTCCGCCTTTATCTGGTTAGTACCGGTTAGAGACACAGAATGAGCCGACGTTATGGCTGTGAGTTGCCAGGTAAACTGTGAGGCTGAAGCCTTGCCTTTATCCCACATTAAAAGTTCTACAAGTTCTAGAGCTGCGCTTTGAAGAAAGGCCATCAAAGCCGGACTTCACATGGTAAAGAAAAACATTTGAATGTTAGCTAATCGTTTCATCAATGCGAGCAAATAATTCTAACAGACTCTTTCCAAATAAATTAATTGTTTATGATTGATGCGTTCCAGAATGAAAATCCCAAAATTTAAGTGCATTAATTTAAAGAATTTTTTCACAAACAGAACAGAAATACATTTGGGAGCTTTAGATAAATGTCACAAGCATCTGAGGAACAAGCCCAAGAATTTATAACACTGGCTTAATACGATTAGGCTACATTCAAAGCTTCTGAAGTAAATCAGATTTACGCTGCTGGAAGCAGGATTTCAGTACCTCCTCTTGATTTAAAAAAAAATAAAATAAAAAGCCCCAAGTATTTTGAGAAGATGTGGTTCATGCAAACTTTATACGAAAGCGTGTGCTGTCTTTGTCTCCATTTGCGAGCTTTCTCGTGATATCGACCGGTGCCCCGCATTGCCAGGAAATATCCCATTGCAGACACTCTTCCATAATAATCATCCACCACTCTGGGATGCATCTAGGATGAATACAGGCCTTTTAGCACACAGTTCTAGAATGGGAGCATGTGACACACACGGACAGCAACACCCAGGATGGTGGAGAGTGGCTGGAGCGAGACTGAATGGACGGTAAGAAGCTGCAAGTTGATCCCTATGAATGCCTGACAAATCCTCCCACACCCAGGAGTGACAACAAAAGCACCTGGAAGTGGAACTCAAAATGAAAGACGTGGTGTGCATCTTCTGATTCAGCCTTATTTCCTGACATACAGCACAGAGGATTTTCTTAGTCTCACTGAATACACAAAAAAAATATGGACATCTGGGGTTAATGTTTATTTGACAGCCTTCTCTGAGTGACCAGTAGAGGGCACTATGGGGTACTAAAATGAGAGCATTGGTGCTGAACCCTGGTTTAAGCAGCATGTAGATTTCTCCTGCCGCCTGGCATGCTCCTGGCCATCCCCTTCCGTCCTCTCTTGGCAGTGTGCAGTTTGTCCTTATCTCCTTGGGTGAGATGGTACTTAGCAGAGAATGGGCTGTTCCAGTCCGATACAGGTGCATGGAATAAGATCCTCATGGAAAAATGTAATATCCGAGCCTTGCTTTATGCTGGCTGTGTTCCATGCTTACTGTGGACACGATTCTAAAACTGGGAAGATGAGGCCTGGCTCAGTGGCTGTCATTGATCCTCTGAGAGAAGAGGCTAAAGTGACCACAGCTGCTAGTTAGTCCCAGAAACCCAATTCCCCCTAGAACTGAAGCAAAGTCACAGATATCTCACGGTGGGAAAAGCACATGCAGGCCTGCCCAAGAGTAACACAAAGCACCACTGCTCAGTCCTTTCTTCATCTCTCCATTGTTTGTATTAGCTTTCTGCTCATTTGTGCTAACTGCCATTGTGTTAAAGGGTTGGCCATTACAGCTCCATTTTCTCAGAACCACACAATGCTCAGACAAAAGGCCAGACTGCCATTGACTACACTGAGCCGGTAACTGTGTGCAAGGCCACAGCACAATAGGAAAAGTCTAGTGCACGCTAACTGTACTGTACGGCTCTTCCTGATGTTCTATCAGAGTCCCGCTAACAGCAGTCAGAGCCCTCCACTGCCATCCTTATCAAGTTCAGCTGCAGATGCTTGTGGTTATCTCAGTGCGGTTTACTTACGTGACGGAAACAACACTATAGTTAGTTACAGAAACTGGGCGACTTTATCTAGGTGTCTTGCAAATGACAACTTTCCTATGTGCTTGTTTTTTTTTTTTTAGCTAAGTTAAGCTTTGAACTTGTTGGTCAGCTGTAATCGTGTGTTTTGGGAGTGGATCATCTTCACGGTGAGGTTGGCTACCTCCCTGGCTAACCCGCTGCGGCCGTGTTTTTGGGGAGTGGATCACCTTCGCGGTGAGGTTGGCTACCTCCCTGGCTAACCTGCTGCCACACAGTGAAGCAAAAAATGGTCTATAGAGAGGTTAGCAAAACTTGTCAAGCAAGGCCCCCTTCTGACTGCTGGAGGGCAAAATTCCAGCCCCTGTTTCCGAGGAATGGAGTACCGAGAAGTAACGAAAGGGGTGGCTAGCCCCTCGGCGTACGGCCAAGAGAATGGCGGCTCCCTCCCAATAGGGCGTGATGACCTGTAATCGCCTAGAGGACACAGGGACAGAAAGAGCCCAAGGACCGTGCTAAGGAACAGGGTGCTGAACATTGCAGCAACGATATATGTTTATCAAGCACTTTCATGAGGCCCTTGGCTTAAAATTAACCACTGTCACACTGAATGATGAAATACGTCATAGTACGCATGGCGTATCCAGGTACCATTAATACACAGGACCCATGCTGATCTCTAAATCATTCATCCTCAAGTAATACTTCACACAGAAATGAGAGAATACAGTAATACCTGTAATGAAAAACTCCTGGCCTAGATTTCCTTAGCGTGTTTGTGTGTTTGATGTGCCATCACAGATGTCCTCACTCGTATTGACTACAGGTATTGACAGAAAACACTTGTTTCAGCTTCAGCGTGGAAGGATCCTCTGTGACCCCCCCCCCCATCCCCCATCACTGCAGAGGTCACTTCAACCCCCTTAGTTAACGTAGACTGTTCCTAATGGCCTGGATGGAGATGACAATTCATTTGTATTTCCTTCTCCATTGTCAGAAAAAGAGTACCAGTCTGTGCCTTTGCTTGTCACTGGAGCTGTACCCTCAAGGGTCTGCCAACTGTACCCTATAGCTGTATGTACCTTTCAGTCTAATTTAAGGTAAAGAAATGGACTCTGAGGAACATCCCCAAGGTACCAACAACATTAATGTACCACCAATGGTCTATTTTTGTACCTTAAAATGTACAATTACGTACAGCCAGGGTACAGTTGGCAGATCCTTGAGGGTGCAGCTCCAGTGACAAGCAAAGGATCAAACCGGTGTTCTTGTAATTCTAAAAGTATATATATATGAGATTTGTGCTGTGTTAAATTGTTCTAAACAAAAGGAGTAAAATGTATTTTTTACTAGTCAGAGATGCTAGAAAAATGTCTGAGGTTCCTCACAACCATCACGACATTTCAGTAGGACGTCTGCAAACTCTCTCCTCACATGTTAGATAAAAACAGATGCTCAGTGTACAAAGCAAACTCATGCTGGTAGTGGGGGGGGGAGGCAACTGACATACATGGGACATTGAAGAACTGAACCAAGCAACTGCTGGTTCAAATCCCAGAACAGACCAGCATAGATAGCAAACAGGCCAAATTGGTTCTTTTGAACCATTCAGCTATATAAATAGATTGCAGTATAACATTCAAAGCAGTATAAATAACTTGAGATTAAATTGTTATCTTAGCAAATAAATCCTGTAGTAGTAATAGAGATATAGATGGTACAGTCTGCTGTACTGAGCAGTGTTATGGGGCGGACCTGAAAGTTGGAGCCTACTTAGTCTGTTCTAGCTCATGATCCTCTGCTTACTACCCTCAGGCTGAATGTAGACTTTGGGCATTTGCAGTGAAGACAGAAGTAAGAAGAATGACTACCTGTCACAAAGGGCATGAGACCAGCAGTGGGGCACGTGTGAGGGGAGTGACTACTACGCATGCTAATCTCTCCCTTGGCCTATCCGCTTTGACCTTGGGGCGGGACTACTAAGCATGTTAATCCCGCCCTCAGCCTGTCCGCTTCGACCTTGAAGTCCCAGGCCTTTTCCCCTCTTACCCATTTATGTTAGCACCCCTATAGATTAGCTACGTTAATTGAGACGTGTTTGTCCGTGGTGGGGTGCAGTTTGCAGTATTTTTGTGTTGTGTTTGTGTGAGTGTGTGCACTTTTTATGAAGGCCTGATTCCGTTTACACATGCTGAGGAGTGTTTACAGTAAACATTAAGTTACAGTAAACTTTGACCTTGACAGAGTCAGGGCATCTTAAATGCTTCACTGGTATAATTCAATATTCCCATGGGTCTGTTTAACAGATTTCAGTTGTATGCATCTTATATCTTTTTCCATTATTTTGATAGTTTATAATTCCAACATAATGGCCCCAGTTGTCTTCTGTTTATTTCTATATTCCTTTGTTTTATTCATTTTCTTTATCAGCTGTTTGTTCTGGAGCAGTTTTATGCCACAAATGATGCCTCTTCGATTCAAAATAAAATGATACAATGCAATTCTTTATGGGCAGATTATGGGAGTTTCTTTCAGCACCCAATGGTAAAATAAAAAATAGCAAGAACTTTCTGATGCATGTAAACTGTCACGCACAGAGTAACGTATCATGTCATTACTGACATTTGATATTTCACCCATATGAGGCACATTTGGGATTCCTAAGCCGGCCACAGAGCTCTATCATGACATCATGTTGGACTCTCTTCTGTGTGCGAACTGGGAAATTTTTGCCTGACATCAGTAACCGTGTCATTTCCTCCAAGGCAACCCCTTTCCCACAGAGTGGAGTGTGAGGAGGCGGGCCTTGTTTATATGTTTTTTTTTTTGGGGGGGGGGGGGGGGGGTTGTGTGGGTGGGAAATGCGTCAGACTGCAGTATGAACACGAGAGGCCGTGAT
>JAODJX010000081.1:1901151-1913559 GCA_026776945.1 Isichthys henryi
CACACTGCAATGAGTACACGGCAAATTTTAATGAGTACATATTGCAGTAAATGCTCTGCAAGTTTTAAGGAGCACACATTGCAATTATTACACAGTAAATTTCACAGTCTTTATTGACTTCTAGTCCGCTTCTGAGAAGTGAGCTTCATTCTGTGGGATGTGGAATGTTTAGTCAGTGGGACGGCCCCCTTTCCAGATGGACCGTCCCTAGAGCCCTCAATTATGAACGCGCAGTGTGAGTGGTGCTATCGGCCACTCACAGCAAGCCTAATCTCACTTCTGCCGTCACCGAACCCTCACCTCAGCCATCCCAAGCCAGCTGCCTTAAATCCATCTAGGCATTCATCACCACCACCCCCCCCCCCCACAGTACCTTCCTGCTTTATACATCCCTTTCATATAGCCGTAACCTGACCAAAGCAACCTGAGGAAAAATCTCCCCAAAGGTCCAGCAGCACTAACCAGTCCATAGCAATGACCTGCTGATGTTCTTGCCAATGACAGACTGGGTTCGGGGGGGGTTGTGGTTGCCCTAGAGACCTTACCATTCCATCCCGGCACGGTTGATGTCGTCCCACCAGCACTCAGTGGGCTCCCCCAGGCTGGGAGGGGTGGGCTGGCACTCAAAGGTCCAGAGGCGGTCGGAGCCCTCCGCCTCGCTGAAGTAACTCCGGACGGCAACAAGCGCCTCACCGTGGGGGCACTGGAAGTTGAAGCCCTGCCGGAACAAGTTGACCCAGGGCTCGTCGTACAGATAGTTGGGATAACCCCAGGCTGAGGCCAGCAGGAGCACGAACCACAAAGTCAGCTGCATCCTGGGTTCCTGCTTCTCAGCCCACAGTGTCTGGCTCCCTGGAAGAGCCCCGGCCTCCTTATAAACCTCCACACAGACATTTGACTCCCAGATGTTTTATATCATGATCCAAGACAATATGTAATTTGCTACGACAAAGACCGCTACAGCTGCAAACTGATCGTAAATTTTTTAAGGTGGAACCCTAACGGGCTTTCGAGAGCTGTAGTGCGCATCAGGGAGGGACGCCTTAAAAAATAAGAAGGGCTTTCGTTGTTAATGTATTGAGTGGTATTATGTAAATAGTGGCCTTGCGGCTGCTTTTCCTTTCCTTAGCGGTTCTCATGGTTGGGGTGGAGGGGGGGCGGAGGCGGGGGGGCACCAGTGTATGTGAGGCTCAGACGTCGGGCTCTTACTGGACTCGCTGGATGGAGCCCAGGCACCTTTCCCGAGTTTGCGTCACTGCCTCCTCGGAAACAGAAAGGCCGATAAATAGGTGATAATAGACAGGGCTTCCGTGGTCCTGTCCGATGGGTCTGGGTTGCGGGGCTGGCAGTCGGAGCCGGGCACCATCAGCATGGCACATTGCATCACTTTCCAACACTTGAAAGCATTGTAATGTTGCCCATGCACCAGAACGTGTGGAAACTGCGAAACTGCAAACAAATTACCATAACATTAAAAACAAGAGGCTTAACTACATGCCATTCAGGGCAATGCCCTGACAGAGCCGGTGTAAGGTAATTAAAAGGCAATACAATTAAGCCTGTGTTGAAATGAACACTAGAATAGATACTGACATCAAGGGAACGGATCTGAAACTTTGGGGACAGACAGCAGTGCAGTGCGTGTCAGTGCAAAGCATTTCGAACAGGGTGTGTGGACCAGGGGAACAAGCTGATTGAGCACTTGAAGCGCCTCATATTTAAATTTCCATTAATTAACTTCAATTAATGAAGGATAATAGATGGAGGGGATGGATGAATCGGACACCGTGTTTTTCATTAGCATTATTAAATGAGGTTCTGGTGATTGATTAAGACAGATTCCATAACAGACTTCCAAACATCTCAGGAAGTGTTTACTTAACGACAATAAAACAGATCCCTGCAGGACCTCGATTTGCAAGTTCTTCCAAACAAACTTCAGTGTTTCCACAGTTTTTATTTTTTCTCCCATCCTCTCTATTTTAGAAACAGATTGTTCTTGCAAAATGAAGCTGGATACAGAGGTCTTGGCCGCCGAGGGAGATCGGGGGGAGTGTGAGCCCAGAAACCTCACAGCCTCAGCTGAGTCACCGAAGTTTCCATTATAAAACTCTTTGGCGCTTCAAGGAGGTTCCACTAGGGGGCGCAGTTATGAAACACCTCTAATTTGACCAAGCTAGTGAGATGGCAAAATTAATTTTTCTTGTGAAAACTGTCAGTGTTAATGCTGCTACTAGCATTGCAGGTAATAAACTACCTGCCCTTCCACGATGCATTTCGGAGCTGATCGTTTAGTTTACGGTGCACTTTTATGAGGCTGGAAACCATCGTCAGTTAAATGCTGTGGAATGGAACAGGTTTTGTGCAAAATCACTTTACAAAAACCCCACTGAAACTGAAATAAAGCTTTCAGGCTCCATCCATTTGTTCAAATATTAATAGATCTTATCAATGATTAAATGGTTGGCATATTAAACTTTGGACTGAAACCTGGGCCTATGAATATTAGTCCTCTGTAGATTTTTTTTTTGTGTATTGAGGCAACAACGGTCATGGTAGAACAAGATCAAGGGTCTATAGTGTATCTGAAAGGCAATGAGGCTTCGGTGGCTGTGAGGCAGAGACCAGCACTGAGCCCGCAGAAGCGATAAAATCGGACAGCAAAAAGAGTCAGTATCAAAGACTCGGGTGCCTTTTTGGGCCAAAACAAGGCACAAGTGCGATGATATCGGTACACTGCTCGGCAACAGTGCTAGCAACGGCTAGGGAAAAAAAACGGAATGTCTGCAACAAGACCTTATCAGCGAATTCTGTCCATCGCCTTTGGTTTGGAAGCTGGCTGACTGACGACCAGCCCACTCATACTGGAGCGGCAGAACCGGCCCACTGTTGCTGGCGATGTCGGCGGCCACACCTGCAACCAATCGGCACCCAGCGGCTGCAGAGGGAATGAATCCCTCGGCATGTAACCACGGCAGCAACGCCGGCTTGGTTCATTTGCTGTTCTTTCCATGACGGCGAGGGCTGGCGCAGATCAGGTGGCCCCCGTTACACTTGGTTCCTTTCCGTGTCCCGTTCTGTCCTCATCATCCCTCCAGGAGCTTGCAGAGGTCCTCCTTTTGCACAGACAGTGGTTCATTCCGCAGAGCTGCAACATGCAAAGAAAACAAACACAGCTCAGATCCTAAGGGTTGGTGACAAAGAATAAAATAAAACTAATGAAGTGCACCTGCATGCCATTTTTCTGCACTGTGAATCTGGGGATGTTGATGGATGTTTTTTGATGATTTTACTCCATAAAGATGGTCTAGGTATTCTCTAATGCCCAGGTGGTAAATTACACACATTAGTTTCTGGGACACGGCCGCTTTGAGCACCTCCTAAGAACTGCTGCTATCAGCATTCTCCTCTCTCTTCCGCCTCTCCAAAAGATCACTTCTTCTTTCCGCCCCTTGCAGCCCAAACATGACCCGAAGTGACGAAATCGAGCTTCCTGCAAAAAAAAATAAAAAACAGGAGTGAAAAGCATGAAGCTGTTTTCCCATCAAACTACTGCCTGGAGCCGAGAGAAACGCGCACAATTATTTTCTGTGTCTTAATCTGTTACAGTGGCTTTGATCTCACTGGAGAGCCGCCACGGTTGAAAAAAACTCAAAATAAATAACAGCTCTCCTCCAAAAATAGTATGCGTCCCCGCTACGACTGTATCTCCCAGAAAAACAGAAACCCAGCATCAGAGCCTGTATTTTTAACAAAATCAGAGAGATTTTGAAATATATTTTGGAGAGAAATTATGACCGGAAATTTCCATATCCACAGAATCGCTCTTAAACCATTTGGATGGTGACAGCCAGTCGGTCCAACGAGGTGAAAGAATTCGACCCTTTTGTACAGTTTTCCAAAACGGGTTTTCAACTAACTCTTGGCAAACTTACTGAACCTGGATTCAGGTCAGATGTGTTTAAAATTAAATTCTCATAAAGGGCAGCGTTGGCAGCGTCAAACTTGTTTGGACCGCGAGAGGGATTCTGACGTAGGTGAGCCATGAAGTCGGCCCAAAACTCCTACGGGACGCTGCATACGGTTCAGATTATAAGCGGCTGGTCCCAGTGCTGGCTGCTGGACTGGTTTGGCAGCAGCCTGGTTCTGTTCCGCCAGTGCGGCTGTACCAAAATCACCCGGGATCTGGAGGCCAGGCCGGGCCTGTGTTCCTCAAGTGGCTGGTGGAAACTGTCGGCTGTTTCATACCTCGTGAATCTTTCGTGAGGCTGCTGTTCATTTTTTGCTTTTTGTTTTGTCATAGTGAAATAAGCATTGCCCTTGCTTAGTGAGTTGGGGGTCAGTGCCTATGTCAGGGAGGTTGTGGGTTCGAATCCCATGGCTGGTAATCTTGTCACACTCCACTGGTGCTGGCTGATGCCGTGCGCAGGTCCCAGAACTTACTCTCAGCTACATGCACATGTGCGTCTCTCTCTGATGGGATGTGTGAGAACCACCCAATTTCCCCATAGTGAAGAGGGCAGCACCACTATGAATGAGTTTGGGGTGTTTCTAGGTTGTAATCAGCCTTATTTTTTACCCCGTGCTGATTTTAGGGGGCAGGGGTGGCGCTTTTCCTGGAAATGGAGTGATCTACTACTTTCATTTATGTTCAGTTAACAAATTTAAAAACCAATCAGGTTCCACCATAACCTGCTCCTCCTGTAACAAGCAGAGCACAGAATCCTCAGGCCCACTCTGGCTTTGTTCCTCATAGAGCTACTATGGACCTGTGCAGCCTGTATTTTGGGGGGTGGGGGGGTGTGCACCTAGTCCATTTGATCTGAGTGGTCCACACCGAGACAGAGAGTCAAACGGGGCCCCTGAGAATGACACAGCCGTCAGGCCATTTCCTCTTTGGCGAGTCACAAGTGCCATATGACTGGCTTGATAAATTACATCAGATCAGGCGGGAACAAGATCAGCATATGGGGCCCAGCCTTATCAGGACCCCCCCGCCTCCTTCAAATGCCCAGCAAGTCACGACAAAGTTTTATTCAAAGGTTTATTTGGGTCCTTGTAACAGGCCAACATTTGTAAACCACCATGACTTCCACATTCACTAAGTGTCATGCATGCAAGTACAATTTACGCATTTCTTTGCCAGAAATGGTGCCTTCAGTAAATAAAATGAAATAGAAAAGAATTATGATACTTTATTGGTCCTCACAGCAAAATTGTACTTTGGCCAAGACACAGACATAAAGAGGTAGGAGCAGGTTGTGGGGTCAGAGCGCAGGGAGAGCCAGTGTGCAGTGCAATCGAGGCTCAGGGCCTTCCTCAGGGGCCCAAAACTGGCCTCAGGCTGGCGACCTTCTAGTCCATAAGGTGATTAGGATGAGATCCTTCCCATTTTCTATATGCAAGAAAAATTTATGCAAATTCCCATCTCCGGACATTCAGAAGTATAGGAATGAATTTCCTTTCACATTCGCAATTACGTGAATCAGCTATTCATTAAGTGATTTCATGTTCCGATAATGACAGGGTTGTTTACTTATAATTTTCCTCTAAGCAAATGTCACATCTCATAGTCCACAGAGAGTGAATACATGTATGCCCTTAATAATTCACAAATCAAGGAATTAGTGCAGCACGCTAGTGGCCGAGGTAACAATTAGGTGCCCGTCTTCTCGATTTCCGGATGACTGGCTCCTCAGGTCCAACCCAGGCAGGTTAACAATGAAACGCTCCTGCTCCACAGAAGGATCATATTTTATTTACGCAGTTATACCGAGCGCCTGTCGTCGTCTATACGCTCGGCTGTGAATCGCCTCTCTGCTGTGGCCGCAGGCTACTCCGTTTCCCTCTGAGTTCCAGTGGCCACACAGGGGAAGCCTGCAAATAACCGGCATGCCCAGCCTCGGATACACGCGTCCTCAGCTAACCCCGCAGTGACAGCACGGCAGCATCTGGACACCAGAATATTTCCAAAGACCTGGAGTTCATTAATTACCCACCTCATCAGGGGTCAAGCGGGAGGGTGACTATCACCTTGGAGCATATTAAGCGGGCCTCGTGAGCGCCAGTGGCACCATGTGCCGGGTGAGGCAGTGCCTGGCCAGTCTCACATGCTCCAGGAGGTCTTCGGAAACCCATGAAATTACATCCCAGAGACGGGTGGGATCTCAAATCGGGCACACCTGTGCAGCAAATTTGGCTCTAATAAATCATGACACAACAACAGTCCTTCCGTCGTCATCGCTCTGCTTCCTCGTCCTCCTTGTTAACCTCATTAAGATGACGACGATCCAGAATGTGGTTCAGGATGAGCGAGGTATGATGTTCACACGTGCATCGCTGGCCTGCTGGAGGGAACCCAGAGAGTGAAGAACACACATGCCCAGAAGAGGCAGAGATGAGGATGGAGAAACAGCACCTGCAGTTCTCCAAACAAAGGGGCACATACTGTTCACTGCAACACAGCTTACGATGCTTTGTGCAATGGCTACAGTTTATTAATCATTCATCAAGGAATAATCTAAAATTCATACATTGGTTTTACATAGGTGGATGAACAATTAGCTCATATATTATTTAAAATGTAATTCTTTTTTTTTTGTAAACTCCAGTCTTGCTTACCTACTTAAACTCAGTGTAAGTAACCGGAAATGTATGCGACATTAGTCAGTCAGCTGCCTACTGCAACATCATATACGATGTAATGCATCGAATTAAATCTATTCATCTAATGGGAAGAGCAAAAGCCCTTCTGAGATTCAAACCAGCAACCTGCAATGACTGTTTCCTGTGCTCATGTCACCTTGGGGGGGGAAGTCAGAGCTGCAGCTTCAGCCAAACCCATCTCGCAGTCGGCGTGTTGTTGACCTCAAGAAACCTAAATCTGGAAGCCGCGGAAATAGGAAAAGCTAGAAGCTTCCGGAGTTTAACAAGAACTGTTGGACTGGTTGGCTAACTGGCACCAGCAGCTGTTTTTCCCTTCCATACCCATCGCTAGAACTGCATTGTTTCTATTATGCTGGAAAGAAGTTTACAAAAGACACATGCAAAGTACTTCTACATATAAACAGGATGAGGACAGAAAGCGGATCGATGCTGGATCTGCTTAATCTGAATCAGGATCCATTTCTCTGCAATGTTCTGACCTCACTGACTTCTGCCCTGAACACTTTGAGAACATCGCGGTTGTAGAATATCGCACGTTAAAGAACCATTAGTCCTTGATTCAGACTACAAATTAAATATGTTCCTGAAGACGCAAGAACAGAAGCTGATGTCCGACATTTCTCTCCGATCTCGCTAACCCACACTTGGTGAGGTGTTTCAATCCATGTTCAGTTTGTCAGACACACTCTTCATGCCTGCGAGGCCTGTGCTGTGCCTCCCCCCATCCAGACGGCCGTCTGCCTGCACGTATAGCTGCAGTTTATGGTTTTGCGCACTGGTGGTGACAAATTAATGGGGGAGCAGCTCGTGAAGGCGAAACTGAGAATCTGAGATTCCGGCCCCATGTATTTTGTCATGGAAGTGCTGTCAGGGAAGATGAACGCTAAGTCATCTCAGGCAGTTCATATCCCCATCTGACCATGGATGGGACCGTGAGAGAGGCTCCCTTTCAGTAACGGGCTCGTCTTTTTAAGGATGACAAAAGTTCTGCGTCAAAATGTTGAATGCGACATAGTTTCCCTGCCTGGAGAATCTCCAGTACACTTAAGCACAGAAAACATGGAGCATTTAGTAACATCAGAGGCGCGGCCTGGCGGATACAGCTCATATTTTGGGACTGACCTGAAGCCAAGGGAATAAAGTGCTTTTGTCTAAAGGGGGATAGTTATAAAGATGTTTTGCCCAGCGCTGAGATATTAGATCTGATGCCCATCTGGAATTCCTGTTGAAATTCCATGCTGTGTCACTCTGGGTCAGTATCGCCTCTGTTCCTCTAATCAGTGTCTCACTGTCGCTTCCTTTGCCAACGACACTTTAGTGTGATAATTTCTTTAGCACATAAAACGCGATATACATTGTAAATGTTTTAAGCTTAGCAGGCAGCTCTGAAAATAGACGACTGCCAAGTAAGTAAACAAACTAATAATGTGCACTGCTGAGCTGAGATGTAGGACGGGTCCCCTTTCCCAGGGATATCGAGAAAGATATCTGAGTTTTATTGATGAGTCCAGAAAAGGCTTTTAGTGAAACATGACACTCATCTCCAAAAAAGGAGATTAAAAACATATTTTGGGTCACTGGACTGCGGGTCACGCGGCAGAGTCAAGGAGGAGCATGTGGCTGAAAAGGGTATTGCAGGTGACGCGTTGGGAGTGGATGATTAGGAGCAGAGGAAAGTGAGGGTCGAGTAGCTGTTAGCATGAAAGCTCCGTGTGATGGTGCCGTGGGGCCGAGCAGGCCCTGTCTATCTGGCGGGGGCACAGCAGCACCAGTGACGCCCATTGGGACTGGGCAGGACGTGCTTATGTGCAGACGCCAGTGCTGGTGCCAAGCTAATTGCGTACCAGCTGTTCACAAGTGGCTCTGATTGCGTGGGCATGCAGGAGCCCCCGCGCTGAGCGACACAACACAGCCAAAAAAGGGAGACAGCAGAGACTGTTCAGCAGCATTATGACTTTTGGGGTGGGCTTGTTTACTTTTTCCAGTCACCTCTAGTTCCCTGATTCTCAGCCCGATTTAAAATCAGCGAAGCATGTGAGCCAACGGCTCCCTAAAGTCTCACTCAAAACTCAGACCTGCTAGATCTTTCAAAAAGCGCGATTTTCAAAATGCTGTAATTCCAAAACAAGAGCCTTAATGTCCCCAGTTTATCTGGGAGATGTTTTGCCGTTCTGAGGCCTCTTCTCGTCATCCTGCTGTGAAAATCGCTATTGCCGCTTAAGCAGGACACGTTCTGACTGGGCAGCATCTCCATCGAGCTCTGGCCTCCCTGTCTGAGCTAACAAAGCCCCCTAAAGGCCCAGCGGAACACTCCCCGGCTCCCCGTCAAAGGGACGTCACGGAAAACGGGGATCTGCTTTGCTTCTGAGCGATTCGCCGTGGTTACGACCCACTTGGCTCTCTGCCGTCTGTCGCTGCCATGAATCGGTGACTGGGTCCGTGCTCCGGGTCCCTGCTGTGAGGGGCTGACTTTCTTGACCGGATTACTTCAAAACAAAATTTAAGTGCAAGCTGGCAATGCGTAGAGCTGGAGTTATTTGTGACATGCTACAGTGCTGTCAGCACTGTGGCACACATGCGGACACAGTCATCTTCAAAGTTTCCAAATTTACTTTCCTGAGCTTTCTGGCTTGGCAAGGTGCCATGGTCAGCTTGACGCCGCTGGAGAAGCTGGATGGACAGTTTTTCATTTGCCCACCGACCAGCGCGCCAGCACGGCCCAGTCAGGCGTGAGCACAGCACCCAGATCACAGACAACCTTAAGTTATCATACAATGCTGCACTGGCCACGTCTGGCGTTATTTTCAATATTCAGGAAATTATCCACATAACTGTACTCTGACTCATACAAACAAGGTCAGCCCTTACCTATCCATCAGTACTTGGGTCGAAATCTACCAAGTCGTACCTTTCATATTACCCATCCATTAATACTCGGTTAGATAACCATACAGGGCTGTGGTGAGCCTGCAGCTTATTCCAGAAAACACAGGGGACACCCTGGATGGCGCCGGTTCATCACAAGGTCAGTCTTTAGCCTGATGTGCAAAATCACATCAAAGTCAAAGTATTTTTATTGTTATGAAGTCAGAAGTATCTATATTGTCATCTTCAGCTGTGTGAGGCACGGGTCATACGCTGAGATGAAATTAAAAGATTGCTGGTCATATCCTCATTGTCCTTTTCAATAATGAAAAATACAACCACAAAAAAAATTCACCCACTATCATCGTCATCTCTTGCCATTTGCAGAACAAAGCAAACAGGACTGGATTTATAACGTTACGCCACACCTTAGATTCAGTTTATACGAGTTATTTAATAACAGCAAGCTTTGTGTTATCAATAAATTCACCACACACTGTGGAGGAGCACCCCTTGCCTGTATTTACTTAATGCTTGTTTAAACACGCAAAAAACACACCAAGAACATTTAGTTCCAGGAAGAACTTACACTGGACTCAGTGAGTCAAACTTCATTAGTAACAAGCAGGTTCATCCCACAGTTAAGGCTTCAGAAGATTTGGCACGGAGGACCTTTTTCTCCGCGCGAATGCGACAGCCGCACAGACCAAGAGGTTTCTGTGAATCTACGCCGGAGGGTAACAGATAATTGGATGCTGCTTGCGGGTCTGGAGGGCTACAGGTCGCTAATCAGTTAGCAGCATCGCTAGGCCTTCAGAGGACTCGAGGAAAAGTGGGTATCTGGAGAGTCTGAGGGGGAGAGATTCAAGGCCAAGCAGGAGGTGTGGCACAGAGATAAAAGCTATCACCCGTAAACAAAGCAGACACTCACGTGTCGGTGTGTGAGGGCCAGGGCTCCCAGGGAAATGAAACTTATTTAGGGTTTTTTTCCCTTCAAATTTCCAACATCATTTTGTCTGTACCACTAAAAGAAATGTAATGTGACACATGGATTTCAGTAACAAATAAACTGACAACCCCGCTTTGTTACTAATTATTTGACAGTGTCGCTAAATTGATTTTGCAAACTCCACACATTCAGTGTTTACCTCATTTGCTAAAAACAAAAATATACAACAGGTAAGGAAGACAAAGGAAGAGCAAACATTTTGTGAAATTTTGTGTTAGAGTGATGCGGTGCAGTTATATGTTAGCATGAGCAGCAGGGCTCAGCGCGGCTCTGGGACGAGGCACGGCGCTTACCAGCACGGAATCACCTCAGTGTCAGCCTGAGGCAAGAGCTGTGTGTTTCTGGCTCCTACTCTGTCCGGCGTGGCAGCTGAGGCGTAGGACAGTGTCATGGCCGAACTGGAGTGTATGTGACAGGCTATTTGCTGTACCTTTTACTTCACGGGCTTGGACTGGCTGGCGAGAAATGCTGGCAACATCCACAAATGCTCACGTTTCTCTAAAGCTTCTTTTTTATGGCCTTCTGTCTGGTGCCTCCGTCATTGTTTCACTGGCTTCCCAAGCAGGGAGGGGATGACGTGTCATGAATGACAAGGCATTGGGCCGACATACCAAAACAGAATACAATTTCTACACAAGGGGCTTAATGGCGGCCAGTGGGAAAGCCTGAATGGCCAGAGGCGATTCTGAAGGCCGCCAAATCTCCAATCTAGCCATTCCTTTTCTCTGAGAACACACATGGCGATGTAAGAAGATAACAGCGGGGGCTCCGTTGAGGAGGGCTTCGGCTCCATCTCACACCGCTCTCACCGCCTTATACCTCACACAGATAAGGAAAGCCGCCAAAAATACGTGACTGTGACTTTAAATTAGATTGTGGTCAGAGCACTTATGGTTTAGTCTTTACCGGACTATTTGTGACAACCAGTCAATTCCTCAGCAGAATATCCAGTACGTGTTCTAACTGTTTAGAGGTACACTGGGTCCATACTTTGCTTAGTAGTATATTTTAGGAACAGTGGAATTACATGGCTTTATATTTGTGGGTTAGGGTACTGCAGGCCTGAAAAGGTTCGAGAAGCCGCCATGTCACTGCAGCCCAGAATGTGCACAGAAGACAGGCCTCATTTCAGCATGGCAGATTGCCGCTGTGTATGACCCTCACACCCAACCAGCCAGCAGGGGCCAAAGCCTGGAGGTATCGCTATGTACCCCGGCCCTGTGTCCGATGCCCAGAGGCGGCACAGAGCCCTGAAAGGTGCTATGCTGGGTGGCCCACATCTCACCCAGGTCATATTATTAGCCAGGGACTGGTTACCTGACACTCTGAGGACCGGATTTCTCATGTCCAGTTCACCAAGGTACATGGAAGCCATCGTTTTGGATTTCCTGAAAACCAAATCCTTTGACATTCAGAAAGATGCTTATCAGCAACCCGGCCGACTTTAGTAACCCAGGACGACCCTCCCGGTTACTGCGACGCCAGGGCCAACCAGGACAGACTCGCAGCTTTCAGTCGGTCTGCTTGTGAGAGCAAGCTGGGCAGCACCCAGCACACGCGGTTCCAACGCCCATTTACCAAAGAGGCTTCACCCCGACGTCTACATCACGAACCCTCGAGCTCCACCGTGCTCCTCGGCCCCACAGTCGCACTCTGCACACATCTGTTCGAGCATCTGTGAGCGTTAAACAGAAGAGGCACGTTCAGACACCCGTGACCTGTGAAGGACGGGGTGTGACTGAGCGTGAGTTCCAGGTAAGCCACAGAGCATTTCACATAACATAGAAGCTCTTCAAAACACAGAGAAACACAGCCCCCTCCCCCAGAGAAAGCCCTCCTCTTCTTAGGAAAAGTTCAGAAAGGCCCCC
>JAODJX010000081.1:1913706-1924428 GCA_026776945.1 Isichthys henryi
CTCACACACCCCACCCCAATCATCCAGAGGATGTGCTCCTTCCATGTCACTGCACTGACATGTTGACGCTGACAATCAAGACTCACAACCCAGATTCTGTCTTTCGTTTCCTGAGATGGATTGTCACTCCACCTGTTGGAGTTGGCAGCCCATTGGTGTAAAATAAACATGTAACATTGGACGACTTTGTAAGCCTTCATATCATAATGCAAAACTGTCCTGGCAAGATTGTTGTTATAATCATTAATAATTATAAACCGAAAAGAGCAAATTTATTCATATATGTATATGTATGTTAAAAAATTAACTTGTTGATTATGAAATACAATCCAATCACAGACGACGTGTTTATCAAATGAGCAGATTCAGATTAAACTTTCATTTCTATGTAAAGAAAGGCTGCATTTTTTCCCCTCAGTTAATTCTTGGCAGAGATTCAGGAAGAATGACTAAATAGTAATGGGCTTGTGGGTTATGCAATTTCACATTTACCAAAACGTACAGCACCACATTGTCTTTTGACGTACAAATATCCCTGGTGTTGTGCAATCGGTAACTAAGGTTGACTTTTATTAATTGCAATGTTTTCAGCTTATCTGCTTACTGCATATCAAATGTTGGAGTGGGATAGTGAATTGTGCTGGGCAGTAAGAGCACCGCAGGCCCAACACATAATGTATATAATCGGATATGTTTCTGTTGAACACAGGTTTGTATTCGCTGCATTTTGCTGTCTTCCGTGCTCTAAAAGCAAAAATATTCAACTGAACATCTGACAGGTTTTACTGCCATATTCCTGAGTTTTAATGACGTATTCCTGACTTTGAAGTAATGACCTTGAAGAAGCATTGCCTTCAAGTTACCAGTAAATTACAGAAATGCCCTCAGCTGAAACTTCCTGTTCTGGGTCATGTGACTACAAGGGCACTGCATAAGAATGACCTTTACACTGGTTTTTGCATTATAGACTGTGGGCCACTCTGCATTAGAGTCATGGCAAAAATGGACACTGACACCAAATGAAGGGAAGAGGCAATGTTTTGCCATGATCAACTGCAAAACAAACATTTCTAACTACTGTCAAGATGCCCTTGGTTACTCACCTACACATCCTTCACTCTGAAGATCCACGTGCCGGAAGAGACAGAAGGTGCTGTTGAACGGTTCTGAATCAGTATGAAAAAAAACAAAGAAACATTTTTAATGAGGTTGAATAAAAGCTTCATGCCCTGTAATGTGGGGTTTGTAACACAAAATATGGTGAAGCAAAGTGCGTAGGGTTATGAATGTACTACTGAGAATGTACTATATGTCATTATGAGATCCACAGTAGGGAGTCCTCGAGTAATTTAGCTTGTTATTTAACATAAATTCAGTGCATGTCTGCATAAAGAGTGTCTTGCATAGTTTGGCAACAGTCTGTTGGTGCTGCCTTTCTCCATATTAATGAAACCAGAGATCGATTGCTGTCCCCAACAGACAGCCAACCTTGTCCCCAAACCACAAATCCTTCACTCCAGAAGAGCAGATTTTTCTACAAAATTGATGATCTGTTGTTGTCTTGGCATAAAAATATAAATGAAATAAATATAATCCTAAAAACTATTATGTAAACCATCTGAAAATACTTCATACCTCAAGAAACACTGCACTGGGATTTTGATTAAATGCAATTATTAAATCCATTAGTCTTTTCCTGCCTTTAAAATTTAACCTGCAAAACGAATAACAAACAAAAGTTACCAGCCACCATCAAATGCAGGTGACCCACGGTCATCTGAACATGCGACCAGCCATCAAATAATGCAAGTGGTTTGATATATCTGGACGGGACACTATGCGACATGGTTCTTAACTGGGGAGGTGCCGGCGTAAGAGTTAAATCGGCGGCCAGCTGGGAGATACCACTGAATACTAATGTGTAGACATGCAGATGTTTAAAATCAACAGGAGGGTGAAAACGTGACCTAAAAAAATCGCATTCGTGCCATAGCGCCATCTGGCATCCGACAACTTAGTAGTGGCCTGCACATTAACTATAAATTACAAATTGTTTATACACATGCGCGCGCGCGCGCACACACACACAAAGAGACATGCTATTTTACATCATTTCCTACATGCTGGTGTGTATTCGTTTCCTATAACGTGCGTTGCTTTGGGCCACTTACTTGGGCCAGCGTGTGTAAACGTGAGCACTCCGGTCATAAAATCATGGCAAAGAGCAACAGCCTTTAAAGTCGGTCCCCGGATCCCCGGCAAACGGCCGGAATCACATTTTTAAGGCGACTGCAGCGGCGGCCAGGACACGCGCTAAGCGGACGCACGCTCAGGATGACGCGACGGCGGTGGGCGGGGCGTCCGGCCTCCCCGTACCGGAGACAAATACGTTACGTAAGAAAAATACGGCTTTTGGTTGGTCGAGTTCGACCCTCCTCCCCGGTAGGTAACTTATTATAAGAGTTCGCGGGCGGAGCCGAGAGTCGGCAGCGATATATGTGTGGGGGTACATTAATGCAAGCTGGGCAGAGCGCTGTCTTTTTCGAAAACGAGAACAGGAGGGGAGGTTCCCGTCACTAGTATACCTGAGGGCACTAACACAAAGGAAAAAACAGATCATTCATTTTTTAGGAAATAAAAAGGGAACTAAAGTAACTCGCGATGCCCGCTTCAAATAAAGACGGCGATGATGGTTGGAAGAAGTTTCTTTGGAATTCGGAAAAGAAGGAATTGTTAGGACGGACTGCGGGGAGTTGGTGTAAGTAATCTATAATCTTCATTTTAAAAGAATCTAGTGAGAACATAGACATTAGTCTACCTGTCAAACTGGAATAGGGAGTGGGAATAAAGAGTTTTAAGGTTATGAATTTTAGGTATTTTTCCATCTCGGTTTAAGCTCATTGTTTTAACTTGTCGCCTGCCTGTAGGGCTGTCTTTAGCTACATTTCCTGTGTTCGTTTCGCGACGAGGAAATACGGCACCTGTTTGATCCGACTGAGCGGCGGCTGCCTCTGACTTCGTGTTTTTCCGTACGCGACCGGTCCCCTTGAGCGTGAGTGGATGCGGGTCTTTATTACTTCGTGATCCTACGCATGGTCGCTCAGAAGTTCACGCAGCTTTACTTATTTCGTTTCTTTAAGCCTGCGCTGTTCCCCGTGCCTTCATGGACTGGAAGTTTTCAAAATGCAAGAAACCCAATATATCCGAAGTATACAGCTGTGTGCAGTTTCTACACTTCCAGCTCGTGATTCGTGTGTGTGTGTGTGTGTGTGTAGGAGCGATGGGAGCGAGGTCATTTTGAAGGACGTCTGGTTTGAATAATTGGCTACCGATGTGTTATTTCGAATAGGCGCACACACAATTTACCCCATTTTTTCCCGTAATAGTCGGACTTCCACGCCGGTGACATTCAGTTGAAATGATCTTGAGATCTATAATTATAGATTAGTGGAGAATCAGATTAGTGGAGGGGGGGGGTCACTGGTTAAACCATTAAAATGTTATTTAAAACGTGCAGTTAAACCAATGAAACCGTGATTCCGTACAGAATACTGACTTGAAATGTATCACAGTCCAAGGTTAGTCAAGGTGATCTGGGATGTTCTCGATGCATGTTGGAACATTTGGCGCATGTTATTGTAGTGTAGGCTCTGATGTAGATAGTCAATGATGGAAATGGATTAACATCCGTTTCCCGTTGCTGCCGCATGTTGCGTGGCTTCACTGTCACTTGGCAGCGCTCTTTTTCGCTGTGCGTTGCTGTAAAATGTATTTTGTAGCATGTTGCGGTCAGTTTTTATTTGACGTGGTTTATGAATGGCCTAAATGTATAGAGAAGTTTTTTTTTTTCTTCTTTTGGAAGTCGTTTTTAAAATACATGTTGCATGTGTATTTAAATCCTAATGAATGAATGAAATGTTCGAGTCAACGCACGATTTCTTGGGCGAACTTTGTAACCTCACTGATATTAATCCGTAATTTTGTCAAACGGTGGTTATCATATCTGAAAACTCGGACGCCTGTAAGATAAATGACGCCACCACAGATGCCTTTTAGCCGTAATCTTATATGGGGGAAAAATACTTTTCAGCCAGTGATAACATTCTAAAATGCCGGTTACTGAAATCGTGGTGAAGCACGTTTTGTCTGCTCGGTGAAAGTGAAAGCACATTGGTTTCAGTCCATGAAGACGACCAGGTCTCACTGGCTCCAAAGCACGACGCAGACGGGCCGTGCGAAGCTCCGATGTCCCCCCCCCCCCATGCTTCTTCCCTGATTCACAGGCCCGCTGATCATTATTACTGTTACACCCCACATGCATTTGTAACTTATTTCGAACTGGCCAATGACTGTAGCCCTCAGAATATGTCCTTTCTAAACGTCAGTTGCACTTTAACTGCTCAATGATCCTTCAAGGTTAGAGACTTTGCACCTCTTGCCATTTTATGAGTGGGTGGGATTTCAAGTGCAACTGAAGACGCGTTCAGTGACTTCATCTTATGAAGCAGTTATACACGTGAGTCTTATCTATTCCACCTTGTAAGAGGAATCTAAAACCAAAAAAGCCTTTTTGGGGTTGTCTGTGAACTGTGAATTACCTTCTGGGGATTGTGTGTGTGTGTGAGTGCGCGCGTGCCTGTGCGTGTCTAGTTCAGTATGTGGTGGGAACATTTGGTCGATGTGATAAGTTTGGTATTTCATTGCGTTTGGCCAAGTCTAAACTAATGAGACATTGTGTTCCACTAGTGGTGTTGGGCCTTAAGGATTGTTGTCGGGTATTTTTCTGTCCTATGGATAGAGCTGTCGTGTTTCCTGTTACGCGGGGACAATCCCACACCTTGCCTGTGTCCTCTGCGTGCCAAGGACAGTCAGCAAAATGCTTGTCCATTCAAGGTTGATGTGTAGAACAATGAGAAGTGTGACTGCTTCCTGTGAGCTTGGGGGGGGGGGGGAATCAAGAGAAAGGGCTGCTTTGTGCCAAGTCAGAGGACAGGCCTGCGGGAAGCCAGGACTCAAAGGTGCCGTTAAGATTCCCGTATTTGGGACACCGTTGGTGCCAGGACAGGCCTTTAGCTGACAAAACGTTCAAATGAGTCACACTTTACATGTGTCACTAGGTTTAATGCAGTGAATTTATATTTGCACAACTGACACTAGTCTCTAATTTATGCCCTGTATAGGGTTGCTTTTGAAACATGAGTGACTTTGTAATTGCTTGAAATTTGATTTTTAATCCCCTCCCATTACTTGACTGGTTGGTAATGCTGTGGAGTGACAGATGTGCCTGAATTCTAACTCCGTATAAACAACGGATTTCAGGTCCATGTGTTGCAAGCAAAGACTCTTCACGGGACTCTCACAATGCAGAAACCGTTTGCATTATTTCCAAAGGAATTTTTCCTTGTTCTGGGAGCATGTATGATCATTGTAAGGCTTTCGGGGGGGTGGTGTTCACACAGGCTTGCTGTTTTGATTACCTCCATTCGCATGTAGAGCCAAGATCATTTTAACTTTCACTGCAGTAGCTGTGCGTTGAGTGACAGTTTCTTTATTTTGCATCCGCAGCCAAGATCCTCCTGTTCTATGTGATCTTCTACGGTTGCTTGGCTGGAATATTTATTGGGACCATCCAAGCCCTGCTGCTCACCATCAGCGAGTACAAACCCACATACCAGGACAGAGTTGCACCGCCTGGTAAGTGGGGATCCTGCTCGGGGACCTGCTGGGCACGGCGGGCTGAAGCCGCGTGTGAGAATATCTTTCCCACACCTTCCAGTTGTTTTTTTTTTTTTCACTCCCTTGTATATACAGAACATATCGGGCAGGGAAATATCATTTCACATGGATCACAGTGTGTTTTACTGATGTGTCTGTCTGCAGTTTAGGAAAGTCTAAGTGACGATGTGAGTGTTTAAATCCGGGTGTATAAACATGTTCTAATAAACGACTTTATTAGACTTCAATAAATGTCGTAATGCCATTCTTAAATATAGGAACTCTGTAGATTTGACTGATGTTATTCCCAGTTTCTCAATCACGACTTTTTGCCAGTTTATAGCTTCACCATTTGGTTTGTGATGTTTGTAAAGCACTCACTGGAAAAACGGCATCTGAAAAAGGCTAAAGTTAGCAATCAAAGTTGCACTTCACATCTACCCAGGCCTCCCAGACTAAGCAAAGGCCATCAACTTCTACATCTAAAAATTCTAGATTCAGGTTTCAGTATGAGATGCAGTAGAACATCTTCAGGGCTTTAATCAGTTCTTCAGAACACCTGTGCCAGTTCTGGCCACATTTTTAGCAGACAGTTAGCCAAACTAAATTGTAAGCAGAAGAATCTCTGCTCTTTGCTCCAAATATTCTGCAGACAGTCTGGATGTGTGTGTAGCTGTGCTCGTAACTGTAAGGTGGGGTGGTGAACTTCGTAGTTTTTGGATATGTAATGACTGTGCTGTTGTGTGGCGTATCTGCACAGTAACTTTGTTTGCAATCTTCCATGTCTTTCTGCTCTTCACTTCTGGGTAACTGCTACGTCCCACTGCGCTAAAGGTTCTGTACGCTGCATGTGATCTTGGCCATTCTGCTGGGCTGGGTGCCACGTCATTTGATCACGTTTGACATTGTTATCTAAATTAACAAATTTATTGTTTATCATAGCGACTGTCTATACAGCATTATCATTTTTCAACATGCAGTATGTGTCAGGTTCACTTATGTCAACCATACCCCCTGCATATGACTGTTGGAATATAGATATAATCCTTATGCCAAACAAGACTGAAGCATGCGATTAAATTTCTTGGTTAATATCCTTTTGGGAGTATGGAGGCTCCCCGTCCGAGTGTCTCACTGAATGAAAGGGGTGGCATCCATCTTGGCCTGCTCGATGAGGGCCGTCAACCTTTAATGGCTGGCTTGTGTTCTTTGTGACCCAGCTGTCCCTCACAGGGCAATCTGTAGGTATGTACTACTTCTCCACAAAGCTGCTTATTTGTACATCTGATTAAAAGGATCTCTTGGCCTATGAAGACCTCAGTATGTGTTAATGTATTGCATGTAATGTTTTAATCGGCAAATGCAGAGCTTGTTTAAGCTTTCCCAGTTACGGATTCTCTCTGGCCATTTACCACAATTGCAAAATTTCTCTGAACTCGTGTGTTATGCTGTTTGGGGGAAAAAAAAAAAATCTCTACAGCTTCCTGATGGGCCTGCATCCCCCAGCCCAATGCATTGGCTTGAAGGCTTCCTCTCTCCTTTGTCAGGCATGTTGATTTTAAGAGAGACAGCAGGCTGGGAAGCTCTTTGGACCGTCAGGCCTACCAAGGAAACTGCAGCGGCAGGGGTGGGGTCCCTTGCCTGGATGGGCATCCATCCCCCTTTGTCAGTTTCTTGAAAGAAGGAACTGGCCAAGAAGTCACCCCCCCTCCCCGGTCTGTTAAAGTTTCCATTTTGAGGCAGACACACGTGAGCTAGGGAGAGTGTCGCAAGTTTGACCTGAAAGTGTGTGTGTGTGTGGATTAGGTTTACATTACATTGTGGGGACCAAATGTTCCCCACAATGCAGTAATACCTGTTTTTTTTTTTTATATATATATATAGGGACCATTTTTCAGGTCCCCATAAAGATTTTGAAAGCAGTCAAACAAGTAAAAATTCCACAAGTCTCAATTAGTTTGGTTACTTATGGTTAAGGTTCGGGCTGGGTGGGGGTTAAGGTTGTCATTACTGGGATTAGAGTTTTCCCCATAAAAATGAATGGAGAGTCCCCACAAAGATATAATTACAAACCTGTGTGGGTTTGGGGGTTGCGTATATATCACATGGGGGGACCAAATGTGTCCACAGTGAGATTAAAAACCTGTTATTTTGACATTGTGGGGACCAGAAAAAATGGGGAAACTTGATTATATAAAATTCTGTGACTGCAATCAAAAACTAAAAATAGTATTTTTCCAATAGAAGTGAATGGATGGTCCCCACAAAGATACGAGTGCAGGTCTATGTGTGTGTGTGTTGTGTTGGGGGGGCATTAAGAGTGATACACATACAGTGTGTCATTTAAAGAATTCTTTGAAGCCTGACTAAGTTCGGAACCGAGAGGCGTCTGTTGTTTTCCCATCTTGCTTATTCTCCTCTCCTGTGTGACACGTTTGGCCCTTTGCCTGCATCGTATTGTCTCTGGGGGGAAATTACCGGCGTGTAGCATGTGGCTCTTTCAAAACGCCACTGCCATGACGTGTGCTGGCATATCTGCATGTGGAGCCGTGGCAGAAGCGTTGGCGTTGTCGGCATGGGAACTGCGTGAACAGGAATGCGGCTGATGCGAATTAACCGTTAAGTGAACAGATTCCATGCAGCTGCCTTTCCATCGCTGCCGATGCGTTTGTACTGCTGATGTCTGATTTCACTGCTTGAAGATGTGACACTAAACCAACCTTTAATATTTCTCTCTTCATGCATCCTTGCATCTCTCTCCCTCTTTCTCCAGGTTTAACACACACCCCTTCCTCTGACAAGTCCGAGCTGTCCTTCACAATGGGCGAGCCGATGACATACTCAAAATATACAAAAGGCTTGGCAGAATTTCTAAAGATGTATAATGATGACGTACAGGATGCATTTGAAGACTGTGGTGGTAAGGATCCTCATTCCGCGTTTGGATCCCTCCTTCCCTTCTACACCATCATAGAGCACACAAGCGGGCGGTACACTGGGCATTTAAAATAATAGGAGCAAAGTCACGTTTTGGGTTTTTAAAGTTTGTGGCCAGCGTCCAAAGTATAGATATAAGGTGGTTACATAAGAGGAAAGCCTGTCCCCTTTTCATCTGTTAAAAGGCTAGTTTACACTGAAGAAAAGTGAATGCTGGCTGGTCCATCTTTAAGCACAATATTCAACTCAAGACTTGGGGGTGAAAGTCTTGATCAACCATCAAGAGATTAGCTAAACTTTGTATTTGTAAAGTACTTGGTTGAACATTAAGTCCAGACTTTTTTGGCTAAAACGTGGTGGATGAATAGGAGCTACAAGAAGACTGAATATTATCTGGAAGCTGTCTGCTCTCTCTAGATACCCCGGGAGAGTACAAGAACAGGGGTGATGTAGACGACGGCAATGGCATCAGGAACTCGTGCGGTTTCAAGAGGAGCTGGTTGGGCCCCTGCTCTGGCATTACTGATGGAGAGTTTGGGTTCAAGGAAGGGAAACCGTGCCTGATCGTCAAACTCAACAGGATAGTCAACTTCAGACCAAAGGTGAGGCCCTCCTGTCCGAGGTCTGTGATTTCTCTGCAATTTCTCTTTCTGAGAAATCTACAGCGATTGTGGCGAACTTGTCTGGATCCTGTAGCTCAAAATGAGGGGGTGGTTAATCTCTGGTGCTGCAAAGCCTGCTGTCATCGTCGGGCCTGCTCCCACCACATTCACACCTTGCGTATTTCTCTAAATGTTTCCCCCTCCCAATAGCCTCCGATGTCCAACAACTCCATCCCCGAGGATGCCCAGTATAAAGTGCAGCCCAATGTGATTCCCCTCTACTGTACAAACAAGGTATGACTATGATCCTCAGGGCGCCGCAGCCCATAATCCTTTGGCTGTCATGGTATCCATTCGCCATCCGTCGAATCGCACCGTCTTGGCTGTTGTCGCACATGCTGGCGAGCTGAGCTTCACACTGAACCTCGAATCTATGATACTGTATTAAGTTTGAGTTGGCTGGTCGTGAAGCTTGCGCTCGGTGACCAGTAAGACTCACTGTCGCAATCCTCTCTGCAGAGGGATGAGGATGCCGGGAAGGTCGGCGAGGTGAAGTACCACGGCATCAGCGGCGGCTTTCCCTTGCAGTACTACCCCTACTACGGCAAGGCGCTGCAGCCAAATTACCTCCAGCCCCTGGTGGCCATCCAGTTTGTCAACCTCACGATGAACATGGAGCTGCGCATCGAGTGCCGGGTCTACGGCGAAAATATTAACTACAGCGATAAGGACCGTTACCAGGGACGCTTCGACATCAAGATCACGGTCGAGTCATGACCTCGGCTCTCAGAAATAGCACATTCTGCCCCATTTCAAAACCAACAAAATGTAGAAAAGAGGAAAAAAAATAATAGTCTTGAACAAACTGTCATAAATACGGGACCTACACTTAATCTGTATGCTTTACACTAGCTTTTCAGCATCTTTTAGGGTTAGATTGTAAATTACAGGAAGTAGCAATAGCAGAGTATTTATTCTACTGTAAATGATAATTCCTTGAGCCATGGGACATGTTCATTACTGTAAATTATAATTCCACTACTGATATGTAGCGAGCAGTGTTTTGTCCCTTAAGTATTGCTGCCTTGTGTGGTTTCTATATATTTTTGGAGTGTACAGTAAAAGTAGTCGCAAACAACTGTTCCTTTCCAAGCCATGTTGTAATTTTACGTTCTGTTATGTGAGCAAGCTTTAGCGGTCCAAGGTGTGTGTGCGTGTGTGTGTGTGTGTGTGTGTGTGTGTGTGTGTGCGTGCACATGTGTGTCTACTTGCTATCTGAAGGTACTGACATGGCATGTTCTGCTCCCGAGGCTGTGTGGGAGGAGATGACTGCACTCCACGGAAACCTACTTTTTTTCCCTTTGTTTTCTAGTCAATGATTTGGGGGGGGGTAAATTTTGCATCATATTGGTTTAGTTTTCTTCCTCCTTTCGAATCACTGTTAAATGTAGGACAAGGGGGCTTATTA
>JAODJX010000081.1:1963027-1995978 GCA_026776945.1 Isichthys henryi
ATGCACTGCCATCAGGCGGTCACACGGTTTAGACTATGCACTGCCATCAGGCGGTCACACTGTTTTGACCATGCACCATCATCAGGCGGTAATGCGGCTTAGACCATGCACCGGCACCAGGCGGTCACACGGTTTAGACTATGCACTGCCATCAGGCGGTCACACGGTTTAGACTATGCACTGCCATCAGGCGGTCACACTGTTTTGACCATGCACCGCCATCAAGTGGTCACACGGTTTAGACCACACACTGCCAACAGGCGGTCACACGGTTTAGACCACGCACCATCATCAGGCGGTAATGCGGCTTAGACCATGCACCGGCACCAGGCGGTCACACGGTTTAGACCGCGCACCGTCATCAGGCGGTCACGTGGATTACACCACACACCAGCATCACGGAGGCATCGCCAGCCTTTGGATGCGTGACGACTCTGCACAGCCACTTGCTGAGCCCAGGGGCAGCTCTCAGGCCGCGAGGACCTCAGAGACATCCAGGAAGGACATCCCGCTTTTCTGGGCACTATTCCCAGACCACAATTAGGACTTCGGGCCCATATTTTCTTACTGGGACCTGGACAGATGAGCACGTGGGAAAGCCTGTGTTTATTTTATCTCGGCTGAAGAAAGCTGATCATGTACCCCGACTTACAGTAAACATTTAGTCTAGAGTATCTGTTGTTACGGTTGTAATAATACCCAGTGAGAGGCCATCTGTCAGGTAGTAGCTGAATGGAATGGACCTCCACCCTCCTGTTTGCCTGTCTTGGAGCCAGTGGGTTCTCTGGAATCCATCTTCACTCTGCTGGACGTGGAAAAAGATGTGACAGCCATGACCTCAATAGACTTCACTAGATATCAGGCAGCGGCAGGTCTGTCCTTCTTCAATCAGTGAAGATTCCCTGATGCTGAGATTAGTTCTGCCATTTAAGGGGTTGCCATGGGTAACAGATCCAGCATCCTCTGCAATATATTTCCCATAGCATTGGTGTGACCCCATTAATAAGAGTTTGGAGCCTGTCTTTGCCAGCACAACTAAAGAGGCCAAGGCGCCTGTCACAACATGGACTTTGTCCAGTGGCACTAAGGGCAGTCTGGCCAACATTCCCCTGACACAGGGCTGCCGCTGTCTGTAGCAGCACCCTTAAAGAGAAGGTCAAAGGTCAGACTGAACAACCACTAAACGCCACCTTAATGAAGTGCCCTGCATTTACCCCCTGCAGTGTCGAAGTCTGGTTTCGACATTCCGGCTCTGTCCTAGCTGGCCCATGTTCACTCCTAGCCAAAGCTCTTTTGTTTGCTTGGAGGTACTGAAACATTGTCCAGCTGCCCAGTTTCCTCTGGCAGTGCCATCTGTCACTGGCCTGGGGACGACACGCCTTCCCCCAGTTCGTGAGGTGGTGGGGCTGGGATGGGCATGTAAACACCACACCTAGACTGCCAGAATTCGCCGGGGATTTGAAGGCAGCTTTTAAGGGGGGTGGATTTAATACCATCAGTTCTGTAGCATGTGGGAGACACAGATAACATTCTGCGAGTAACAGCTTAGAGGTTTATTGTACTGCTGAAATAATGCTAAAATATAAGGAAAAATGAAGAAATAGGCAGCAAAGCCAGACTGTTATAAAGGGAACAGACAGCTTTAGAAAACCTGTCAGTCTGTGGCAGAGAGCATCGGTCTCTGAGGTACACAATCCACAGGAGACTAGGAAAGTGACCAGGACCGCCTGCAGGAGACTAGGAAAGTGACCGGGACCGCCTGCAGGGGGCAGGAAAGTGACCAGGACCGCCTGCAGGGGGCATGACTGACATTGTGACAGTTAGCGGAGGCCATTTTGGTTATTTAATAACAATTTTTCAGAAATAATTATTATTATTACTACTGATGATTCTGATGAAGACAGGAAGGGTGGGGAGGTGGGTGCAGCATATTTTCTGTCGACAGCCAGACAGGGAGACTCGTCAAAAGCATCTATAACAAAAACTGGCATGTTATTTATAACTGAGGGAGTTTTCACAGGCCAGATGTCTGCATACCTGGACGGTGGGCTTCCCCTCCAGCCTGAGAGAATGAGACTGGCGTATTGTGATAATCTCAATAACAAGTCAGTTTGACAGAGCCCATGTTTAGACAGCGAGATGACAGTGAATCTCTGCAGTGCAGAATACCAGATTACACACAGAGGTAGAGACTGAGGCACTGAGTCTCAGCTAGAGTCATACATGAGGCTGACTCCTGGGATATAGAGTTGTGGGCTCCAGGGTTGCAGCCCCCCCCCCCCCACCACATTTTCACTGGCTCTGAGCCAGCACGGATTTCCCAAATTCATGTGATGTCACTGCATTTGGATGTTCCCCAAATGACACATATATGCATGAAAAATAGCCGCCCATCCATCGTTTATCCACTTATTCTGGTGATTTGAACCAACAACCCTGAAGGCAATAGTGCTGCCCACAGAGCCTCCTTCAGGCAAACATGCTGCTTTGTATTTCTCCATTTCAGACACTCCAACTATTTTACAGTGAGCCCCTCCCCAGAAAATAATCTGGAGACATCACCAGTACACAGTATTAGAGAGTGAGACAGTGATTATAAGCCTAAGCAAAAAGTCAATGATAGTCTGCAGGTTATACGCCGTGAGACACTGGAGAAGAGCAAACTGTTTGGTATTCACCACAGAATCACAGAGTGCCACATGCAGTCACGTCACCGGCAGACAGATAAATAAGCTCGACATCTCTCTACCATCCAAGAATATTCTTAGAGACAATGGACTAAATGAAAAGCAGAAACCATAATTACTGCCTCTTAATAAATCATCTAGAAGGACCATGTGTTTTCAGAACAAAACAGTCTAATTACTTCCAGGATATCCCATCCTTCTGAGACAGGTGACCTTTGATATTGATCCACCCGCTTCCCTGGACTGACCAACAGGAGCAACCCCCCCCCCCCCAGAAGCTCTCCTCTGTACCCGCACTCGTATGAGATGGATGATGTTAATAATTTTGGCTTTTCATTGGTTCATTTTCGCCTTTGAGGCTTTTCATACTTCCTGAATTTCTCTGTTAAATGGTTGAACAGTCTCTCGGAAGAAAGAGCACTTTAATATTTAACAGTGGAGCTGATTAGTTTGTAGCTTTTCTCCAAAGCGAATCGCTCGAGACACCTGAACGCGTTTGGGCGGCCTGTTCTTTGGTGTTAAACACACGTTGTTGAGTTAGTTGATTCACCGCGACACTTCCTCGTACTGTCCAGGTCTCTAGCACTGTATGAAATCAGAATTAATAAAAATATGTTTATGAAAGACACACATGTGGTTAGCGAGTGTTGTTTTTTTCCAAACTTTCTCACCAGTATGGCCAGCAACTCCAGTACACCCCACTTAGAGTGTTTGCTTTTCTGAGAGAAAGCCACTTGGGGACAATCGTAGCTCACAGAATCGACGATGACGGGAATCATGGGAATCACGGGAATCACCCCTTTGTGACCACAAGCCGTGCTGCACCCACCCCTGCCCTCCCAGTAAAACTATAACTGTTTAAAGTGAAGGTGCAAGGCCAACAGCATCTGGGTCTCTTAATAGATCCAGGGTAATTTACCACGCACCCTCATGAACTCCTATTAAATGATAATCATAATACAAGACGGCTATGCTGGCCGTCTGCAGCCCGTGGGCGTACAGGCGTGCGCAGTGTTAACTGCAGAAGGTGAACAGACGGTGAGGAGGTCAGCATGTCTTTCCCTTGGCTGGTACAAACCGACCACTGCGTGAGGATTTACAGCACACAGAGGGGTGAGGTCACAGTGGGTCGTGGTGCGTCACGAGCTCGTCTGGGCTTCCCCTTGGGAGTGTGATGGAAGGGCCAAAGCATTCATCAGGCATCCTATTGTCATGTCAGAATCGACAGCCGTCAGAGTGGCACTGAATATACCTTCACTGCACTCCTGGCAGACAGCTGCCTCTGTCCACTAGACCTTAGACCATTGGAAAACTGTATTTCCATGCAGCACATCAGAGCAGTACAGGCCAAGGCACTGATAGCAAAGTGCGTCATGCTAACAGAAAGGCGTCATGACTGCAAGCAGCCTGTACCCTAACAGCCCAAAATACCGTAACCCACTGCGCTAGTCAGTCAGTAGTACATAGCAGCAATAGATGTGGGATGATATGATGAGTATGCATATGATTACGCTTGTTTGTGGTAGCATGAAATTATCGACTTATCAAATTCTGCACATCCAGTCTGACCCCCGAATGACTGTAACCCACCTCGTTTGTGCGAACCATGCAATTCAGTGCTGCGATGGGAAATAAAAAATAAATACATTCTGTGCCCTACTAGACATCATCTACAAAACACTTTGATGGAACTATGTTGAGTGAAATAACGGGGGGGGGGGGGGTTGTGGGTGAATTTCACTTTATTTACTGGAGACAGGGACACAGTGACACTTTCGTGTTGGAAAGGGAAAGTGCCGGTTAATTCCGCAAAAGGCAGGGTCCTCTACTGAAAGGGTGAGATTAAGCCCGCATTACCTGACCCTTTTCCAGTGTCCCAGAAAATTACCTTAAATAATGAAGACGATCCCATTTGGATTACACTGCATCGTCTGCACTGCATGGTGTTGCTATGTTGCTGTCCCTGGTGAATTAACTGACATTCACATTTTGGCAAGATAAAATCTCGCAGGGCTCTCTGTAAATGCCTTTTTACATAATCATGTAGTTGGCTGGAAAAGTATATGACCGATTTACAATGTTCCAGAGTCAGTCTGTTCTGGAATATTGCTTGTATATGTAACATATTATCAAATAATGTTATACTGTCAGAAACACTGATTTCTTCATGCAATAGAGACTTTATTCTAATACATATAAAAAACTAGTATGAACCAAACACAAAAAACAAAAGGAATCTTTGCTTTGAAAAACCAAAATGATCTTTGTGCCACTCCTGTTGAATGCTAACATGTGAAATTTCTCTGGCTATGAATTTAGGCTGCCATCTAGTGGCTGGAAGGTGGAACAACCAAAAGGGAAATAATTTTCTGACATTGATAAAGGAACAGTGCGTGTCCTTTTTATTGCAAGGCGTTTTCGAGCTCATGAACATTATTATGGACAGTGTGGAACAGGTGCTGTGCTCATACTGTATAGTTTGGTCGTTTTTCTGATAATCCAGCAACATTAATGATCCCGCAGTCGGTACATGGAATCATAAAACTTTTAATACATGTGATAACAAGCACAGCATTTTACAAGAGAAGAGCCCCGGTGAGTGAGATTAATCAGCAACTCACCCGTTAATCTTAAAACAGCAGCCAACCTACAATTCAGCATTGCCTGTCATCCCACCCCCGGCTGGCAGCCCCCGATTGCCTCAGTCCTGTTGCGCTCCGGAGACGAGTCCCGGTAGGACGCCGTGCGAGATGAATCAGGAGATGGATGGTGGGCTTTTTAGGTGATTTGTGATGCTGGAGAGCGCCAAGGCCGGGGAGACGCGCACAGAGCAATTTGAAATGAATTAAAAACCAGCTAATATGTCACAAGGCGGTAAATGAGCTGCGAGCAGCAAGTGGGAAGCCCCGGAGCAAACAAAGCAAAGCGCCACAAAGCGTCAGCTGACATACAGGGTCCTTCTCTCTGTCCATAAATAATTTACGCTGTTTACAATCTGCAGAATATAACCACACCATCAGCCTTATACTTTCATCATATTATTATGCTTATCTTACAGAAAATAGCTCCTGATATCGTCTGCGTTTTATATCATAGCAGAGTCGTTGTTATATGGCCAACAAACGGTTCCTTTTGCTCAAATCAATCAATAAATTACACGGCTGGCTGAGTCAAGGAAGCTTCTAAGCATCTCGCTCGAGGGGACAGCAGGATGGTCCTTAAGCATCGAGATGTTTTCCTTCCTTTTCCCTCAGCCGGTTTTGTCTTACCAGCTTGTATGAAATAGCATACTCACAAAAGATAGCTCCTGCCTGCCCTCCTGCCTGCCCTCCTGCCTGCTCGCCACAACCTTGCCGTCACCCCCCCTACCTCCACCCACTCTGACTACTCAAATTACATAACCGCTTGGCACCGCTTCAGACTGGAAATGCCAGGCCCCTGTCAAGGTGGGCTATTTTTACATGTATTCGCCCAAGGTGTTGGGAGCAGAATCGACACGTCCTTTTCTCATAAGCAGCTCCATAGGAGGAAACGATGAAGCTCTACCCTGCATCTCATTACAGTAGCTCACCTAAGCCGGTAAGAGCGCCATCTGCAGAAGGGTTCTGCCAATCTGGCAGTATGGACACTTCACAAATAAGGCGGACCGACGGAGGTGCCCACGTTTAAGGATGTATGCGGAGAGACCTACTTCTGAACACAAAGGAGATGGCAAACCCAGGCGCCCCTGATCAATGTTTCCCGATCTGGTCCTTCTGGACCCACAGACGGCCCAGGATTTTGCTCCCCCCGAGCTCCCTGCCAGACAGTCCATGTTTTTGCTCCCCCCGAGCTCCCTGCCAGACAGTCCATGTTTTTGCTCCCCCCGAGCTCCCTGCCAGACAGTCCATGTTTTTGCTCCCTCCCAGCTCCCTGCCAGACAGTCCATGTTTTTGCTCCCATCCCAGCACCCCGACCAAGAACATGGGCTTTTTGCAGATCTTCGGGGATCAGATTGGGAAACACTGTTCTAGATAGTTATGCTTTCATAAAAGGTAATAAGAATTTTGAGGATTCAGGGCGGAGGGGGGAGGGGGGGGCAGCCTGAACAGCATCCAAAAACGACTCCTTACTATCTGTGGTTTTAAAATAAACAGAAATGCAGCATGTTTCATACAAATCAGCACTTTGGGCGGCTTGGTAGCTCAGCAGTCATACCCTCAGGCAGGAGTTTGGATGCAGATCAGTGTTCATGGACATGTCCCCCCCCCACAGTGTAGCTAAATGCTCACTTCGGATGACAGATGACTCTATGAGTAAGAGCAGGTCTCCTGTCCAGAGTTTACCCAGCTTCTCAGGACAGGGTCTGGACCTCCAGGAACCGGACTGAGTATCTGAGTAATTGAATCACACATCCCTGAAACCAAAATGGATGGTAATTTGAAACCTGGAAAACAACCGACATCTCTTCTTCTTTAGAATATCTACACCTACAATTACATTTGCTTTTTGAATAGAATAGAATAGAATAGAATATCCACTTGCATATGTGACAAAATATTGGAAGCAATTTAACCAAGATCACTTCTCAAATGTACAACAGCATGACCTCACATGGGACTCCAATCTGCTCTCAGGTGCAGTTCTCTAACATGTATACCCTAACACAGGTCATGACTTGGTCATTTTCAGCACTTTGTTATATCTGTCTTGCCGATCGGTTGAAGGGGGCTCTGGAGGCTACGTCGTTTTGCGGCATTTTCCCAGACACCTGCTGAGAGCGCCGCTGTGCCTGAGAACATTTCACGCTAATCACAGGCAGATCTATGTCGTACGCTAACCACAGGCAGATCTATGTCGTTTACTTTGAAAACTGTCCACTTGATAAACAGAGCAAACGTGATGGACGAAAAGTCTGAAGATAAACATAGGAGCGGCGCAGATGCTGGACACTCCCCTGTTCGCAGAAAGCACCGCTTCATGGAATCTGTAACGAATTCTGAAATCCTGGAACAAAAGCTCTGCTAAGCACGATAATCGTATAAGGAAAACGACCTTTAGCATAGCTCAGCAGACAATTCAGCTCTTGTTCTTTGGACTTGTCTGCACTGGAAAAGACTATGAAGTTCAAGTCTGCCGAGAACTCTTAATCATGTAAGTATATTTTTAGTTAAAACAAATTGTCGAGTTTATTTCATAACCATATTTTTCGTCGCACAATGTTATTTTATATGAAGAACCAAATACACACCCCCAAAATCTGAAAACTGCATTCTTTGTGATTTTAAATTGAATGACAGCTGACTTTAGTCACACTGAATTAGAGAGAGTATCATATTCAGTACATAGCCTGTTTATTTTAATATAATCAATGACCGTCTGTTTGATAATAAGCTGATTTCTGTAAAACATTCATGCCATGTTTTCAGTTTAACAGGGACATGGATTGAGCCAGTGTACTTGCCAAAAGAAAGGTAATGCTGTAGTAGGTTACACCCTGGAACTGGGACCAAATTCGCTGTGAGGGACCAGTAGCTGCACCGTGTGTGTTTGTCTAACGGAACCTGCTACAGCGAACTGACAACTGAATATCTGTAGAACCTGAAAGCTACTATCTGAGTCAAAGATCTGATCAAGATCATTGCTAAAATTAATTAATGACAAATTATGAAACATCGGTCTCTATATTTGGATATCAGACAGGGCCCAGTCCTTTTTTCAGGGATCTAAGTGAAATTTCATTAACCTAGTTGTCATTTTCCTTCCCATTCTGATCAATTGGGTGGGGGGCTCGTGGTGGCCGCTGGCCCATAAGCAGCACTTGGGCCTGCCCTGAAAACGGGCCTAAATGTGCTACACTTTAATTTTCTTTGATGTTGAACAACTTTAGTAAGCGCTGGACTACTAGAAATACTGGATTATGGGCTGTACATACTTACATAAATAGATCAATTCTGCCATCTAGTGGCACTAACAAAAAAAGACGGACACGAATTTACAAAACGGAAGTAGGACCCACACAGATCACATGTTTTCTCACGTTGCTATTTCCATGGCGTACATGCATGTTCTGGAGCTCTGCTTAATATTGTCAAACGCTTATGAAATTTGAACGTTTTGCTTTGTCATTCTGCAAGCGATTACAAAAAAATGACAATTCTGCTGAGATTAGGTACACTGCTTAGCTAACTACTGGTATCGTTTTTGTGCGTTGAGTTGTATTTACCGTTCGGAGTAATGCAACTTCTGAGTTGCTATATCGGCTATACCTGATGGCCGTCTCTGGTTTATCGGAAAACGACCTAATACGTAGGATCCTTACGCTACGAGTGGTGTGAATATTTGTTTAAACTTACTTTTCATTCAGTGAGGGTTTTGTTAACCATTTTCACCTTGGTTTTGTGTTCCAAAATAAACGTAATTTCTTGTCACGACCACAAGGGAACCATTTTCTCTTTGTATACTTCACGACGACACGTAATGACGTAATTCGTACAGTAAGTAAATATGATCGTATAAACGCACGCACAGTAACATATTCTATCCAGTATTTTGGTCTTCTTAGGGCAACATATCATTAGAAAAGATTCAGTTTCTCTCTCTTTTAGGAATCAGCCCTTTTATGTGATACAGCACATTGAATAGCACTGATGCTACCATGGCAGAAGTCCCAGTAATTCTGGATGGTGGATTGGCAACAGAACTCGAAGCTGCAGGTCTGAAGATACAGGTAACATGATGCAGACACAGAAGAAGCACGATTACGGTATGGGGAGATGTGAGACTCACGATAGGATCTGCTGAAACAGGGTGACCCCTTATGGAGTGCCAGGATACTGCACAGTAACCCCCAGGCTGTCAAGAGCGCCCACTACAGGTAGGGTCTATAAACCCTCTGAAATGATTTAGTTTGATTACACTTTGTTTTGAATTATCATGGACTGTGGATCACTGCCTGATTTGACCCAGTAGGAGCCAGTAAATTAACCATTGAGTAGTTGAGTGAACATGGGGTATTTTAGCAAATTACAAAGTGCAGCAATGTTTACGTAGATTTCTTCAGAGTGGTGCAGATGTCATCACGACAGCCTCCTATCAGGCTAGCGTACAGGGGTTTGTCCAGCATCTGGGTGTCTCAGTGGAACAAGCCAGCCAGCTACTGATGTCCAGCGTGCATCTGGCCAGAGAGGCGCTGCTGGAGTTTGTGGCCCGTGTCCCTCCTTCCGGTAAGAGTGGCGAGTCTCCGTAAAGCTTTCCCCAAACTGGGCCCGGCCTTGGCTTTTCTCCAACTGCAGCCAACCCTAATCCATCACAGGTGCAGGACAGGTTGGTTTTCAGACGCTTTTCCTGGGTGCTATGAATGAATCAAACAAGACAAACATTCCATTCCTTTACTTTACTGGTTATATCTTAATAAGAAATTGGGGATAAAGAACATTCCGGACAAGGCAGGAGCTCCACCTGACCCCATCCCGCTCTGAAATTTACTGTATGCCTGCTTATTTACTAAAGCCCTGCTGGTTCCAGTAGGAACTATGTTAAAGTCAGAAACTATAGTCTCGGTGCTTTTAGTATAAACAGAACTGAAACGTAACTCGGACACTTCCAGCCACGGTGGCCCTCCCTCACTCATGCTGTACGCATCACCGTGGATCTCCCCCTCCCCAGGGAACAGAGTGCCAATGGTGGCTGGTTCTGTTGGGCCTTATGGCGCTTTCCTCCATGACGGCTCTGAGTACTCAGGAGCTTATGACCAGGACATGACTGTTGAGGTGAGCTAACCAGTGGTGTTCTCAGTCCCGGTCCTGAACGGCACGAGGCCGGAAGTCACCGGAAGAATCTTCTCTGGTCTTAGGAGCTGATGGCCTGGCATCGACCACGGCTGCAGTGCCTTGTTTCCGCGGGGGCTGATATTATCGCCATGGAAACAATCCCCAGCCTGAAAGAGGCCGAGGCCTTGGTAGAACTTCTGCGGGAGTTCCCTGCTTCTAAAGCCTGGCTCTCCTTCTCTTGTAAGGTAAGCTTCTGCGGCTGAGTGACATTTCCAGCTGCTCTCGATTTCTGTGCCTGGAACTCTAACAAAGAGCGACTCGGATATCTGACAGACGAAAGGCTCGAGGACCCAGGAGCCATCAGAAAGGCTTTACGTGGTGAACAAAGTCTTATGAAATGTCTTCCAGGACGAAAAACACATTTCCAACGGCAGGTTGTTCTTAGAGGCGGTGCGGCTGGCCCAGAGGTCCCAGCAGCTGGTTGCCGTTGGGGTAAACTGCTGTGCCCCCCCCCTCATTGAGCCGTTGCTGGTCAGCGCCGGTCCACTTAGCAGCCCGGACCTGAGCTGGATCGTTTACCCCAACAGTGGGGAGGAGTGGGAGCAGGACGTCGGGTGGGTGGAGCCAGGCGCTGGTCTAAAAAACATCCCCCCAAACTCTCAGGAATTAAACACCATGTATCTTAATCAGTCATGATTCTGAGACGTTTCTCTGCATCACCGTTTCAGATGGAAAACGCCAGAAAGGAGGACCTCCTTTGCCAGGCTCAGCATGCGGTGGCGGGAATTGGGAGCGTCCTGGATCGGTGGGTAGGGCTCATGTGACGATGAAGAGCAGCGGTCCGCCGTAACGTGTCATAGGTCCAGCACTCAGCAGAACGGCCTCTTGCAGGGGGGTGCTGCCGCGTCGGCCCGGCGGACATCGTGGAGCTGAAATGCCACCTGCAAGGGAACCCGGGTAACCCCAAGCACTGCAGCCTCGCCGTGATGACAGCGTGACGTCAGCCAGAGATGCCGGCCAAGTGACCTGCTTCAGAGCCTTTTCTTGACCTACTTAATCCACGAATAAAAAAATAAACCATGTTCGTTTCAGTGAAATAAAGCACTCAATCTGTAGAAAGTTTTATTTATAATCAAATAAGGGGAAAAAACAAATGTACACTAATGCCACATTTATACATAGGGGGAGAGACCTTCACAATTTCGGGGGCCGGTGGAATATATGTGGGTTTATATAACATAAGGAAGCAGACGTTCTTACTGATATATCCCACAAGGCCTTTTTCACAGGCTAAACCTCAGTACATTCAATAATACAGTGATTACAGTGAACACAGTACAGTTACTCTGCCTCACTGAGAATCTTTTTCTTACCTTTACACTTTGGTCACAACTGGCTTTCAGCGTAACCTGCAAATTTTACATCATTTTCTTTCAGGGACTTTCTCCGTCGAGTATCGTACTTCTACAGACACAATCGGTAACGTAAAATGTGCCAGGTGTTTACGGTCAGACTCCAGCTCAGATAGAAGCGTTGAAATGTCGTCTCCCTGCAAGCTAGTAGGACGACACTGCTGCGTACAAATGGTGTTAAATCCACTCGCACCCAGGCACCTGCCTTATGCTAATCCCCTCATTTTACCGATATGTAGATAAATGAAGACTGTGCCGCCTTTGGGCCAATGCGACTGAGAAGCTGAACAGTCTGATTCAGGGGTATGAGGAGCAGACGGACTGGGTGTATCTTTTCCCAGAATCCAATGCAGAACCCTGCTCTCACTCAGTACTGTCCTCGTCTATCTCGCTGTCCGGAGACCCGCCGTGTCGATACTCGTAGGTGTTGGACAGACGTTTCCAGTTGACCTCTTTCTGGTAGCCCGTGCCCAGAGAGCGGCTCAGGTGACCCAGGGACATGGCGGAGTGCTTCTCCTCAAACCCGACCGCCCTCTCTGCCCCCTGATGCTGGAGGTCATGCCGAAGGTTCTCCAGGTTCATAGCCCAAGGACCCAGCTTCTGCCAGTTCACCCTCTGGAAGGCCATGATACAGTGCAGGTTCCCACCGACCTGCCAGATACGCAGAACTGTTAATGGTTCTTGCTCTGTGAGGACACCTGTTCAGGAACCCTAGTTCCTGGTTGTGCCCTAAGTAGATACAAGTTAGCAATCTAAAACCAAGCTTATCTGAATAACTCCTTAATAGTCACTTCTCTACCTGGAAAAACAAAAGGTAACATTACTGACTTCTCAGGATTATACTGAGAATTTTGCTTACAAATTTCAAAATTCGCACAATTCCTTTCAAGACTTTCAACTAACAGATCCCACCTTATCAGGAGAAATGTTTAGATTCATGCAACACTGACAGAGGATAACTGGTTGGGAAAAAACCCACAAACCTTCTTGGTTTTGCGATATTGAATTCCCCTTTCTGTGTGCCGAATATCTATATATTCTGGATTTTGTGTGTTAAGGTCGGTCACGATGTCCATCCACCTAAACAAAGCAGATTCAGTGAGACATAAGTGAGATTGTCGCTGACAGGAAATGCTTCAAGGCCACTGTGAATCAGACACTGACTTTTTACAGTGGATGGCCGGGTGTTTCCTGCTTGGTTCCCCAATGAGAATCCAGTGCTCCATTTCGCTATTGGGGAGTGAACCCCTAAAGAGAAACAAAGGAAATACAGGATAGTCTGACAAGACTCTCACTGTGAGAGAAATCGTCTGATGGAAAGTGTAACATTTTCACTCATTATGTAAAATGTATGGTTTTGATTTATGTAGATTAATAATAATAATTGATACTTCATTGATCCCTGTGGGGGAAATCTCTTTACACCTCCCCCAACTTGCTTTTTGTAGGCAAGAATAAACTGGCTGTGAAGGGCAGCCACCTTTAGGGGGCCCCAGGGAGCTGGGGGCTTAAGGGCCTCGCTCAGGCGCCTGCAGACGTGCTGAGGTCGGGCTCGGACCGGCAACCGTTTGATCACAGGCATACAGGCTTAGCCCGCTGAGCCACGTGCTGCCCCCAAACTATAGATTATGGATATAACACTTAAGGGTGAGCTACTATTTTTGGGTGCATGTACAGTTGGTGTTTTATTAATAAATCATCACTAAAATTCTACTCTCTACCAAAAGCTGCCTACCTGTACGCTTTGGCTGCTTTAAGTGGAGTGGCTTCGAAGCCCAAGGGGCAGAAGTAGTGATTCTGACAATGGTAGATGTAAGCCATCGACTCATCCTTGAGACCTTGGGTCAGCTTTGACAGAGCTCCCTCCGCTGGCAAGGAGGCCACATAGCACCGTGTTAAAACACAAATAAGCAAGAAGCTGTAGACAGCAGCAGAATACACTCTTGGCAAAGGCATCAGTTACAAGCTTATCACAATATCATAATGTGTGTCCACATCATTACGATGCTATAGCATATAACAGTTTCGCAGACTGATGTGCAGCATGACACAGTCACATGACCTGTACCTACTATAATTTAATGTTAATAAGGACTGTCGCTTGCCTGTCTCTCCAGCAGTCTTGTGTTTTCCGTGCGGTTTATACAGAATGTAGGAACATCCCCGCACACGGAAATTATCATTGATTTGTCTGAACCACCTGTGGGAACGGAGGGGAGTAGCATGAGAACAGCCCCTGGACACCGAAAGGGGAGGGGACACACATCAGCCAATCAGGAGTGTGAGAACGGGGGCTGCATACCGCATGAGGGTGGCGTTGCCGGTGAAGGGGCCAAACTTGATCTCCTCAAAAGGAGGCTGGAAGCCCAGGATATGCAATGCCTCCTCCTGGGAGATAGGGGGCAGGCTGCAGGAGCATGACATGGGTCAGTAAGCACCTTATCCTGCTCAGCATTGGAAAATAAACAGCGGCATTAAAGTGTGACGGCGTGGGGGGTAATGAGGCATCGAAGCCCCACTCCATCACGACACACGGTCAGTAACTGACTGGTTTAACTGTACTTAGATTAAAATATTAACCAGTAGGAAATGGGTTAAACGGGCAGACGAAACCAAAAGCAATTCATAAAAAAGCACATTGATGAATAAATTTAATATGTTCTTATAAATTTCCAAAAAGGATGGATGAGTGTAATAAAAACAAAAATTATATACAGTTGCTCCTCTATTTACGCTGATGTCACGTTCCGATTAATCCATTCTAAGCAGAAAATATCGCAAGTTGAATATGAATGATAATCACTGTAACTATATACCACTAATTCAAAAGTAAATAAATGAATGCAAGTTTATTTGGTTAAACAGTGGCAAAAAATACACTGTATAATACGTTGTTGAAACACCGTGTGAGATGTTTATGCTCGCGATCGCTAGAGACCGGAAGCGTGGCTGGGTGGATGCTGCCCGGCATCTTCAGAACGTATCGTACGGCGTATCGCTGGTCCAGGATCAGATCAAAATGCAATATATGGTGACTACTGAACATGCGTCATTATTGCATCATCGTAAAATCGAAAGTCAGACCATCATAAAGCGAGTTGCAGCGGTAATGTTATAGCCCATAATGCACTTCTGCAAAACTTCAGAGGACAGAGAAAGCAACTGATTTCCGACTCCTTGGGAGATTTACCTCCCGGCTCCCAGCGTGCTGTACAAAAAATTCCAGCAGGATACCAGCGATGAGATTCCACAGGAAGTCTTATACTGTGGACGACTGATGCAATACCTATAAAGTAGAGAACAGACGGAGCCTCTGTAATGCACTGACAGCCCCAGTGTGCTTAGCATAGGAGCACAACATGGTACATTCTGGGGGACGGCTACAGACCATCGTCTCAGGTCCAGCACCTTCCTCTGTTTTATTTCCTCTAGCGTAGCCTGCGGAGGGGCGTCCTGCAGATTCCTGCTGTGTTTATCAGACGACTTCATTTTCTTGGAGCTGGGCTTCTTCATGTTGGCTGTGATTCAGAGGTAAAAAATATGTACAGTACTGTGCAAAAGTCTTAAGCAGGCAAAGAAAATGATGTTTAGATTATCCTCGTGTTGGTGTAAAACTATGATATTATGCCTGTCAAAGTGTGTCAGCTTAGCCGTTTCAGAACCTCTGCTAAAATCATCCTAGCATTCGCAGCGACCGTCCAGTGCAGCCATGTATTTTTTGACTTGGCCACTAACACACCTCATACAGCTAGTCAATCTGTCACTTACTTTTTACACCGATATATTTAATTATTTAATTGAGCTGTTGGCGAAATTTAGCAAAATCATGGAACGGCTGAGGTGCCCCTGAGGAGAAGTTTGGGAACTGAAGCGGTGTTCATCTGGCCATTCAACTAGATATCAGTAACTTTTTAGAAAACAGAAGAAATTATTGCCAGTTTTTATTGTGTTACTCTTAATGTGCACATGTTCTAATGTTAAATTGTGTTTTTTGTTCTAAGCCAAAGTACACTTGCTACCCAGATAAACAGCTTTAAACATTTCTTTGGACTGCCTAAGACTTTTGCACAGGACTGTATGTTTATTAAAACCCCGACAAAGAAACAAGGTCACGGTCACAATTTGCTGAGCTCTGTTGATAAATCAGTGGGAAATGCTAATATCAACTGAACACCGTTTGCAATGATAAACAACATGATATATGATGATTCATCGTCTCCATTATGTCATTTCTCCCACCCCCTTAGTGACTAGTCCGACATCCCTGGCACAAAGGACTAAAAAGGGCTGAAATACATTTTAAAAGGCTGGCTTACTTGTCCTGTTTTTCCTGGTCAACACGGCATCGAAATCGGTCGTGTCGATTTCCCAGGCGAGAACCGGCTTGGCGAGGCCGGACGACACCACGTCCACATGGCAGTCTCCATCAAGCGCCGGTGGGTAGCTGGACATCTTAGGCTGACTTAAGGAGGGGCTGCTGTCCCCAGAGACAGCTGCCCCCTCTCGGGGCGTGCTGATGGGATGGTACACAGCGGCAGCATGGTTGAGGAGAGCATAATCTGAGCAGACCGTGTAGAACTTCTCCCGGGAGTGCGTGACGGGGCAGGTCCATGGCAGCTGGACCTCGGCACTAGATGCCCGCCGTGGCCTCAGGGCATCCCGGGGGAAAGAGCCAGACAGGCTGGGCTCATTGTCCCTGCTGGGGGGCCTTTTGGGGGCTTCTTGGTCGCTGGTGGTGGTGGAAACACTTGCCTCTTGACTTTCTGAAGTGTTAGGCATTGAATCTTGGATGGTAGGTGGGAGAATTGTGTTTAGCTTAGACTAAGTGACGACGCTACTGGAGAAAGAGTGAAGGGAAAAAAAAATGCACAAACAGATTAGTGCCAGACCTTCCCAGGGAAGGCTGTTCGTTGTTTTGCGTCTGTACCTGGCGGCTACAGTGAACCTCACCTTTCCTGTCCGCTTGCACGGGCAGCTGACATCCAGCCGTAGGTCATCCGATTGTCCCGCTTCATACAAAAACATTCATGTGTATTTCACACGTGGGAATCTGTATCGTGTTCGGTATAAAGCATCTATTCTGCAAGCTACAATTGATTTAACAGTTCGACGGGACTTTAAAAGGCGATGCACTTGAAACACGCCATCAATGCAGGAATCTGGAAAGAACAAAATTATGAACCGGTTTCCGAGCGCTACCTGGTCACCCCAGGTAGAGAAAATTTTAAGCCCCAGTCGACATTGCAACCTGCTATGCTAGGTTAGGCTAAGCCATTGATGTTTACCAACCCCCTCCCAAATGACAATTGTTCTTCGGCCCCCGCCAGCGTAATACCGGGGAAAATAAATAAGAAAACAGTTTGCGCGTCACCACCGTGCGATTTCCGCAATTTACAATAATTTTGTTACACAAAATTACTGCCTGACTATGGTGGACCCAGCAAACACTGCCAGATCGATCCGTAGCGTCCGTACGTACCAGGCTCTTTAAAAATGGCTCTCAGTCCACCCGGGTGCGTTACGATGCTGGAACAGGGGTAGGCGCACTAAACCCCACCTACTCCCCCATGCATTATCATAAGCATCACTATACGTACCTCGTAAGCAATGCATCTGTAGAAAAATGCTTAAGAGCCGGCCTTAGGTTGCCAGAGGGCAGCGATCACTGTGCTGCTCTTCGGGCACTGAGCGCCGCCCGACCGTAACGTGTCTTCCATGGAAACCCGGAGCAAAAGCGACCGCCGCCTTCCGCAGTGATCGGGGTGAAGCGGCGATCGCCGCTCCTGCGCAAACCGGCAGAGAGACCTGCGTCGCGTACGGCGGGGCGCCGCCTCCCACTCGTCTGCCGGGACAAACCCGAGAGTCGGACAGCCGGCGCAAGACAGGCCGCGTCCGAGTGCGAGGCGCCCGGCGTGTCGGTGCACCGTCCACGCCTGTTTGTCCTCAACCACCTTTAAGACGCGACTAGTTCAACTGTCCTTTATTTAGACATTGAAAAGCATGAGAGAACGAAAAAAACCTCAACCTTTATAACCTGATATTCAGACACTGAACTTTGACTGCGTTAATCATTTGTAACTTTATTAATCATTAACAGAAATTAATTTATGTGCTGTCCTTTCTTTTTTGGTTAAGGCAGGAAAAGACTAGTTGAAGGTAAATCTGCGTGATACATTCGTCTTTTGAACCAGTTTACGTGGTAATGCGCAAAGGGACGGTTTTAATACGATTATTGTCATGATGTTTATCTTTACTGTAAAGTTACTTATTTGTAATATTTTGTACAAATACACGCTAACTGGCCGGTTGAAAGCTGATCCCACCTCGCCAGGGTTTTGTAACTAAAATACAGTAACCGCGTTTTAGAAATATAATAACCGGAGACGTCATGCTCCTAACACGCCTCTTCGCTATATTTACTAACAGCTAGAAGCTTGATTTTGTCGCTGATCTTCCAGTAACCGGCAGTGAAGCACAGACGGGTAAGTGAAGCAACACACGGGCGTTGTTAAGGGTTTTGCGAATATATGTAAGCATATCAAACTGTGCCCCCCAGCCTAGGCCAGTCCAATTATTCTCCAATTTTTTTTACGATTTTCTTTGGAATCGTCCTAACCCCCCCCCCTTACGGCGCACCTGGTTGAAGGCCTTCCGCTGGAATAAACTTTACCTGTATCATTGCAAAAAAAAAAAAAAAAGTCAAATGAATAAGTGGGTACAACAGCTGGTTTTGGATAAGAGATATTTGACCGACAAAACAGGAATAATAGGCCTAATGTTTAAGGCACATAGAGTTTCGTGTCGCTAACGGGTGTAGTTCCATCCCGCCAGCGCGGCGCTGGCTGATCCATGGCGGAGAAGCTGCTGGTGATAGACACTGACTGCGGCGTCGACGATGCCCAGGCGATCATGATGGCGCTGGTCGCCCCCGGCGTGCGGGTGCTGGGCATCACCTGCTGCTTCGGGAACAGCTCCGTGGATAACGTGTGCCGGAACGTGCTGCGGGTGCTGTCCGTGTGCGGCAGGGCCGAGGTGGGTGGGGGGTCGTTCTCCGTCCCAAGTCAGAGAGAATATAACATACATGGTGACAGACACTCACAGGTCTGATCTCGGGACTCCAAGACAAGTACAAGCTTTTAAAAGCATTAAAAGTGTCGAACTGCCCGCGGATACTAATGAAGGACCCTTCAGTGGTAGCAGTGGCGTCGGGCACAGACAGGAAGCGTGTTTGTTGCAGATACCCGTGTTCCGGGGCGCCATGTGCACGCTGGTGGGGACTCCCGACCTCCCCATCAGTCACTTTGGCTCTGACGGCTTGGGGGACGCTGTGGAAGACAGCCAGCCAGAAGTGTGGAGGATGCAGAAGGAGCATGCCGTGAATGCGCTGATCAGGATGGTGTCAGAGAACGAGGGCCAGGTAATGACCGCAGCACGTTTGTCCGGCGTTTGTCGCCCTCATCTGGCCAAGCTGTGCTACTGCAGTGATCTCAAAATTCCGCTTGGCTTTTTATATTGGGCACATTTGACAGGTTTCTCTTGTGGCGCTTGGGCCTCTCACAAATCTCGCTCTGGCTGTAAGACTAGACGAAGAGTTTCCGAAAAAGCTGAAGGATCTTTACATCATGGGAGGCAACATGGAAGGTAGCCTATATATTTACAACCCCCCACCCCTTTTCTTTTGCTTAAATGGAAAATATACTTCCCCCCTTACAGGTAAAGGGAACCGCACAATATGTGGAGAATTTAACTTTGTGATGGACCCAGAATCAGCTTATATCGTTCTGGAGGAGTACCTCTGCCCTACTTACATTGCTTCATGGGAGTTTACCTGCAGACACAAACTATCATGGGTGAGAATGAATAATTTGTCCTAATTCATTAGCACGGCTTGTTTTCAGATGGGTGTGCGGCCTTCGGTGTGTAAAACCTCAGCTTTTAAGAGCACAAACTGGACATCAAGAGTGATTTAAGGCTCGTTTGTAACAGATTTTTCCACTTTAAATATAGTTCCATTTTATAAATGAGCTTCCTGCAGTGCTGAAAGTGGCCGACGGTCTGATTGGCTTTTCTGGATGACAGGATTTTTTCGATGCACTGGTGAGCCAAGACACACCAGCAGCCCGTTTCATGAAAAAGATCACATCCAAATACTACTCCCGGGATACCATGACGAAGAGGAACGTCCTCTTTGGAGAAGGCTTTGTGTCATACGACTCATACGCCATGGCTGCAGCCATCGACTGCAGCGTGGTGACCGAGAGCGTGCTGTGCCCTGTACGCGTGGAGCTGCAGGGGGCGCTGTGCCGCGGCATGATGGCCCTGGACCAGAACCACACGCTTGGGAAGCAGCACTGCGTGGTCGTCATGACAGCATGTGACACCGAGAAGCTGGCCACTCTGCTCATGGCAGCACTCGATCAGCCTCGGGGGGCCTGAGACACGTAAACTGCCAGATTGTGATGGGGGGGAGGGGTGTCCTAGGAAGCAGTTATTTCAGACAACACCCAAATAAATCAAGCTTCAGCCCAGTGACTGTCCGTGGGTCTGGTTTATTTTGATCTGGTGACCAGTATGAGGCTCCCAAGATGACAAATGATGGAATATCAATTTTAAACTCAAATCCAACTTCAAACAGCTTCCCAAAGTAACAATCCAGATGGTGAATCCTCTTTATTCTTAAGTGAATTTGGCTTTTAAAATAATACATCGCGACAGATCTTCCCCGTTTTGACCATCAAATTGAACACAAGGTGGCCCAGGCCATAAATAGCCTTCAGGAACGCATCTGGGCGTCTGCACTGCCCACAATTCACGTTGACCAATTTAAATTTAACTTTATGGCCAAAATAATATTATTGCAAACTTTAAACCAAGAATCTGTCTTGGAACAATTATTCAGCTTTACGCAAAGTGCTAGTTTAAATAATGTAATACTGTATTATAAAAATACCAAGACAATGCAGTATTACTTAAAAAGGGGGCGATACTATAATGTGTCCCTATAAGGGCAACATCTCCAAGCCACAATAACATCTGTCCGCATTTAAAAACGGCTTTAAATAAGGCTTCTCTTCAAAAACTTAAAAAGTACCAGTAAACCATTTTTGATTTTAGGCCAGGCTACTATAATCGATCCACGTTTGCTGATTGGAAGCATAATGGGATTTTCTTTTTGTATCTAACTTTTGCTTTTATAAAAGAAAGCAGAAGTTAAATCTGTTCAGGGAGGAGTGGCATCGTCAGGCGTCCTTGTCGCTGGGGTCGGGCCAGGGCTCGGAGCTCCGCCTATTCAGGGTCGGCCCCCACACACTCCAGGGGTTGTAGGCACGGCTAATCTCGGGCGCCGGGGTGGAGGGCGGAGCCAGTGTGGGGCAGCTGCTGTCTGGGCCGCAGATCAGGTCAGAGAGGGGGGCAGGGGTGACCGGGGCTAGGGAGTGCAGGCTGCTGTCTCCACTGGTGGACCAGATAGGGCTGCTGAAGAGAGTGCTTGGGGACCAGAGGCTGCTGGGATTGCCCAGGATGGACTGCAGAGGGGAGACATGCACACAATTACATCACACCAGCTTAGGGGGCTAATGGCCAGCACAGTCACATGGTGATCAAGTCTGCCACAGAAAAGAAGCCAACAAGTACTGCTGAGCTCAGGTTCTGTTTGTTGGACGGCGTGGGGAGGGGCAGTCTTACTACAGTGGGGGCTGTTGGGGAGCCAGAGCTGATTGGCCAGGGGTGCAGGGGTTCAGTGCTGGGGGTGTCCCAGATGGAGGGCTGCACAGAATTGAAGTCCCCCCAGTTCTGCTGTGGCTCCTGGCTCTTGGGAAATGTCATCCCCCGGAAGACTAAAGGCACAGAGGTTCCCAGGTTACACTCGGGTGGTAGCAGACTGGCGACGCGTTCCGGATGGCGCACCGCTTAACATCCTTACCCCCAGACAGATTAAATGTATTGTTGGGTCCAAATGGGTTGAAGTTGGGGCTGTTTGTACTGTCAGTGGGACTCCAGAGTCCGGAACTAGGAGGAAAAGCGGGATATGAGCACTTAGGATGAGGCATGGTGGAAGCAGGGACCAGCTTGCTGAGAGAGCAGACACCCACCTGTCGGAACCGTCGCTCTCCACAGAGGTGAGGCGCGGTACAGGCGGTTTTCCCGGAGCCTCTGCCTTGCTGGTGCTGGCTTTGGGCGGCCCGCTGCCCCCTGAGAACACAGGGTATGTGACGCTCAGCTCGCCGGCCCACGGACGACATGCACGCTCACCTGGCTCCAGGGGAAAAGTCCGCCGCAACTCACCAGGACTCTTATCGTAACCGGCGGCGACGGCCGCGAAGGTGGGGTTTCCGTTCTTGCCTGGCAGTGTGGCCAGTGGTGCCAGCTTGTTCTTGTTCCCGGCCGGCTTCTTCAAGCCAGTCTCACTGCATGCCAGAGATGCACAGAGTACAGCAGTCAAGTGTGACGCTCCTCAACCACTATGCCACCTGCAGGCCAAATCTGCTCAAGCTTCGAATGTAAGGAATATGCACATTTAATATTGTACATTTTGTATAGGAATCCATGGGAAGAATGCAATGGGGCGTTTTTAGTAGGGTTGCACAATATCACATCAGAATAAGGAAGCAGGTGGTTTCCCCCCAGGCTTGATAGCCATGCCGCTACCTGTTAGCATTGACCACACTGCTGTAGGTCCCTCGGGTCACCAGGTTGAGGGAGGTGGGCGGTGGCGAGCAGGTGCGGGACATGTCTGACAGCGGCCTCTTCAGGAACGGGTCCGCATTCATGGTCTGGATGGAGAGCTGCTGCAGGCTGTCGGCAGCTGTGGGAGAGCAGGCGGCAACCAGCGCAGCCAGCAAATGGCAGTCATGCAGTCACGGAAGTGTTCATGTTTTATGGAGATGCAGCTCTCACCATGTCCCCACAGCAAAAATAATCACCTATACGCATCACTACTAATATCCACTGGCTTTTTAAGTGTCTAACATACTAGCCTGTTGAAAATTATAAGGTTCCCCACAAAAACATAGAAGTTGTATCTGAAGTATTTTGCCTGTTAACAGACCAACACGTAAACAAATCAATATGCTTTTTAAAATGTTCAAGCTCATATCACCCAGTATGGACACTGACTACATGCTTATTTACATGTCATACATGCCCCCACATTGTGTGCAAATAGCTGTTCTGTAATAGTTGGAATGACATGCTGCTTTTGACTGGGAGTCAGGATGACTTACGGCTTCCGGCCTTGTGAAGGGGCACCGTGTCCCACTCTGGTGGGGGGGAGTCCTTCTCCCCCTCCGAGCTGCTGCTGTTCCCAAGCTCCTGCGGCAGACCCTGTGACAGGAACTTCCCCAGTGGAGAGGGGCGGCAGTCCTCCGCCTTCCCACAAGGCACTGCAGAAAGAAGCCATTGCAGCACACTTAAGGTGGGCACTATCTAAAGCATATTAGGCAGCTCAGTCAATTCAAAGTCCCTCCATTGTCTGCCAAAGCAGGACACTTCTACCACATTACATTTACCTGAAAAAGTACACAAACTGACAGTTCTTCCAAACTCCTACACTGTAGTATTTTCAGATTCGGGCTCCCCTGTACTCTTCCTCAGTTTCCCAAGAATCCTTGCTTTTAAAAAAAGGTACGGGGTTGTGCTGGCGATACCAAAATGCCCCATGGGAAATGTACGCACTGCACTGCTCCAAGGCGGCATGGCCGCAGTACCTGCTCGCTGTTTGGGCAGAGGCCTTGCCTTCGCCCCCATGGTTAATGGTGGGTGCAGCTTAGTTGTAAAGTTCTTCCGCTGTTTGTTCTCCAGGGGCGTGACGTACGGCAGCTCCAGGGAACTGTGTTCAAAGGAGGTTAAAAGGTCAGTGTGTGGGGGGGGGGGTGCTGAAGCCCCTCGGCTCACATGCCCCGTGACTCACCTGGACTTGCTGTCTGCTGGACCCTCCTTCTTCGTGTTGCTTAGCTTCTTGTTCCTGGGCTTCAGGAACGCTGGAGGTTCCTCCTTCTCCACTGTGAATATCCGGCCTTTTTTCTCAACTGGTTCCTGGTGGGGGGGTGGATGAGAAACACTGAGTGGCGGCCCACTGGGTGTGTGGAGAGGGGCTGGGTGTGCTGAGCATGTACCTCTTTGAAGCTGGCCTCCACGTCGGGGTTTGAGGTCTCCGTGGTGGTGGACGAGCTGTCATCATCAGCCAGCGCGTCCTTGACGTCCTCGGTCCGGAGCCTCCCCCTGACTTGCTGTTCCTTCTCCTCGCGCTTCTTCTGTGCCTTGGACTTTCGCTGGATCTTTCCCCTTTGAACGGTGGCTAAAAAAAAAAAAACACAACAGCTCTCTTAAGGTCTTATACCTTAATGTGCACAATCTGGAAGTTTTATCATGTGACTTTTCTGGGACATTTCATGCTGCTGGTCTGCTCCCCCGTTCCAGTGACCAGTAGTCTTCTGGTTAGTCTAGATCAGGGTCCCCCGCTTCCGGTCCTGGAGGGCCAGTCTGTGACGCAGTTTGCCTCTTTCCCTGCTCAGACATACTGCGTCACAGACTGCTCCCCCAGGATCGGAACTGGGGAACCCTGAACTAGTTCCTAATCTGTGATGCTACCTGATGCCCACGAAGACCAATCTCATTCTGCTGGAACGGAAGACACGCACCCTCACCCTAAGCCTGCCCCCCATTCCACGTACCTTTGCTCTGGGCAGCGGGTGATGGGGGCTGCTCGGGGAACACCTCCACGGAGGGTGACTCCGGCCGGTCCAGGTCCTTATCCATGGCATCCAGGAGGCCGATATAGTCCGAGTCCACAGAGCTGAGGCGTGCCGGCCCCTCAGACTGGGGTTTGGGAGGCTGGGCAGGCACCGCTGACGTTTGGGCTGGGGGCTCTGGGGGGCTCAGGACCTGCTGCGGGGGTGCCGGCTGCTGGCCCAGCCTGCTGCTCCGCAGCCGCCGGACGGGGAGCTGGCACTGAGTCGTCAGCCCGTCCGAGCTGGAGCCCGAGCCGCCAGACCCCTTTCCCCCAAACTGGGGGCCCGTTTGCATAGCTGCCCTGCTGGTCCTGGACCGCAGGCCTTCCAGGTCCGTGGAGGCCCGGCCGCAGGGACGACCACCCCCCCGCAACAAGGAGCCACCCGTCGCGTACATTCCTCGCGTCACGTTGTGGTTCGAGTCCCCGTACTCGCTTGAGCTGAGAAGGTGGACAGGACATGTAGCACGCAAGGTTAACGTGAATGTACAGAGTAACTAAATTAAAATTATGTAAAAATTTAAAAATGCATTGCAATAACCATGCTATGATATAACTACTGCAACTTTACCTAAATACTAAAATAATTGAAAAGTAACTAAATGGATAAACACACACAGAATTACTGTAATAATACATTTGCTAAAACCGTATGTTTACACTGGCGATCACTGCAGGGACCGGACATGTGACTGAGGGGATGCTGCTATCACCTGGCATCATTAGAAAATATTGCTCAGACGCTGCCTACTGAATGTGCATCGATCATAAAGCCAGGAGCATCTGTAATAAAATTTAAAAAAAAAAACAAACACACATACTTTGGATCCGTCTGAATCCGTACGATATCCCTGAGATCGAAGGGTTTTCCGGTCTCCATGGGGCCGTTGGCAGCTTCCAGGGACAGGCGCCTCCGGAAGGGTTCCCAGATGCCCTGGGCCTCCAGGTAGGCCGTGGCGATCACCAGCAGGAACATGGAGCTGCGGGGACGGGAGGCCGGACGTCAGCCCTCACCCATGAGAAATTCACCCCAGCCTTCCGGACATGACCGCTCACCTCATGATGAGGGAGACGATGACGTACAGCTCCAGCTCCCAGCTCGGCCTGGGGAGGGCATCTGCGCACGGCGCCAACATGTGGTAGGGCAGCGAGGCGTTCAGCACAAACGCGAACTCCGAGCCGCCCGCCGTGACCAGCTTCAGCTCCCGGATGACCCGCGAGGCAGTGAAGTCGGGTGTAAACCTGCAGGGGGGCGGGGTCAGAGCCGGACGTGAGGTTGGAGGAGCTCCAAAAGGCCCCCGCCCAAACTAAAGCTCGTTCTCCACAGAGCTCAGCTACCCGAGCCTCAGAGATTAACATGCTCATCCCACACGGCCCCTGCACATTCCCTCAGATTCACAGCATGACAGTGTGACTTACAGTATGACAATGTCCTTTGAAGCATTTGGCTTAAGTGCAAATTCTTGACAGTTGAGAACTTTGAATCCAAAACCTTCACAAGCGTATCCACTGATTTCTGTGGACCGGATGCTAATTGGAAGCTGTCCAACATTCTCAACTTTAAAAGTCCTCCTGAGGGTGAAGTTGGGCTCTTTAGATTTCACTTCTGAAAATAAAGAGGGAGAAACCAATAAAACAACGTCCAGGACCCATATTTATATCGAGTCTCTGAAGGACACAGAGCAGAAAGTAAAGGCAAACTTGTGGCGGTAAAAGCTAACTGGAACAGAAGGCTTCACTCATTACCTCTGGGGGATAGGTTAGGGTTAGGAGCCATACCAAAATAAGGCAGTGCCTTCTGGGAAATGGTGCAACACAACTACAGTCTTAGAGTGGCTTTGGAGTGCTGCTGGACAGCTGAAGAATCCAAAGGAAGTTAACCAACACTTAACCAAGGAAACCTCTATATCATCCAGCACCCAAGTGTCACTAAAACTTTGGCTTGTGTGTGAGCAGGCCCCCGCAGGCCAGGCCTCACCTTCTGTGCAGTCCTTCAGCAGTGATTCCGTCATCTTGAACCTCAGGGAGCTGCCGGGCCCAGGTGATCTTCCCGCAACCTTCAGGCTCTCTGTGGTGCCCTGACCTTGCACTACAAGGTAGTCCAGCACAGTCAGGTTGTTCCTGCAACACCAGAGCAGTCTGTTAATTAAGCAGGGGTGGGGCAGACTGCGCCGCCTGCTGGAGAGATGCTGCGTAACACCGCCAGTCTGCCTGCAAACACATGTCCGTGGTCTTTCTCTGGGGCCTGACTTCAGTCAGTTGCTTTTCCGTTCGAACCACTACAGTCCCAAGTGTAACATAACTCATCGGCGGCAGAAGCTTGCATGTTAGCAATTATCATAAAATGATTTAAATCAGAGAATTAAGATTACGATACTTAACATTTAGCTGCTCAGTTGATAGCTGTATTCAGAGGCTCGCGTTTTATTCATTTCATTCAGTTCAGTCCTTTGAGAGCACCGAAGGCAAAGCACCTGATTACAGGAGTTAGTGGAAGCCGCCTCTGGAGACCAGAGCTGGCAAACTCAGCTCTTTATCCATCTGATCACATGAAGCCCAAATGTGTGTGTTTAGACCCCCAGCTTGGTCTCTCCAAGGCACAGCAAGCGGCTGTAACACGTCTCATGGGAACACTTATGAAACCGTAGCGAAAGAGGTCATGCCAATAGCCACAACATCATCGAGGACCAATGCATAGCAGCATGCATATGGGCTCCTGTTACCGTGGCAATCACAGCCTCCGGCCCTCGTACCCCATGTCTGCTGTGGGATCTTCACTAAGCTCTGCCACCCTGGGTACCTACCTGACTATTAAGAGGGACATGACTGAGTGGCTGCCCATCGGCGTGAAGCGCACCAACAGGCTCCTCACCTCCCCGGGGGAGAGCAGGAGCCACGTCGGCTCCTCTGCCAGCCCAGACGGGCTCCCCTTACCGACGGGGGTCTGCAAGGGCCAAGCAGAGACCAGTCAGGCTGCAGATCCAGAACAGCTTTGCAGTTCATTATTAAGAGTCCAGCTTAGTTATTTAACTGTATGCACCCACTAAATGCACATTTGGAACATTAAACTGCGCAACTTAAAAACATGTATACAAAAAATAAAGGGTAAAAAAGCTTGACTGGGGGAGGGGTGTTCTTACGTGGTTCTTATAAACCTGGAACTCCAGAGTGTTAGCGCTGATGTTCACGGACTTTCCTAAGGGGAACCTGAGGACAAACATGGGGAACGACGTTGTGACTCCTGTGATCGATCAGCCTCTCCCGACGTGACTCACTGGACCAAGAGCAAATGGCTCACCTGTCTGCCAGCTTCTCGGCAAACGCAGACGGGTTTGCGTACAGCGCTAAAGGGAGAACCTGAACGTAGACGGGCACGTCAGCTGGGTTCTCGAGCACTAGCTGTTCCTCCTGCGGGCAGGGGGGACGGGGACAGAACCATGAAGCACATCGGTTGGGCAGGGACATGCTCCACCCCCACGTCCCAGCATAGGCGGGGTGCGTACTCACAGAGGAGCTGTTGCTGTTGGTCAGGGGGAAGATGATCTGACGGGCCGAGCCGATTATGGAAGGCCATGTCATTTGGGCTGTCACCGTGGTCTGCACCTTCTTCTGTAGGTCAGTGTTCACCTCAAACACGGCCCTGACCCTGCAGCAGGACAGTGCACCTCACATGCTCACTTATACTGTATTTTCGTCCAATACACGGTACCTTTTCACATCCATTCCACACGCACACTGACTCTAGCCACTTACCTCATTCTTTAAATCCTTTATTATACTTGTATTTTACTAGCAGTGTATTCCACTTCGTTCCTTATTTTATATAGTTCTCTTTATAGTTGCTATGTTTAAGCACTGCGAGTGAGATGCCTTAAAATTAAGTTCGCTTAAAAACTACAGGGTGCTGTCACACTGTATTTCTCTTTCATTCTGCTTCTCAAGCTGAACCATTGCAGGAGACCACAGCAGACACTCATCCCGAAAGGCAGCGCAAACCCACTCGTGGCCCGAGCTGTCCTTCAACTCCTGCCAGCGCCGGAGTAGCGTCTGGTGCAGCTCCACGTCGGAGTCCCACGCGCCCTCCTGCATCGAGAGGCCGTGTGGCTTGGACTCGGCTGCAAGGAGAAGGGAGCTTCAGAGTAGAAGTAAAAGACCCCCGAGCTGAAACAAACACACAGCTCTGCAGTTCTGTTTTAGCTGGAATACGACTTCTAAGGAAGTTCTCAGTCCCGATAACACAAACGGCTTAATTGGCGGTCAGCGTTCTGGGGCATCTCGTGCATGGATTCTTACAGTTGGCCCTAGATGACAGCACTGCGCACACACACATGCACACACGCACACTTCGATCAGAGCACTTTACACTCTGCAGGTTTACTTACACTTTAAGAGGAACGGCAGGCCAATGTAACAGTGGTCCCCGCACTGCAAACTAGCATCAAAATAAATATTTGCTACCTGAGGGATGAAGAGAACATCTTGTGAGAGGCGCTTGAGGAGGGGCCACACGCGCACCAGGGACCCACCAGGCGGGGGATGCATACACACCTTGGACCTGCACCGCGGCTCCAGCTCGTCCTTGTTACTTCGCAGCCTCTTGGAGTAGAAGCGCACGTCCTCCGTCAGGGAACGCACGTCCTGCAGCTTGACCCGCTGTGAGTACGAGCTCAGGATGTTTAGGCTCTGGTGCACCGTCTTCCCCTGGAAAGACACAGCGAGAGAGAATTTGGGGATATCTGAGTGACACAGGGGGCAGGGTGGGGGAAGTACCCTGGAGGGGACTGGCATCGACACGGCACTCCTACCGGAAAAGATGCGGGAAGGAAGATGTGTTTCGGAGAGCTGGTCAGCGTCCCCACTGCTATGACGGCTTTCACCTGTATGGTTAATATCTGCAAAGAGGGGTTGACACCGCCCATCAGACTACCGCTTTCCTGGATAGGCACCGGCAGCACGGCCGGCATCGCCACGGTGACCCACCTCATAATCCGTCGTGATGTGCACGGCTCCGTCATAGACGCCCTCCAGGTCCTTGGCAGCCAGGCTAACCCTGAAAGCAGCGTAGTACCCAGAGGCCAGGATCACCTGAAGGAGGAGACGTACGGCCCTTAGCAAGAGTGTCCCCTCCCCGCATGGGGGCCCCGGCGGGAGCCACAAACCAGTAGATAGTGCCTTAGGAATCATAAGAGGTGCCTGTGTTAGAGAGCTCGAGGAGAGAGTACAGGTCGGGCAACCCGGCTGAACAAAAAGATAGAAATAACATCACCACTACTGAGCAGCTGACTGGAGCTTCAAGATTAGATACACAAAATAACCGCGGCTGTCTTTACAGACAAACAAAACAGGCTTTCATGGAGAGACCTCACCAGCTCAGACGGCCGGCCGCACACACTTACAGTTTGCTGGTCGGAGGCTGACGCGTTCTGGAGATCCTGCGTCCTGGACAGGGCCGTAGTCCTGTTCCCAGACTCTGCGCGGAGGAGATCCATGGTCAGACTATCCCCGGTAACAAACCAGGACTTTATCTTCAGCTGGGGTCAAACACAAAAGAGGAAGGGTCAGTTGTTCTGTGGTAGGGAAGATGCAGAGCCATGGGGGTAGAAGAGTCACCCACCTCAATGGGGTTGCTGTTGACGACGACGACGATCAGGCTGTTTACGTCTGTGGCGCTAAGCACACTGAAATCCAGGGTATGCTCCTCAGGGCTGGGGGGCAGAACGACGGGCTGGTGGGGACAGGGCAGATTTGGATGAGGGCACAGGTCAAAGGTCAATCAGAAAAATCAGCAGTCCGCTCTTCTACACCCCCGACCTCGATCAAAAAATCTGCCGACCGGCATAAACTCCATTCTGCACAACAAAATACCGAATCAGAAGGAAGCAAGGGAGACGCTCCCTGTTTGAAGAAGCGTGGAGACCTGGGTCTGCAGGACGCGTACCTCTAGAAAGCCGGTGTAAGCCCGGATGGGAAGGTGGAACTTGGAGGCATTTGTGATCAGCAGGATGTTGCTGTCGATGTGGATGGAGGGGCGCACAGGCTGGAAGTAGAGTGTGAAAATGGTCTGGGACTCGTGAGGAAGGACGAGGACAGGCGTGCTGAAGTTGTGGATCTGAGCCAGAAGATACAGTAGAACTCAAGGACGGGAAACCACACTTCAAAACACAATCCAGTCGCCCCAAATTCAAATCCGTCTGGGCAAAGTCTACAGTTCAAGAATCCTCTCTCACCAAAGGTCAAGATTACAGAGATGTCTGCGCAACGTGAGACCGTTTTCAGAAAAACCTTGTGTTTTATGCAGGAGATCAAACGAGCAACAAGAAACTTAAAATATAAGAAATAAAATATTATAATAGGAAAATCTACATCTAGAACTATATGCTGCTCTAAAGTGTTAAAAAGTTGAAGCTGGTGATTTAAAAAAATTCTGTCTATGTTGCTGTGGACGGCGCCCACCGCAAACATCGTCTTGGCCTCCTCTGGGAGCGAGACGTTGTGGATGAGGATGGCGAAGCTGAACGTGTTGGTGAGGAAGACGAGTCTCTCCACCGGGTCGGTGGGGCTGTCTCTGATGTGGAAGAGTGTGGCCGTGTGGTCGAAGCCCAGGTACCTGTCAGACACACAAGCAAGGCTTCTGATTACCTTACATTCATCGTGCAGGACAGCAAATCACGGCAACCTGAAGCGAACTTAAAAGGGAGCTTCGCTGTATAAGCATTTGGTAACCAAGGATGCTCAAAGCCTTCTCAGGCACTTTTAACACCAAGCTCAGTAAGCGATGTTAGGACAAAGGTCATGTGTCTGCAATGCCACTCTATCCATCTGCAGAATGAGGTTCAGAATGACAGGAATGAAGAGTAACTGGCGTATATCCGAAACACTCACCCTTCTAAAACTTCCGCCTGGTATGGAATTTCGAGTTTGGAGTAACTTTTCTCTTTCGCTTTCACTGTAATTTTACCGGAGAACTGAAACGGTCGGCGCGCCTTGGAGGCTGGAAGAGAGAATGCAAACAGCCACGGTTTGTCATCAGGGCCAGAGTGGCTGTCAGGAGAGAGCCAGCCCATCCTCGGGCCCAGAGAGGGCCGGCATTAGGCTTTGGACACACTAATGAAAGGGGTGGGGGGCACATGCAACCATCTAACTAGAGAAGTCATATAGCTGCCTTTTTGGCCCAAGATAAAAATGTAGTTTATCACTTTAGAAATATGATACGCGTTTCCTGCCAATATTCTGTGGGGAGGTAATTTTTACAAGGGGAAATACTACAGTATTTATCTAAAAGCCTATTACGAGAACATGTCCTTATGGGAACGCGTCATTCCACAGAGTGAGCAGTCCGTCGTCCTGAGTCAGGAGTGCAGATCTTAAGACTGACCAAAGACAAAAGGCTCCCTTAATGAAGGTCCCACCCCTGATCACAGTCACCAAAGGATGCAGTTTGACAAAATGCTTACCATCAAAACTGATGCTTGCCACTTTGGTATACCTGTTTTCACCCGCTCTTAATGTAACTGGCTTGAAATCTATGGAAACGGCTTCATTTGAGGGAGTTGGTCGTATACTCTGGAATACAGGGGGAAAACCATTTTAAAACAATGCTCAGGACACACACAGACACTCCAGCACAAGATGTACAGCACAAATACAAAGCTACTTACGGTAATTGGTACATCTTTTGTCCCCGAATTTAGGAGGTGTAAATTTAACTGTTTTGGTCGATCTGCAAAACAAATATGCAAAGATCTTCAGACAGATAAGCACCATTCTGACCAACACAGACAGTCAAGGGTGATTAAATTGACTGCCACGCGATAAGAAATAACCACACACTTTCCGAGGAGATGATTGGTGTCCTTACTGTTACAAACAGCCGTGACTGATTACACTTGTTGAAAAATTGCCTCTCACCTTGCGATCGTAGCGTGCCAAAATCAAGCATCTCCATAGAGGAGTATATTCCAGGGGCTGGGAGAGGAGAAAAGGCAGGTCGGTGACAGGTCCCCTTCTGGCCAAAACCCAACAGCGACGTTTGGAGCCACGGCGACGGCTCGCTCACCTGTGGTGACCTCCACCTCCACTGGCAGGATGATGAACTGGTCCTCGTTGGACGCGTTTGTTTTGATGCGGATGAAGGCCGTGTGGTTGTCCGCATCCCGTGAGGAGAAGCTGGCTCTCATCACCCCCTTCGTCTCAAAAGGAGGGATCTCCTGACCAGGAATGCGAGAGAAGAACCCAAATCAATTAAGGACTATGAGGCTGTGAGCATGGGGACCCCTACAAGACATAAGAACAAAAATTTACAAACGAGAGGAGGCCATTCGGCCCATCAAGCTCGCTTGGGGAGAACTAAACTAATAGCTCAGAGTTGTTAAAA